>CM024706.1:33751436-34196743 GCA_014182895.1 Angophora floribunda | reverse complement strand
AAATTTCTCCAAGAATGTTGGAATAGGCCCAGAGAAATTATTACTCGAGAGGTCTTAGTGTTGAAGACCATTTAAGGAACTCAAGAATGAAGAGATATTCCCTTCAAATAGATTGTTTTGCATGTGAAGCCGCACCAAGCTAGTGCATTGAGCAAGGCTACTAGATAGTTTGTTGCCATGTATGTATAATCTGGCTAAGTTATTTAATCTACCAATTTCTTCTGGTGAGGAACCACTAAATTGGTTTTCGGAAAGATCTAAATAAATAGATAGGGAAGAGATAGTGAAAGCTTGAGATGGTATGATTCCACTCAGCTTATTCTACGAAAGGTTGATCCTTACCATGTTTTGGCATTTCGATACTCGGAGGAATGCTCCCTTGTATATTGTTCCCATTCAAGACAAGTATCGGTAGCTGTGTCGGTTTCCTATTGTGGAGGGGATATTCCCGGTGAGTTTGTTTGCATGAGCACGAAACTCCTTCAGCTCGACGAGATTTCCAATGGTATGGGGAATGCTGCCCGTGAACTTGTTATTGCCCATGTCCAACTGTTCTAGGCTGCACAAATTTCCTATGCTTGAAGGGATATTTCCGACAATCGATTCTCCTCAATCGACAATATCTTCAACGAGAGGATAAGTTGCCTACCGATTTAGGCAAAGTACCTCTGAAATTGTTGTTGTTGATTAACAAGAGCTCCGGGCTGGTAGAATTGATGGATTCAAGGAATTTCAAGTCACATTCTTTATTAGCTGGGTTCACTCTATGTGGAGGAAGTCTAATGAGTTGTAAGCCCAAAAGGGTTTGAGCCCATATGATAAGTCATATGGAGAAATAGGGTTTCTCACTATCTTTAAATGGTAGCCGCAAAAAAAACGTAGAAACAAGAGAAAAAGATAAAGCAAAAAATATGAGGATTTGGGCAAAGTCTGATTTATATCAAGCTGGCATCGGAGGTGATTCGGGTCCGATTGAGCTGAAATTTTGTAAGCGTGTTCGTGACGCAATCTTTTCGAATCTAAATGGTTTGATTTTTGTTTGAAGCTCCCTACATCATTTTTTTTTTTTTGTGGATTGATCAAAACATGCGTTTTTGGTTAGATTTATCATTGATCTCTTGTGAAATTCATGTGTATTGCCAAGAATTATGTTATTGAGATCTTTGCTACTATGTACCTCTAGTATTTACTAGAGAAGAACATTGTTCACCCAATTTTGTTGATAGTGAAGATTTTCGGGTGGACTCCGGTCCCGTGGTTTTGATCTCCTCACACCCGAGGAGGTTTTCCACGTAAAAAATCGTCTTGTGTTCGCGTCTTGGTATTTATTTTATTCTACTATATTGGTTCCTATTATGTTTACACGATATGGGAGATTAGAAACATGATCATCCCACTCAGAATCTAATCTTGGCGTGATGTAGAAGACGCAAAAGAATGTGAGTCTAGTCCATCGCCAGAAAAAAAATGAATAAATAAATAAATTCTTGCGCGGGTTTCAGTCCTAGACTATGGCGTCGTTTTAAGACTCTCAACAAGGTCATCACACGCTTATCAGAAGAACAGAAACATGGTCATCCCACTTGGAATCTTAAGCTTGGCACGATGCGGAAGAAGCATATGAGTCTTAGTCCTTTGCTTTACAAGTCTTCTGTGGAAGACTCGTAAACCAAATGTCTTAGTCCTTTGCTTGATGAGTCTTCCGCAAAAGACACGTAAATCACAAAAGTCTTCTCCGTTAGTTTCGTGGAAAACAATTTACAGAATAATACTTTTCAGATTTTCCATCATTCCTTTCACGGAAAATGATCTAGTAAGGAAAACATTTCCTATCATCGTAGAAAAGTTTTCTAAAACCCATGTCACCCTTTCCATCTTTCTTTTTCTTTTTCTTTCCATTTAAAAAACTCAAAATTTTAATTCTTTTTCTTTTTCTTTTTCTTTTCTTTTTACTCTTATCTTGGCCCGTCGCTGGCCACGATTACAGCCGATGACTGGCCATAGGCAAGACCGAAGCTTACCCCTCGCCAGATCGTTGAGCAGCAAGCTCGAGCTTGCCTTTGGCCGGCTGTCGTTGTGGCCAACGCCGGCAAAAGAAGAAGAAGATGAAAAGAAACAAAATAAAAATTAAATTAAATTAAAAATCGATTTTTAAAAATAACATAATAAAAAATTGTTGAAAAATAGTGCATGAAGGAAAAGATTTTCTTACCAAATAGAGAAAAATATTTTCCATTTCATTTTGACATTTCAGTCAAACACCAAAAATAATTATATTTTCCTGAAAAACATTTTCCAGAAATGCCACATTTTCGGAAAAATAACGGAGCCTTAGTCCTTTGCTTTGAGTCTTCCGCATCATGCCAAGAGTAGGATTCCGAGTGGGATGGGTATGTCTCAGTCCTCTGATAAGCGTGTGATGACCATGTTGAGCGTCCTAAATATACACAATAGTCTACAAACTCAAACCCGCCTGGACAGGTTATTCCACAGGCTCAGTCCGATAGACTATGCCAATTCCAAATAGAAGCTCCCATCCAGTTTTTCATCCGCGATTTGCTCTATTCACCACATCCATTCATTCATAGAACAAGCGTATCTGTCCTCGAGTTCCTGGTTATCAAGGAAACTTCCTGCGAACGACTCGAGAAACATTACCACTTGGGCGCATGTTACACGTCCGCAAGAAAAAACGAAAGTAAAAGTAACAAAAAATGAAATGAAATGCTGGAAAGGAACAGGAGGGGGAGAGTCGAAACGTGTCTTACTGGACTTACAAATTTAGTAGCTGCCAGCAAAAGCCACCTCGGCAAAGAACCGTAGGAGCGGATGGTTGAAGTGTCCGTGTGATTCTTTCTATTGTTTTGATTCACGATTCGCCCAAAAGCAGTCTCGATAGCAAGTCTTGGTTCGTAATAAGTTTTTTTTAAAACTAATAGAAAGGAAATCAATTAAAATAGTGAGGGCCCACATAGATTTCCAGATTATTGTTTGTGGCTCTCTCTATGTTTAATGGATAACAGTCAAATCGGTACCATAAGATGGTTTGAAGAGTAAAAAGGGCAGAGTGGGAGCATCATGATAAATATCCCTCGCCCGCCGTAGAATGTTCAACCCGCACCATTACTGTTTTCACGACGTTTTGATTCGAAGTCCGAAGTTTGCGATTTTGCCTAGTCAACTTGACAAGGATTCTAATGGTTAGGAAGCCTCTCCACACAGTAACGGCGTAGTTTAAGCAATGTAGCATGGGTCTTTCAAAGTTTCATTAGAGACATAAACTAAAGTTGTGACCCCTTTATCACTAAGCCAATTAAAAGACCATTGCTTCTAAAGTCAAACAAGTCAAGTAAGAATGCTTTGCTCATAAAAAGAAGGGCAAAAGTTATCAAAAATCTTAAACTGTCAATGTGACTATTTTACCTTAAACTATTTTTGGGTGATATCAAAACCTCAAATTTATATCTGTGTGATACAAAAAACTTCAAATTGGTATCTACCTATATGGACGTCAAAAAGCAAATAGTGTTGACCACGTGATTTAAGTGAAATAAAAGCGACATTGACTTGGTTGAAATACCATCTAACAAAACCTTGATAGAGGGAAAATGTATCATATAGGTATAAGTTTAGAGGTTTTTATATTATAAGAAAAAGTTTATGATGAATATGTCACAAAAAAATAGTTTCGATAAATATGTCATGGTGAGTATAGTCTTGAGTTTTGTTGTGACTTTTTCCCTAAAAAGACGGAAGCAATCCAAAACGGCAAGGGAATTGAGCGCAATACCACAATCTTGATAATCACATAATATTTAAATAAATTTTCCTATGTTGATTTCCAAATTGCAAATAGCATGTTTAATTGGATCCACTTTTTTTCCCTTTAACCTTTTATCCTTAATGTACGAAAATTGCTTCCGGCGGGGGCGGGGTAAACTACTAAAAGACCAACGGACAACCGAAGAAGAGAAGTTGCTCAAGACGAGAAAACTCAATTTTGGTTCTTTTTTCGCCTATTTCGCTCGAGTGGCATCTTTCAAGAGGAACCGCCCAAAGCACCATCATCTTTCATTTAGAAACTCTTGTTAGCTTCGACACAGAAGCAAGTGCTACCGGAACTTCACCAACTAGTACATTATTGCCTAGTCCCAAAGCTTCAAGATTTTTGCAATTTGAGATGTTGGCAGGAATTTGACCAGAGAATGAGTTGTTCTGTAAGCCTAAGTATTTGAATCTATACAAGTTATTGATCTCCAAGGGGATTTCACCAATGAAACTGTTGTTTTGGATGTCCAATTTCCGGGAGGAAGCTAAGGTTTCCAATGAAAGAAGACAACGAGCCTACGAGTTACATAGACGAAAGTATCAAACAAATTATCCTCGGATGCTGACGGCCACATATGATCCCGTGCCACTGGCAGAAATGGACAGAGTCATTCCACGTGTTGAAAATCCCCAACGGATCATCGAGATATCTTATCCTTGAACTAGAGCAATGCATCTTAGTCGGTTTTGTTGGTTCTAGGAATCGAGATTGCTCTACAATAGGGATGTACAGACCCCTAGAGTGCCAAAACTTAGTACGATGGGACACTTAAGTGCCAAGATCTAAGTAAAAAGGATCGATTAAGTACCAACGGTAGAAAATCCGGCCAAAATGCTGATGTGGCACTTTTCCCAAGAAATTGAGATCGAAAAGCGTCATTTTAGGTACTAACATGGCCAAATAAGCCCAAATGACATCATTTTGAGCGCAGACGTGGTTAGATCAGCTCAAACGACGCCATTTTAACATTAATTAGATTTTTATATAAATATTAATTAAAAAATTAAAAACGAAAATTAAAAATTTATAAATTTATAAAATAAAAAAAAGGCAAAGGACAGGCAGGAGGGGCTCCCTGCAAGCCACATGGAATTCTAGCAAGCCATGTAGATGTTAGAAATTATTAAAATAAGCCACGTCATATTTCTAGCGATCTTCGTCGGAATTAGCACTTAAGTGATCTAATTTTTTTAAAAAAAGTAGCACTAAGTGTACATTTTGTAACTTTTGGCACTTAGGCTTAGGGTTCTTATCCCCTACAATAGGGCATTGGCACCATCACCGTAACGAAAGAAACTAGACAGAGAGAAGTAATTGAGAAGGACATGAAAGAACTCATGCTTGCAAGTTTTTGGCCCCTCACCCTCTGAACACTGTCTATAAGAAATGGATGGAGTTTTCGGCCATAGCCCCTGCTGCTAGATGTACAATAGAAACATGGTCATCCCACTAGGAATCCTTTTCTTGGCGGGATGCGAAAGACGCAAAATTATGTGAGTCCAGTCCCTCGCCAGAAAAAAAAAAAAAAAAACAAACAAACAAACTTCTTGCGTGGTTTCAATTTTGGACTATTGTGTGGTTTTAAGACTCAACATGGTCATCACACGTTTTGTCAGAAGAACAAACTTCTGCATATGAGTCTTAGTCCTTTGCTTGTTATGAGTCTTCCGCTCATCACGCCAAGAGTAGGATTGCGATGGTCGTGTTTCATCCTTCTGATAAGCGTGTGATGACCATGTTGGGCGTCCAAAATGTACGCAATAGTCTAAGAACTGAAACCCGCCTGGAGTGGAGAGGTTACTCCGCAGGCTCAGTCCGATAGACTATTGCCAATTCCGCATAAAAGAGACAGCGGGATTCATATAAGGTCCCACCGAGAAACAGAAGCTCGCATCCAGTTTTTCATCCGTGATTTGCTCTGTTTACCACGTCCATTCATTCATAGAATGAGTGTGTATCGTCCTCAAGTTTCCTGGTTCGCAATGAAACTTCCTGCAATCGACTCGAGAAACATTACCGCTTGGGCGCGTTACACGTCCGCAAGACAAAACGAAAGCAAAAGTAACAAAAATGAAATGAAATGCTGGAAAGGAACAAGAGGAGGAGAGTCGAAACGTGTCGTCTTGACTTGCAAATTTAGTAGCCGCCTGCAAAAGCCACCTCTGCAATGAACCGTAGGAGCGGACGGTTGAAGCGTGCCCGTGATTTTTTCTATTCTTTTAATTCACGATTCGCCCAACAGCAGTCTCGATAGCAAGCCTTGGTTCGTAATTAGTTAAAAAATACTAACAGAAATCAATCAAAATAGTGACGGCCCACGTAATTCTCCAGCTTTTTGTTTGTGGCTCTCTATGTTTTATGGATAACAGTCGAACCAGTAAAAATAAAATTGTTTGACAAGTAAAAAGGGTAGAGTGGAGCATCACCATAAAGATCCCTCACCCGCTATAGAATGTTCAACCCAAATCATAACTGTTTCCGCGACGTCATGATTCGAAATCCAAAACTAGCGATTTTGCCAATGCAATTTGTCCAGGACCCTAATGGTTAGGAAGCCACTCCACATAATAATGGCATAGTTTAAGCAATGCAATGGGTTTTTCGAAGTTTTGTTCGCAACGTAAATTGAACTTGTGACCCTTTTATCACTTGGCCAATTAAAAGACCTTTGCTTCTAAAGTCAAACAAGTCAAGTAAGAGTGCTTCACTTATAAATAAAAGAGTAAAAGCCATCAAAAATCCTAAATTATGTTGATTGTGACGCATTTACTCTAAAAAAATTTATGACCCATTTACCCATTATTGGAAGGAATCATCTTCTGGTTCATTTGTGAAGCGGCCTGATTAAACCCTAAAAATATAAAAAAAATATATAAAAAGGATCAAAATTAAGACATTTCGAAAGGAAGTTCCCAAAATGTTGATTGGCAATGCCATTTTCCAGGATAATGATCTTTATTTGCCTTGTTAGGCAGTTTTTATGCTTCCAACCTACCAAAGCCCATGCGAATCTCCGACAACCAAGCCGATGAGCCTATCTTACTATGTTCTTGACTGTATTGCATCATCACAATTTTGCTTGTCACATCTCAATCTCGAGTTTTGCCACTTCATTCCTGGAAACGAGAAAACAAGAAGATGGCTCTTGCCAAAAGTTTGGTTCACAAGATTTCATCCATGATGCGAGAATTGGATTAACCAGACATCCGATGATAATATCACCCATGATTATTGTTACGTTAACTTTTTTTCAAAAAAAAAAAAAATCATCTATAATGCTATGTAGCACAAAGCCAGCATTGTGCACCTGTCGAGCATGTGCTACACAGTACGGGCCAATGCCTCGGAAGTTTCAGGCCTACGCTGTGTAGCTCCAAGCCGAAGTTGTGCGACGTTCTGGTTACACTCCAAAGTGTCTAGGCATCAACGAAGCAATTGCTTCCAAGGACGCCAGGGCGCCTTGGAGCAGCGGAAGGGTAGAGGGTGAAAGGCGGCATGAAGATGAAATTCCAAGGCACTTCGAATTTCAGATCGTCAGTTCCCGATTTACAGTCACTTGCCTTATAGCCCGTTCATTGAGGAGACATAAAGCTGGAACGAAGTAGGTGCTGAAATCAAACAAGGGAAGGCTTCCAGTTCCAGGCAGGCTTCGCTTGTGCTTTCGGGCCTGAATGGGCCACCATTTTCCTACTGTGCTTTGTCACTCTCTCTGTCCCAGAACTTAGGCGTACAATTTTCTCAGTTGACTGTCACGGAGAGAGAGGGAGACGGAGGGGTAGAGAGAGGGGAATGGAAACCGAGGGCTGGCGGAAGTTAACCGGGGCAGAGCAACGCGAAATCAATGGCTCTGAAGCACCTGTGAGTTCTCTACAGGTTGCCCGCAACCCCAAGCCCTCAACATCAAGTAAAATCGAAATGGCATCATAGTACGGGTTTTTGCCAAATCTCAATGGTGGTTGGTTGAGGATGTTGGGGCTTTCCCGGGGTTTTTCTCTGGATGCTTCTCGTTCCTCTCCCTCCAACAGTGTTTGTTCGTCTCTTCACGATCCCGCCTCCCAAAGCCATGACATTCCTCGTCCCCTATTCTTTAATTTTAGTCTTCTTCTCCTTTTGCTCGAGGAAACCCTTTTCGGGCGATGATTCTGGGCATACAGAGGTGCAGTGTGGGCTTCGTTGAGTCACTGTTTGAGGATTCCTTCATTTTGATTCATAGTGTGAGCATCTTTTGCTCGTCTTCCGTGTGACAAAGGCGTAAAAGAACGACTGCAGAGTATGCAATTAGAGCTATATAAAGAGCAGGGGTCTTTCAAGTGTTCATTTTCAAGTACTGTCCTTCATCAGGATTAGCAAGTCAAAACATATCTACTGCCCCTAAAACAAGAAACCGAGGAAAAACCACATTTCCAAACAAGAAACTGAGGAAACAGTACGCAATCAGCTCCTGATCTTCCCATGTTGCGCATATTTCTTCATCGCATCTAGCAGAATCCTATTTTTTCAACTTTCTCTTTGTGCGAACGCAATCTTGTCACCGCATCACTTATCTTCATCCTCTCTCGTGGTACCTCTGCAGAACAGGCAACTCCAATTTCGAATATCATCATCAAGCACTCTTGAACAAAAGCACTCATTTTTCTTTCATTGTTCAGTGCATCTGCACTTGATTCTCCTTCTGCTTCACATAAAAGGAGCGGTTGATCTGCTACATCTGCCACTCTTTCTGGCAAAGCTGCCGCACAGTAATGGTGAAGGTTCAAAGCATCTTTAAACATGTCATGGGTGGGTGTTTTCCCCGTAAAAATCTCCAGCAGCAGGATTCCATAGCTGTACACATCGCCATCTTTTGACACTTCGCTTTCCATTCCATACTCTACATTTGGATTTTACACGACCCATGAGCTGATCAGCTTAGCAAATCATAAGGAAAAGGAAGGGGAGGCACGTATAGAGGCAAGGGGAAAAAATCATAGCGGGGAAGCAATTATTGAATTCTGGTCAATGTCAGCAAGTTACATAGCATGTTAAGCATGATTTGTCAAAGTCGGATTTTCTACTCTTATAACCTCGGACTTTTCTGAATAGAATGTACAGTTGAATCAAATGAATGACCAAAATAACTGCACTAAACTGAACTTAACTCTTAAAAGTTTCTATGATTCTAGTTAGTTCCGCAAGGCATAGGAAAATTAGCTGAGATGAGTTTTCACAAAAAAATGAACTAGTCTGACTTGCCTACATAATTTGAGACAACAAGTTCCCTACATGTGTTATCAGGGAAAGAGCTTATAAGAAGACAATTGACATTGGATTTACTGCAAATATACATACCTGGAGGAGCATAGCCAATGGTTCCTCTTAGTCCAATTGAGCTTGTTTGACTCGTGGGCAAATCACCAGTGCTGTTAGGAAATATCCTAGCTAAGCCAAAGTCGCCAACATGTCCATTCATTTGGGCATCCAGAAGAATGTTGCTTGGCTTGAAGTCACAATGGATCACCGCCGTTTGGCACTGATGATGGAGATAATCCACCACGCAAGCTACATCGAAAACAATGTTCAGTCTTTGAACAAAACTTAACCCATGCCTTGGTGTCCCATTTGGTGCAAGATCCGGATGCAACCACTCCTCCAAGCTACCATTTTCCATGAACTCATAGACCAAAGCCTTAAACTCATTGCCCTGGAAATCAACACTGGAACAAGCTGTTAGAATCTTAACAAGATTCCGATGCCTAATGTTTTTTAGGACTTCACACTCTGCCATGAAACTTTTGGATGCTCCTCGTTGCTTCAGGTCAAAAACCTTAACAGCCACTATTTTGTTTTCATCTGCTAGGGTCCCTTTATACACGGATCCGAAACCACCCATTCCTATCAAATTGCTAGAGCTAAACCCGTCTGTTGCTTTGACTATGTCTGCATAAGACACTTGCCGAAATCCCCCTATTGATGGAGTCTCTAAAGAAGCCTTACTATTCTTCCTCCTCAGCCAATAAAACGTCATCAGTAGCAACAAAAGAATTAGTGCAGCTACTATCCCACAAGTAACTGCAATGATCATATAACGGGAGGTAGAAGATCCATGTTTTCCTTCACTCGTCAAACAACTTGGCAAATCTAGGATCGGCATACCGCCACAGAGCTTATCGTTTCCTTTGAGTGAAGTCACACTCATGTTCTGGAACACCCCTTTGCTCGGTACTTCACCCTCAAAGTCGTTGAAAGATAGATTCATGTACTGTAATTGAAATTTTTCTAGGAACATCAGAACGGGGCCAGATAGATTATTACTTGAGAGGTCTATGTACTGAAGACCATTCAAGGAACTCAAGAATGAAGAGATATTCCCTTCGAATAGATTATTTTGCATGTGAAGCTCCAACAAGCTAGTGCATCGACCAAGGCTACTAGGGATTTTTCCTGATAGTTCGTTGTCATGTACGTCTAATATGGCTAAGTTACTCAATGTACCGATTTCTTCTGGTAAGGAACCGCTCAATTGGTTTTTGGATAGATCAAAAAAGATAGATAGGGAAGAGATATTGAAAAGTTGAGATGGTATAATTCCACTCAAATCATTCTGCGAAAGACTGATCCCTAGCAAGCTTTGGCATTTCCCAATACTTGGAGGAATGATCCCTTGAAAATTGTTCTCATCTAAGATGAGTTCCATTAGCTCTGTCAAGTTCCCTATCGTGGATGGGATTTTTCCGGTGATTTTGTTCATATAAGCACGAAATGTCTTCAGCTCGATGAGACTTCCAATGGTATCGGGAATGGTGCTTGTGAACTCATTATCGCCTATGGACAACCGTTCTAGGCCACGAAGGTTTCCAATGCTTGAAGGGATATCTCCAGACAATCGATTGGCTTGAATCCACATTATATTCAACTGGGAGGATAAGTTGCCTATAGATTCAGGTAAAGTACCTCCGAAATTGTTGTTATTGATTGCTAGGACCTCTAGGCTGGTGGAATTGATCGATTCAAGGAATTTAAGGTCACCTTGCGCTCCACTGCCTAGCTGGTTGCTCGAAGCACTTATCCGCTGCAGCTGATTTAGCTTTCCCACAGCAGGCACGTTTCCAGAAAATTTGTTTCCCGGAATCAGTAACAACGTTAATTTAGTGGCATTTGATATGGAAGCAAGAATGGGCCCGATAAATTGATTTTCCGCAACATTTAAACAAACAATATTAGAAAGAGTGACGCCTAAATTTGGAGGAAGACTCCCTTCAAGTCGGTTTTGGTGAAACAAGATTTCCACGAGAGAAGATATGTTGAAGATGGAGGAAGGGAGAGTGCCAGAGAGTCCATTTTTACCGAGATAAAGATACTCCAAATTTTGCAAACGACCCAATGTGGCCGGAACTCTTCCCACAAAGCTATTGAAATTCGCCGAGATGCATACCAAAGATGTGAGGTTCCCAAAGAATTCAGGGAAGTTTTGATGTAACTAGTGTATGCACCTAGAGGGGGGGTGAATAGGTGTTTAGGAATTTTACACGCAACTAATATCAATTATTGCAATCCACAAACAGAAAGTAAATAGAGAGAGTTAGAGAAGATTGCAAACACTGATTATAGTGGTTCGGCTTTTAGACAAGCCTACGTCCACTCTCCGGGCGACCAGCCAATCGGCTGTATTTCACTATATGATCAACGGTGATTACACACTTCCGAGTGTTTATACTTGGTGAAAATCTGTCTCACTAAGTCACTCTCTTTTGTAATACACCGAGATCACTCAAATACGCTCTATGAACAACGTTGAAGAACGGAATCAGCTTTGGAATAATGTTCATCTCGATCTTCCCTTCGTCTTAACCTATCCTTAAATACTCTCCAAGCCACATTCGACCGTTGGCTCTTTCCGTGAGAGTTCCGTCTTTCCTTTCTGGACAGACTTTATAAGGCAAGTCTTTTTGACCGTTGAGAGTAGATCGATCCCCTTAGATTCTCGTTCGCCCATACAATCGAAATCGGGCTTCCATAAGTGCTCTATTCTTCTTTGGAAGTTGTCCACTAATTGATCCCGTAAATTAGATTAGCGAGAATCAACATAAATAAGGTAAGTGAAATACTCTACCGTTGGTGATCTTATCTTGTAGATACACCTTAAGTCTCGACAGGACTTTAAGTTAGAGTCCGCTTAGAATTTCGGTCACCACGGTCGGACTTTAATTCTCGATCCAGTACGGTCGACTTTAATTCTCGATCCGGAAGACTCTTCCGTCTCGAAGGCGGCGGACTCTAAGGCACCCCAAGCTTTATCTTCGCTTCAAGC
This sequence comes from Angophora floribunda, assembly GCA_014182895.1. Taxonomy (NCBI): domain Eukaryota; kingdom Viridiplantae; phylum Streptophyta; class Magnoliopsida; order Myrtales; family Myrtaceae; genus Angophora; species Angophora floribunda. The sequence continues at coordinate 34,184,627 of CM024706.1, read as the reverse complement.
AGATTTTAAAGCCTAAGTCTTCCCGAGTTCTTTGTCTTCAAGAGTTTAGTAAGAATCTCAATCATAAAATGTTTTGTAAACATCAAAACTAGGAGTTTCCTCAACAATCTCCCCTTTTTGATGATGACAAAACATTTCATTCATATGGCTTTAAGTTCCTGCAAAATATGGTTAGATAGAGCCTACTTCCAAATATCCCGCACAACTTATAAGAATAGCTCATATCAACCCAAGTATAGATAATACAAAGAGCAACATAACCTCATTTCATTAGTGTAATAAGCATATAAGAAAATATTATCATAATAAAACCAGAAACCAACTATGTCATGCATCCAACTATCAAATCATCAACAGTTGATAACCATCAAAAGTCAAAAGCCATATTACTCTCCCCTTTTTGTCAACCTCAAAAAGAATGAGTCGGTTCAAAACAGTTTCTAAAAACAAAGATGTTTTTAAGAAGATTTCTTGTTTGGGGTCCGAACAAGGGTGAAATCCTCCATATCCGATGCAGACTTCTCACCCGTCAATACATTGATTGACCGTTTTCTCAAGAGTTTCCCATCTGTTTGTGAAGGAGGTTTCCATTTCAATCTGCCGATCCTTGATCTCGGTTAGAAGTGCCAAGATCTTCTGATAATCAGCATTCCCAGATGAAGCTTCAGGTATTTGAAATTCAATATTTTCAGACAGATGCTCCCCCTGAATTGATGCTTCATTCTGTCCTTGTTGCCCTTCCTTTTCCCTTTCTTTCTCTCCCTCTTCTTCTTCTTCTTCTGTTTCCTCTTCGTCTTGATCTTCTTCTTCTCGGATCTTCTTCGGATCTTCCTCCGGATCTTCCGCCAATTCGGATACATCATTCTTCTCATGTTACGTGTTGAGAATGTTTTACGTGTTTGGTTACCGCTTCGGTTCGACATTCTCTCGAGAAGTTTGACGCATATTTGCCGAATGCACTGCGGAGATGCTTTCTTCTTCTTCTTCTTCATCTACCAAGAAGTTGTCTTCTCCTTTTAGAACTTGGCTCGCCAGCGGCCTAACTCTTTTACCTTTTCTTTTTGCTGTCTCGCTCTAGCCAACTCCTTTTCCTTTCGTCTCCAAGTCTCGCAACGTCCTTCAATCTCATCTTATTGATCATCTTCATGTCAATAGCCATTGTGGGAAGAGTTTTAGTGCTGAATTTACTGGGTATGTCTATTTTTAGATGCTCAAAAATCCTTGTCACTAAAGCTCCATAGGGTAGCTGTCCTTTCTCCTTCGACACTCGTCCGATACATGTGCGGTAATATTGAGTGAGGCGGTGAGAACAAGTACTCCCTTTTCAATAGCCCACATTAATTTGGCCTCAAATTTAGATACATCGGTCTTTGATGAGGCTTTTGGACGAATACAGCTGATAATAATCTTATGCAAAATAGTTCTTGCGAAGTTAGAAGAGGATAAGTGATAGTGGCCCTTACGGACTTTGTAAGAAACTTACAAACCGTTTCATAGGAGACGTCTATAGGCCCGAATGCTCCTCTTTCAACTTTTATAATGTCGCCCAGTGTCCGTACTAACATCATAGAACCTGTCATTCACACTGAATTGCATTCGATCTGGAGAGAGAAATGTTAAATTCGAGTAAAAATATCTTTGTTAGTTCGGGATAAACAAAGAACGAATCGGTGCAAAATTGGTCCATCTCGCAATTTTTCAAGGCTTTCCCGCAGATTTACTTCAGAAGATCCGGATAATCAAAATCCACAATTCTCGTGGTTCATGATTCCTCGATCCATCGATTCCGTTGAAGAAGGTTTTATGTTCTCGGATCGAAATAATTTCCCGGTTGTATTTCGAACTACAGCAGCTATACCCATTCTAACTTCAAAATTTCTGTATATGTTCTCATCATCATCCTTCATACTATCCTTGCTTTTCCCTTTATCACTCACTTGTTCTGTGCGAGTGACTGGTGAATCTGTGGCTCGTCTCTTTGCTTGAATGAGCTGAGTTCATTCGCATATCCTTCCTTTCTCAAGAAGAACAATTTGACATCATCTCTAACATTTCTCTGGACTAATTTCTCATATCTCCTCAATATTACATGAGGGCTTTCGGTCGGTGTGGGTAGAGTTAGTCCGGACGTACCTCTTCGTGAGTAATGTCGTTCTTCGATTGTGATATGATGGCTCTTGAAGATTCTTCAGGATTATTTTGAGAGGAGACTCTTGGAGAATGTTCTTGGGTATCTTCGGAGGTCTCAGTGTGAGATCGAAATGCGTCGTCTATGTCGACTCTTCTTCCTCCTTGCCCAAATCTGTTTGATCTCCTTCTTGGGGATGGAGATCTTGATCTGGATACGGAGGATCTCGAGGCCATGTTCGAAGAGATTTGGTTTTTGGAGAAGATTTAGAAAGAGTTTTTCTCTGTTAGGGTTTTTCAAAAGCGTTCTGAAGAGTTAAAAGACATTCCGACTTTATACGTTTTTATACCCCCTCATTAGAAGAACAAATGAACAGTCGCGATTCAACACAAATTAAAACGGCGTTATTTTAAGCTCAAAAATATTCAATAAGCACATGCCAAAAATATACAAATTAATCATGTAGATTAAAGAAACTTACCAGGGATTGACCAGATTGAATTAAGGAAATAACATACCTTCCCAAAATACTATAATTTCCTTTTTCAATAGTCTGTCCCAGGACGATTCTTTTTTTCTCGAGACTTTGTCCTGCTCTTATAGGATTTATAGAAAAGGGTTAATAATATTTAATCTTTCACATATAGAATCGAATGTACCTTTGTCCAGCGGCTTTGTGAAGATATCAGCTAATTGATTCTTAGAATCAATAAATTTCACATATATATCTCCATTTTGCACATGGTCTCTAATAAAGTGATGTTTGATTTCAATGTGCTTTGCTCGGAATGTAGAATTGGATTCTTGGTGAGGTTTATAGCACTTGTATTATCACATCTTATTTCAGTGCAAGCTTCTTCCTTTCCATAATCCAATAGTTCTTTGTTTCATCCATAAAATCGTGAGTGGAGCGGCTTCCAAGAGCAACATATTCTCGCCTCTGCAGGTTGATGAGCCACCGTGTTCTCGCTTTTTTAGAAGACCATGATACCAGCATTTGTCCAAGTAATCGGCATGTTCCGGATGTACTCTTCCCCTGTCTACTTTACATCCCGCTAAGTCGGCATCTTCGAGTAGCCAAGGAGAGTAAAGTCTGTTTCTTTAGGGAACCACGGACCCGAGAGATGGATAAGTAGCTATGTACTTGATAATACGCTTTACTGCTTTGTAAGATGAGATTCTCTTGGATCTGCTTGAAAACGAGCACATACACATACACTGTATATAATGTCTGGTCTGGATGCAGTAAGATAGAGAAGAGACCCAATCATACTTCTATAAGATTTCTGATCGACTTTCTTTCCAGATTCATCCTGATCAAGTTTAATGGAAGTTGACATTGGAGTTTCGGTCTTCTTGCGTTTTCCATCCCAAACTTCTTAACCAAATCTTTGGAATATTTCTCTTGATGAATGAATGTTCCTTGTTTTGATTGGTTAATCTGAAGTCCTAGGAAGAAAGTAAGTTCTCCCATCATACTCATCTCGAATTCCTCCCCGCATAGACTTTGAGAAATTCTTGCACAAACTTTCATTAGAAGAACCAAAGATAATATCATCTACATAAATTTGTACTAAAAGGATGTCCTTACCTGCTTTCTTGATAAATAAAGTTGTATCAACCATACCTTTCTTGAAGTTGTTGTCTAATAAAAACTTACTTGAGTCGTTCATACCGGCTCGAGGTGCTTTGTTTCGATCCATACAGGCCTTTTTCGGTCCGAAAACATGATCGGCTTTCTTGTTTCCTCAAACCCGTGTGGTTGTTCCACATAGACTTCTTCCTTAATGAACCCATTTAGAAAGGCGCTCTTTACATCCATTTGAAATAGTTTGAAATTCGATAACAAGCATAGGCAAGTAAAAGTCGATTGCTTCTAATCTTGCTACTTGGAGCATAGGTTTCATCATAATCTATTCCCTCGATTGGGAATAACCTTTTGCCACAAGTCTTGCCTTATTTCTGGTGACTTTTCCAAGTTCATTTACTTTATTTCTGAAGACCCATTTGGTACCGATGATTGTCCGTCCTTTTGGTTTAGGAACTAATTCCCATACATCATTTCTCTTGAACTGATGAAGCTCCTCTTGCATTGCCTCTATCCAGCTTTCATTTTCCAGAGCTTCATTAATTCCTTTGGGTTCAATTTCAGAAATAAGTGCAACAATACCTGTATCCTTTTTGTTCCTTGATCTGGTTTGAATCCCTTCGTTGATGTTTCCGATCACGAGCTCTTTGGGATGACTAGACTTATGCTTCCAGTTTCTGTTCAGAACTTCAGCATTATCAGAATCTTCTGTGGATGCAGAAATATTAGGCTGAGTTGATTCTCCTTCATGAATTCCTTCTTTGACTATTTCCTGAGAAGATTCTGCTATGTTGAAACATGATCTTTCTGGTACAGCATCTGGTACTGATTCTTCATGCACTGTAACACTTTGTTTTGGAACTTCAGTCTCCAGAAACTTTACATTCATGGATTCTTCCACCGGTCCGAGTGTTTTTATTAAACACTCTATATGCTTTGCTAGAGTTTGAATAGCCCAGAAAAATACCTTCATCTGACCTTTCTTCAAACTTACTAGGTTGACGATTAACATTTTTAAGAATATAGCAAGGACAACCAAAAACTCGAAAGTATGAAACAATAGGTTTTCTTTCTTTTAAAATCTCATAGGGAGTTTTCTCAAGAATAGGTCTTAGAAAAATTCTATTAATAATATGACAAGAAGTAGAAACCGCCGCCCGAACCGAGTTGCCACCTTGCTTTCTATAAGCAATGTTCCTCCGCCATTTCCTGAGAGATCTATTCTTTCTCTCCACAACTCCATTTTGTTCGGAGTGTAGGGAGATGAAAAAGTATGCTGTATACCATTTTTATCACAGAAGTCTAAAAAGTCTTGATTCTCAAATTCTCTCCCATGATCTGTTTTGATACTTGAAATAGAGTAACCTTTTTCATTTTGAACCTTCTTTGCAAAAGTTGAGAAAAATGAGAATGTATCTCCTTTGTTTGCAAGAAAAAAATACCCATGTAAATCGAGAGTAGTCGTCTACAATCACAAGACAATATTTCTTACCTCCGATGCTATAAGTTCTGGTAGGTCCAAACAAATCCATGTGAAGAAGCCGTAACACACGGTTAGTGGATATATGCTTTTTAGATTTAAAAGAACTTCTTACCTGTTTTCCCAAAGTGTGCATGCGAGCAAAGTTCTGTTTTCTTGTAATTTAGTGAAGGTAAGCCACGAACAAGCCTTTTGTTGGCAAGCTTGGAAATTTGTTTCATGCCGACATGTCCAAGTTTGCGGTGCCACAAATCTGCTTCATCTTGGACTGATAAAAGACATTTTGTAGTGTCTACATTTATATCCAGAAGATAAATGTTCCCATGTCTTCGTCTAGTAAAAGTCTGTGAAGAGTCAATGCTTGTTCCAGAACATAAGTTCTCTTTGAAGTTTATTCTGAAACCAGCATCACATAACTGGCTGATGCTCAGAAGATTGTAGTTTAATCCTTTGACTAGAGAAACGTTGTTGATGATTAGGCTGCCAATCTTGACAGTTCCCAGTCCTATAATGTTTCCTTTAGTATTTCCTCCAAAAGAAACTGTTCCTCCCTTAATTTTCTCAAATTCAATGAACATCTTTGAGTCTCCAGTCATGTGTCTCGAGCATCCACTGTCCAAGTACCATTTTTTCTTTCTTTTGAAGCTTACCTGCAATGTTTACAAGAACTCATTTTTTCTTTGGTACCCAAATTTTCTTGGGTCCATTATAGTTAGTAGTATAAGCTTTTTCTATCCAATTCTTTTGAACAGTCTCCGAGACTTTAGGACATTTGTTTTCAAAATGTTCTTTTTCTCCACAATTAGAACATTTAAGATTATTCTTACTAATGGGTTTAACAAAATTACTTTTGAAATGATTTTTGTAAACTTGTCGAGGAGGTCTCTGTCTAATTCTTTCCTTGACTTTGGGAAAATCAATCAAGGAATCATTTTCTTTATAAAAGCCAAGTCCTGACTTGTCATAATAAGGAATTTGAATAGAAAGAATATGCTGAAGGGTTTTTGATCCTTTTGAGAACTTTGTGGTAATATCTAAAAATTCCTTTTTGAGAACATCATTCTCTTTTTGCAAAGAATCTTGATTTTCCTTTGCTTTCAAAAGATTCTTTTGATAGATTCATTTTCAATCAAAAGAACCTCTCGATTTTCCTTCATTTCCAAAAATTCCTTTTTGAAATCATCCAAATTTTCCTTCAAAACATCGTTCGTTTAATCAACTTGTAATTTTCCTTTTTTAATGTGGAGATCCTTTTCAAAGTAGTTTTTAGATTAGAACAAAGCTCATTTATATAATCTGAAACTTCTAAAGGAATAACAGTAATGATTTACCTCGATTTCTCTCGTCAATGGAATTAGTCCGATTCGAATCTGAATCTGAATGTGCCATAAGACAAATGTTTCCATATTCGTCTTCACTATCCTCAACTTCAGATCGCTCCATGTTTCAGCCTTGAGAGCCTTCTTGTATTTTTCAAACTTTCCCTTGTTCTTTTTGAGTCTCTGGACAATTACGTTTAATGTGCCCCTTTTTCTTACACTCAAAACAAATTACCTCTTTTGCATAATCATCATCGTCATCGACCTGCGTTGTCCAGGTATGCGCTTTGTTTTTGTTGTTGAATTTTCTGCCTTTTCTGTTTAGTTTCTTTACCTTTTTGATCGCGGTGCTAGTTCCTCATCATCTAGCTCTTCTTCGAATCAGATCATCGAATCGGTATTAGACTTAAGAGCGATAGACTTCTTACCTCGGATTCCACTTCCTCGTTCATTTGTTCTCGCCTCATAGGACTGCAGAGTGCCTACAAGCTCATCAACTGTTAGTGGTGAAATCCGCAGAGTTTCTCTGATAGATGTCTTCACATTGTTCCATTCTTTTGACAGTCCTCTTAGGAGTTTGTTGACTTTCATTGGTCCAGGACGACAGGCTGTCCTTGATATGCCAAACCGTTTACAATTTCGTAAAAGCGACGAACATATCTCCTATTGACTCTCCCCGTTTCATCTTGAAGGACTCGTATTGACCAAGTAAAATATTTACTTTGGTCTCCTTGACACGATCAGTTCCTTCATATGTCACATGTAGTCTATCCCATACTTCCTTCGCTGTATCACAAGAAGATATACGATTATATTCATTAGGTGATAAAGCACAATATAGGGAGTAAATAGCCTTTGCATCAAGAGTTTGTCTCTTTGTTATCTCTTCTGGAGAGAGAGTGGCTGATGATTCTGTTTCTTTCTCATCAGTGCTCTTTGAAGTCTTTCTGATGTTATCAGTGGGCTCAATTCCCCTATCAACCACATCCCATTCCAGTGGATCTTTCGACCTGAGAAAGGCTTTCATTTTATTCTTCCAGATATTGTAATCCTTGCCATCGAAGTAAGGTGGACGAGTGTTGCTCTGCCCTTCAATTAAACCCGGTGCAAGAATACTAGCCATAGAGGATCTTTAACTCAGAAGTAACAAACACTTCAAAACTTGAGCACGAGGCTCTGATACCAATTGATGTAACTAGTGTATGCACCTAGAGGGGGGGTGAATAGGTGTTTAGGAATTTTACACGCAACTAATATCAATTATTGCAATCCACAAACAGAAAGTAAATAGAGAGAGTTAGAGAAGATTGCAAACACTGATTATAGTGGTTCGGCTTTAGACAAGCCTACGTCCACTCTCCGGCGACCAGCCAATCGGCTGTATTTCACTATATGATCAACGGTGATTACACACTTCCGAGTGTTTATACTTGGTGAAAATCTGTCTCACTAAGTCACTCTCTTTTGTAATACACTGAGATCACTCAAATACGCTCTATGAACAACGGTTGAAGAACGGAATCAGCTTTGGAATAATGTTCATCCGATCTTCCCTTCGCCTTAACCTATCCTTAAATACTCTCCAAGCCACATTCGACCGTTGGCTCTTTCCGTGAGAGTTCCGTCTTTCCTTTCCCGGACAGACTTTATAAGGCAAGTCTTTTTGACCGTTGAGAGTAGATCGATCCCCTTAGATTCTGTTCGCCCATACAATCGAAATCAGGGCTTCCATAAGTGCTCTATTCTTCTTTGGAAGTTGTCCACTAATTGATCCTGTAAATTAGATTAGCAGAATCAACATAAATAAGGTAAGTGAAATACTCTACCGTTGGTGATCTTATCTTGTAGATACACCTTAAGTCTGACAGACTTTAAGTTCTGAGTCTGCTTAGAATTTCAGTCTGGCACGGTCAGACTTTAATTCTCAGTCTGGTACGGTCAGACTTTAATTCTCAGTCTGGAAGACTCTTCCGTCTGAAGCTGGCAGACTCTAAGGCACCCCAAGCTTTATCTTCTGCTTCAAGCAGATTTTAAAGCCTAAGTCTTCCTGAGTTCTTTGTCTTCAAGAGTTTAGTAAGAATCTCAATCATAAAATGTTTTGTAAACATCAAAACTAGGAGTTTCCTCAACAAGTTTCCAGAGAGATTGTTGCGGTATATCAAAACTATTGCTAGCTTCGACATAGAAGCAATTGCTATAGGAACTTCACCAACTAGCATATTATTGCCCAGTCCCAAATATTCAAGATTTTTCCAGCCTGAGATGTTGGCAGGAATTTGACCAGAGAATGAGTTGTTCTCTAGGCCTAAGAGTTCGAGTCTATGCAAGTTACCTATCTCCGGGGGAACTTTGCCGACGAAACTATTGTTTTGGATGTCCAATATTCGAAGGAAGCTCAGGTTTCCAATAAAAGGAGACAGCGACCCTACAAGTTTTAAAGATGGAAGCATCAAACGAGTTATTCTCAGAAGCCGACGACCACACGTAATCCCATGCCACTGGCAGAAATGGATAGAGTCATTCCATGTGCTGAAAACCCCGAACGGATCACCGGATATCTTATCCTTCAACTGGAGCAATGCATCTCGGTCGGTTTTGTTAGTTCTAGGAATGGAGATTGCTCTACAAGAGGGCATTGGCACCGCTAACGTGACGAAAAAAAGTAGACAGAGAGAAGTGATTGAGAAGGACATGAAAGAACTCATGCTTGAAAGTTTTTTGGCCCCTCACACTCTAAACAGTCTATTAAGAAATGGATGGAGTTTTCTCCACAGCCCCTGCCGCTAGATATACAATAGAAACATGGTCATCCCACTAGGAATCCTTTTCTTGGCGGGATGCGGAAGACGCAAAATTATGTGAGTCCAGTCCCTCGCCAGAAAAAAAAAAAAAAAAAAAAAAAGACAAACTTCTTGCGTGGGTTTCAATTTTGGACTATTGTGTGGTTTTAAGACTCAACATGGTCATCACACGCTTTGTCAGAAGAACAAACTTCTGCATATGAGTCTTAGTCCTTTGGTTGTTATGAGTCATCCGCTCATCACGCCAAGAGTAGGATTGCGACGGTCGTGTTTCATTCTTCTGATAAGCGTGTGATGACCATGTTGGGCGTCATAAATGTACACAATAGTCTAAGAACTGAAACCCGCCTGGAGTGGAGAGGTTATTCCGCAGGCTCAGTCCGATAGACTATTGCCAATTCCGCATAAAAGAGACAGCAGGATTCATATAAGGTCCCACCGAGAAACAGAAGCTCGCATCCAGTTTTTCATCCGTGATTTGCTCTGTTTACCACGTCCATTCATTCATAGAATGAGTGTGTATCGTCCTCAAGTTTCCTGGTTCGCAATGAAACTTCCTGCAATCGACTCGAGAAACATTACCGCTTGGGCGTGCATTACACGTCCGCAAGACAAAACGAAAGCAAAAGTAACAAGAATGAAATGAAGTGCTGGAAAGGAACAAGAGGAGGAGAGTCGAAACGTGTCTTCTTGACTTACAAATTTAGTAGCCGCCTGCAAAAGCCACCTCTGCAATGAACCGTAGGAGCGGACGGTTGAAGCGTGCCCGTGATTCTTTCTATTGTTTTGATTCACGATTCGCCCAACAGCAGTCTCGGTAGCAAGTCTTGGTTCGTAATTACTAAAAAAATACCAACAGAAATCAATCAAAATAGTGACGGCCCACGTAATTCTCCAGCTTTGTGTTTGTGACTCTCCATGTTTTATGGATAACAGTCGAACCCGTAAAAATAAAATGGTTTGACAAGTAAAAAGGGCAGAGTGGGAGCATCACGATAAAAATCCCTCGCCCGCTATAAAATGTTCAACCCAAATCATAACCGTTTCCGCAACGTCATGATCCGAAATCCGAAATTAGCGATTTTGCCAATGCAACTTGACCAGGATCCTAATGGTTAGAAAGCCTCTCCACATAATAATGGTGTAGTTTAAGCAATGCAGTATGGATCTTTCGAAGTTTTGTTCGCGACGTAAATTGAACTTCTGACCCCTCTATCACTAGGCCAATTAAAAGACCTTTGCTTCTAAAGTCAAATGAGTCAAGTAAGACTGCTTCGCTTATAAATAGAAGAGCAAAAGTCATAAAAAAAAACCCTAAATTATGTCGATTGTGACGCATTTAATCTAAAAAAATTTTATGTCCATTTACCCAGTATTGGAAGGAATCATCTTCTGGTTCATTTGTGAAGCGACCCGATTAAACCCTGAAAATAAAAATAAATAAATAATAAATAAAAAGATCAAAATTAAGACACGTCAAAAGGAAGTTCCCGAAATATTGATTGGCAATGCCATTTTCCAGGATAATGATCTTTATTCGCCTTGTTAGGCAGTTTTTATGCTTCCGACTTACCAAAGCCCATACGAATCTCAGACAACCAAGCCCACGAGCCTATCTTATTATGTTCCAGACTGCATCGCATCATCACAATTTTACTCATCCCATCTCGATATGGAGTTTTGCCACTTCATTCCTGGAAGGGAGAAAAGAAAAGTTTGGGTTACAAGCTTTCATCCATGATGCGAGAATTGGATCAACCAGACATCCGATGAAAATATCATCCATGATTATCGTTACGTTAACTTTTTTTTTTTCAAAAAAAAATCACCCATAATGCTATGTAGCAAAAAGCCAGCATTGTGCATCTGTCAAGCATGTGCTTCGCAGCACGGGCCAATGCCTCGGAAGTTTCGGGCCTACGCTGTGTAGCTCCAAGCCGAAGTTGTGCGGCATTATGGTTACGCTCCAAAATATCTAGGCATCAACGAAGCAATTGCTTCCAGGGACGCCCGGCCGCTTTGGAGCAGGGGAAGGAGGGTGAAAGGCAGCATGAAGATGAAGCTCCAGGGCATTTCAAATTTCAGCTCGTCGGGTCCGACTTAGAGTCGCTTGCGTAGGCCCGTTTATTGAGAAGACATAAAAGCTGGATCGAAGTAGGTGCTGAAATCAAAGAAGGGAAGGCTTCTAGGTCGGGCCCGAATGGGCCACCATTTTCCTATTATGCTTTGTCACTGTGTCCCAGAAGCTACGCGTACAAATGACGAGCGAAGACATTAGGATTTTTTCAGTTAACTGTCATGGAGTGTTGCAAAAAGCGTGATCAAATAATAAAATAGACAGAATAAGGAAATAAATTAGATATTAAATTTACGTGATTCGGTCATAGTGACCAACGTCGAAAAAGAAAATAGCAATGAATTCCCCTGTATATCAAGCCATACAACAAATATTACAACTACACTCGAGTTTCAAATATTCTCAATGTTTTCTAGTCCCAATTACATCAAATAACACACGTAGTCTTTAACTCCACAATTCCTCGCTAAATAATCTCTCTCAATCTCACAAAGGAATTATACACAAATTCTGACTATCAGAAGTTAATTGGCTTCAATACTAACTTCATGAAATGTCAACACTAACACCAAGCACTCATGTGAAAAACGGTGCTTCAAGACTCTTCATGTCTATCACGGCGCAAAGACCATGTTGCTTTTTCATCAACTTCGGCACCAAGGGAAAAGTCCCACGATCCAATATATAAATATATGAGACCACACAAGGAAACTCAGTGACCGATTTCACACATAAAGGAAGCTATGAAATTCGGTCAACCAAGTCCCAGATGGACTTTCCGGTAGTCCCAAGCTGCAATATTGGAAGATAACTATGTCCATAATTTTTCTCTCTTTTTTGTTTGGATGATTTGAATAACAATGACGATAATTTCCATGTGTTTCAAAATAAGACTTTATCCAATATAAAGTCCAAACTAATACCATTTTCCATTTTTGATTGCATCTTCAACACGGAAATAATATCCGTAATATTTAAGTTGTCATTAACTTTCATACACCGAGCACATGATTCAATTTGAATAGAGTTGAGCTCAAACTCGAGATATTTTGTAAATTAGAGAGAGGAGAGGGAGAGGGAGGGAGGGAGGGAGAGAGAGAAATGGAAGCCTAGAGCTGGTGGAAGTTAATTGGTGGGGGCAGAGCGACGCGAAATCAATGGCTCTGAAGCACCTGTGGGTTCTCCACAGGTTGCCCCGCAACCCCAAGCCCTCAACATCAAGTAAAATCGGAAGTGCCGAATCTCAATGGGTGGTTGGTTGAGGATATGTTGGAGCTTTTCTGGGTTTTTTTCCTGAATGCTCCTCGTTCCTCTTCCCCCACCACCATTGTTCGCTCGTGTCTTCGCAAACCCGCCTCTAGACGCCATTACATTCCTCGTCCCCTGTTTTTCGGTTTTAGCCTTTTTCTCCTCTTCTTTCTCGAGGAAAATCGGTTCCGGAGATGGTTCTGGGCAAACAGTTGTGCAGTCTGGGCTTTGCTGAGTCACTGTTTGAGGATTCCTTCATTTTGATTCCTCAGTCTGAGCCTTTTTTTCTCCTCTTTCGTGTGACAAAGGCAAAAAAATGAACAACAAGGGAATACGCAAACAGAGTTGTTAATGATAGAACAGGGGTCTTTGAAGTGTTTTTTTTCAAGCACTCATAAAACGTGAAACTACGGAAACAGTGACTAATCAACATGGAACATGTCGCAGACCCACATTTCCAAACGAGGAACTGAGGAAACAGTAAGCAATCAAACTCCTAATCTTCTCATGTTGTGGATATATCTCCATCGCTTCTAACGGAGTCCCATTTTGTTGACTCTCTCTTTCAGCGAACGCAATCTTGTCACTGCGTCACCAATCTTCATTCTCTCTCGGGGTAGCTCTGCTGAACAGGCAACTCCAATTTCAGATATCATCACCAAGCACTCCTGAACATGAGCACTAATGCTTATTTGATTGTTCAGTGTGTCTGCAATTGATGATTCTTCTGTCTCGCAAAATAGGAGCTGCTGATCCGCTATATCCGCAACCCTTTCTGGCAAAGCTGCTGCGCAGTAATCATGAAGGTTCAAAGCATCCTTAAACATGTCGTGGGTGGGTCTCTTTCCTGTAAAAATCTCCAGCAGCAGGACTCCATAGCTGTACACGTCGCCATCTTTGGACACTTTGCTTCCCATTGCATATTCTGCAGTTGGATTTTACTTGACACATGAGCTGATCAGCTTATCAAATTATAAGGACAATGAAGAGTAGGCATGTATAGAGGCAAGGAGAAAAAATTACTGGGGGGAAGCAATTATGAATTCTGGTCAACGTCGGCAAGTTCCATGGCATGTTAAGCATGATTTGTCAAAGTCACATTTTCTACTCTTATAAACTCGTACTTTTATAAATAGAAGGTACAATTGAATCAGATGAATGACTAAGGTAACTGCACTAAACTTAACTTAACTCTATTAAGTTTCTGTGGTTCTGGTTTGTTCCGCAAGGTACGGAAAAATTATCTGATGAGTTTTCACAGAAAATGAACGAGTCTAACTTGCCTACATAATTTCAAACAACGAGTTCCCTACTTGCTTTCTCAGGGAAAGAGCTTGGAAGAGGACAATTGACATTGGATTTACTGCAAGTATACATACCTGGAGGAGCATAGCCAATGGTTCCTTTAAGTTCAATTGAGCTAGTTTGACTTGCGGGCAAATCACCGGTGCCGTTAGGGAATATCCTAGCTAAGCCAAAGTCGCTGACATGTCCATTCATTTGGGCATCCAGAAGAATGTTACTTGGCTTGAGGTCACAATGGATCACCGCAGTTTGGCACTGATGATGGACATAATCCACCACGCAAGCTACATCAAAAGCAATGTTCAATCTCTGAACAAAACTCAACCTACGCCTTGGCATCCCATTTGGTGCAAGATTCGGATGCAGCCACTCTTCCAAGCTACCGTTTTCCATGAACTCATAGAGCGAGCCTTAAATTCATTGCCCTGAAATCAACACTGAACAAGCTGTTAGAATCTTAACAAGATTCCGATGCCTTAAGTTTTTCAAGACTTCACACTCTGCCAAGAAACTTTTGGATGCTTCTCGTTTCTTCAAGTCAAAAACCTTAACAGCCACTATTGTGTTTTCATCTGTTAGGAACCCTTTATACACGGAGCCGAAACCACCCCTTCCGATCAAATTGCTAGAGCTGAACCCGTCCGTTGCTTTGACTATGTCTACATAAGACACTCGTGGAAATCCCCCTATTGATGGAGTCTCTAGAGAAGCCTCACTTTTCTTCCTCCTCAGCCAATAAAACATGATCGTAGAAACAAGAATCAGCGCTGCTACTATCCCACATGTAATTGCAATGATAACGTAATGGGAGGGAGATGATTCTCGTTTTCCTTTGCTCATCAAACAACTTGTCAAATGTTGAATCGGCATACTGCCACAGAGCTTATCATTTCCTTCTAGCGAAGTCACACTCGTGTTTTGGAACACCCCTTCGCTCGGTACCTCACCCTCGAAGTTGTTGAAAGATAGATTCAGGTACTGCAATTGAAATTTCTCCAGGAATGTCGGAAGAGGGCCAGATAAATTATTACTCGAGAGGTCTATGTACAAAAGACCATTCAAGGAACTCAGAATGATGAGATATTCCCTTCAAATAGATTATTTTGCATGTGAAGCTCCACCAAGCTAGTGCATTGACTAAGGCTACTAGGTATTTTTCCTAATAGTTTGTTTCCATGTACGTCTAATGTGGCTAAGTTTTTTAATGTACCGATTTCTTCGGCAATGAACCATTCAATTGGTTTCTGGATAGATCAAAATAGATAGATAAGGAAGAGATAGTGAAAACTTGTGATGGTATGATTCCACTTAGATTATTCTGCGAAAGGTCCATCCCTAGCAAGTGTTGGCATTTCCCGATACTCAAAGGAATGGTCCCTTGAAAATTGTTCCCTTTCATGATGAGTATCAATAGCTCCGTCAGGTTCCCTATCGTGGAGGGGATATTCCCAGTGAGTTTGTTCATATCAACACGAAATTTCTTTAGCTTGATGAGATTTCCGACAGTATTGGGAATGCTGCCCGTGAACTGGTTATCACCCATGTGCAACACTTCAAGGCCACGCAAGTTCCCAATGCTTGAAGGGATCTTTCCAAACAATCGATTGGCTTGAATTGATATCATGTTCAACTGGGAGGATAAGTTGCCTATGGATTCAGGCAAAGTACCTCCGAAATTATTGTAATTGATTGCCAAGACCTTTAGGATAGTAGAATTGATTGATTCAAGAAATTTCAAGTCACCTTGCCCTCCACTACCTAACTCGTTCGACGTAGCACTTATCCACTGCAGCTGATTTAGCTTTTCCATAGTAGGCACATTTCCAGAAAATCTGTTTGTCACAATTATTAGCCCCATCAATTTAGTGGCATTTGATATGGAAGTAGGAATTGGCCCAGTAAATTGATTGGCCCCGACATTTAAATAAACAAGATTAGGAAGAGTGATGCCTAAATCTGGAGGAAGACTCCCTTCAAGTTGGTTTATGTTTAACTGAAAGCCGACAAGAGAAGAAATGTTGAAGATGGAGGAAGGGAGAGTGCCAGAGAGTCCATTCATATCGAGATAAAGATGCTCCAAATTTTGCAAACGGCCCAACGAGGCCGGAACTCTTCCCACGAAATTATTATCTCCCGCTGCAATGGCCACCAGTGATGTGAGGTTCCCAAAGAATTCAGGAAAGTTTCCAGAGAGATTGTTGGAGAATATAAAAACTATTGTTAGCTTCGACATAGAAGCAATTGCTATCGGAACTTCACCAACTAGCATATTATTGCCCAATTCCAAAGCTTCAAATTTTTTGCAGCCTGAGATGTTGGCAGGAATTTGACCAGAGAATGAGTTGTTCTCCAAACCCAAGTATTTGAGTCTATACAAGTTACCTATCTCCGAGGGAATTTTGCCAACAAAATTGTTGTTTTGGAGTTCCAATTTCTGGAGGAAGCTCAAGTTTCCAATAAAAGGAGACAGTGACCCTACGAGTTTCATAGATTGAAGTATCAAATGGGTTACCCTCAAATGCCGACGACCACACGTGATCCCGTGCCACTGGCAGAAATGGACAGAGTCATTCCACGTGCTGAAAATCCCGAAAGGATCATTGGATATCTTATCCTTAAACTAGAGCAATGCATCTCGGTCGGTTTTGTTGGTTCTAGGAATCAAGATTGCTCTACAATATGGCATTGGCACCACCAATGTAACGAAAGAAAGTAGACAGAGAGAAGTGATTGAGAAGAACATGAATGAACTCATGCTTGAAAGTTTTTTGGCCCCTCACACTCTGAACACTGTCAATTGAGAAATGGATGGAGTTTTCGGCCACAGCCCCCAGCTGCCAGATGTTCATTACAAACATGGTCATCCCACTCGGAATCCTAGTCTTGGCGTGATGCAGAGGACTCATAAAGCATATGAGTCTTAGTCCTTTGCTTTACGAGTCTTCCGCAAAGACTCAAAAAGCATACGAGTCTTTCGCAAAAGACTCCTAAAGCATACGAGTCTCGGTCCTTAGCTTTTTTTGAGTCCTCTGCGGAAGACTCAAAAAGCATGAGTCTTAGTCCTTTGCTTTATGAGTCTTCCGCTCATCGTGCCAAGAGTAAGATTGCGAGTGGGATGACCATGTTTCAATCCTCTGATAAGCGTGTGATGACCATGTTGGGCGTCCTAATTGTACGCAATTGTCTAAAAGCTGAAACCCGCCTGGAGAGGTTATTCTGCAGGCTCAGTCCAATAGACTATGCCAATTCCGCATAAAAGAGATAGTGAGATTCATATAAGGTACCCCCAAGAAATAGAA
This sequence comes from Angophora floribunda, assembly GCA_014182895.1. Lineage (NCBI taxonomy): Eukaryota > Viridiplantae > Streptophyta > Magnoliopsida > Myrtales > Myrtaceae > Angophora > Angophora floribunda. Next base: position 34,167,382 of record CM024706.1, on the reverse strand, counting down.
GCTCCCATCCAGTTTTTCATCCGTGATTTGCTCTATTCACCACATTCATTCATTCATAGAACAAGTGTATCTGTCGTCAAGTTTCCTGGTTCACAATGAAGCTTCCTGCGATCGACTCGAGAAACATTACTGCTTGGGCGCGTGCTACACGTCCACAAGAAAAAACGGAAGCAAAAGTAACAAAAAATGGAATGAAATGCCGGAAAGGAACAAGAGGGGGAGAGTCGAAGCGTGTCTTCTGGACTTACAAACTTAGTAACCGCCTGCAAAAGCCAACTCTGCAATGAACCGTAGGAGCAGACGGTTGAAGTGAGCGTGGGATTCTTTCTATTGTTTTGATTCACGATTCGCCCAAAAGCAGTCTCGATAGCAAGTCTTGGTTGGTAATAATTTAAAGAAAAAACTAATAGAAAGGAAATCGATCAAAATAGTGACGGCCCACATAGATTTCCAGATTATTGTTTGTGGCTCTCTCAATGTTTTATGGATAATAGTCAAATCGGTAAAATAAGATGGTTTGACAAGTAAAAAGGGCAGAGTGGGAGCATCCGGATAAATATCCCTCGCCCGCTATAGAATGTTCAACCCGCACTATTAACTATTTTCGCGACGTCGTGATTCGAAGTCCAAAATTAGCGATTTTGCCGAAGCAACTTGACGAGGATCCTAACAGTTAGGAAGCCTCTCCACACAATAACGGCATAGTTTAAGCAATGCAGCGTGGGTCTTTCAAAGTTTCATTAGAGACGTAAACTGAACTTTTGACCCCTTTATCACTAGACCAATTAAAAGACCATTGCTTCTAAAGTCAAACAAGTCAAGTAAGAGTGCTTTGCTCGTAAAAGAAAGGGCAAAAGTTATCAAAAATCATAAACTATTACAACTGTGACTATTTTACCTTAAATATTTTTCGATGATACCAAAATCTTCAAATTTATATCTATGCGACATATTTATCCTCCATCATTAATGAGAATCATTGACTTAGCTATTTACAAATTTGTATTCGTGTGATACAAAAAACCTCAAATTTATATATGTCTATATGGATGTCAGAAAGCAAATAGCGTTGATCATGTGGTTTAAGTGAAATAAAAATGACATTGACTTGGCTGAAAAATCATCTAACACCGTCTATTAAGAAATGGATGGAGCTTTCGGTCACAGCCCCTAACTACTAGATTTTCATCAGAAATGTGGTCATCCCACTCAGAATCCTATTCTTGGCATGATGCGGAAGACTCACAATCCTTTGATTTTCGAGTCTTCGCAGAAGACTCATAAAGGGTATGTGTAATTCGAGACTTTAACTAGGTCAAAAATAAGGTCTTCAAAAGATATAAGGAAAAGAAAAAGGTTGACAAGTCAACAAAGGAAAGCAAAAGAGGAAGTGGACGCTCAGCTTCAGAGGGAGAGATTGAAGGCTTTCGGGAAAAGAAGGAAAAAGAAGAAAGGGAAAAAGAGAAGAGGAAAGAAGGAAAAAAAAAAAAAAAAAAAGAGAAGAAGAAAAAGAGCTTTGCGCATCCAAGGCACGGACACCTCACCAAACCGACTCAACTACGTATCGTAATGTTTAGTAAGTGCTCGCACCCCTCGTTCATCCAATCGGAATAATTTTCGGATTTAGTGCTTAAACAATAATCAACATTAAAATCAAGTAAAATAACTAAGCAAAATATTACGACGACTATAAATCGGCTAAACATCACCTAAATGTTAATAAAACAACTCCTACGCCTCAAATAGCAAGTGATTACACAAATCTAAACGCTACATAAAACTTGGCTTCGAAATCATAAAATTTCGCTCCGATTAAACTGTTGCGCCAAAACGAGTCATGTCAAAACTCATGGCTCCACAACACCGAAAGTCACCATTCCCATGAAGTCTCCAAACTCTACAACTCAAAAAACAGATTCCATGACTCAAATTCCTCTAAATTCCGAATTTAATCACTAAATCCGAAAACTATCCCAATCAGATGAACAAGGGGTGCAATCATAGACATTGCCACAGTTAATTGAATCGGCTTAGCAAGGTGTTGGTGACTTATACGCACAAAGTCCTTTCTCTTTTCTTCTTCTTTTTTTCTTCTTCAGTCCTCTTTCCTTCCCTTTCTCCTCTTTTTCCTTTTACCAAAAGCTCTCGGTCTCTCCCTCAGTTTTCACCTTAAATGAGCGTCCGCTCCCTCTTTTGCTTTCTTTTCTTGACTTTTCGAACTTCTTTTTTCTTTTATTTTTTAAAGCGGGTCCCACCATCTTATTTTTTGACCTAGTCAAAATCTCAAATATTACAATACGAGTCTCAATCCCTTTGCTTTGCAAAAAGCATATGTGTCCTAGTCCTCGGCATTTCGAGTCTTCCGCTCATCATGCCAAGAGTAAGGGTGCGTTTGGTTCAGCATTTTTAAGGGGCTTTCAAGCCTAAAAGCCCATTGGGGAAATACTGAATCGTTTGGTTCAATTTTTTAAGTAACTTTCAACTTTCAAGTGGCCTTCAAAATGCTGAAACTATTTTTTTTTGCTTCCAAAATTTCCCTCACTAGTTTTTCATATTTTTGATTTTGCCCTTGATTTTTTTTTTAATTAAGAAAGGGGCAACCCTTCACCAGCGAAGGGCTACGGTCGCCGGCGAGCCAGATCTGGCGCCGACGGTCGTCGGCTGAGGTTGCCCGACCTCGGGCGACCTCTGGCGAGGGTCGCGCAGCCCCAGCTGAGGGCCGCCAAAGGTCGCTTGAGGTCAGGCGACCCTTGGCGAGGGTCACTTGACCTAGGCTCGCCGCGACCCGGCGATAGCCGCCTGGATCTCGCGGCCCTCGCCTAGGTCTCGTGAGGGTCACGCGACCACCGACCGCCGTCACGCGACCCTCGTGAGACTCGGCGAGGGCCACCTGCAGCTGCAAGACCCAGGTGGCGGTCGCCTAGGTCGCTCGAGGTCGGGTGACCTCCGACAGCCCTCGACTGGGGCCGCGCGACCCTCACCGAGGGTCTCCCGAGGTTGGGCGACCTCCGGCGGCCCTCGGCGGGGCCACGCGACCCTCGTCGAGGGTCACCCGAGGTCGGGCGACCTCCGGCGGCCCTTGGCTGGAGCCGCACGACCCTCGCCAAAGGTCGCCCAAGGTCAAGTGACCTCAGCCGACGACCGCCAGCGCTAGATCTGGCTCGCCGACGACCGTAGCCCTTCACCGGACCGGCGAAGGGCTAGTCCAATTTTCCAAAAATAAAATATAAATATATATACCTATAATACCCCTAAAAGCTCATTGCAAAAGTTTTTTTTACCAAATGCACGTTCAACTCAAAGCCCATTTGCAAAGAAATTTTACCAAACATAATTGCATTTCTCTAAGTAGCTTTAGGCTTTCAGCATTTGCATTGAACTCAAAGTCCCTTACAAATGCTAAACCAAACGTACCCTAAGATTGCGAATGGGATGACCATGTTTCAGTCCTGACATAATATTTAAATAAACGTGTGATGATCATGCTGAGTGTTTAAAAGTCGCAATGAACTGTCGGAGCAGGCGGTTGAAGTGCGTGTGATTTTTCTATTGCTCTGATTCACGTATCTTTCAGAATCCCCCGCGGCCCAAAAGGAGTCCCAATAGAAGTCTTGGGCACCAAAAGCATTAGTTAGTAATAAGTAAAAAAAAAAAAAACTAATGATTAATATCATGAAAAGTTAAATGACAAATTTACTCCAAATTAATTTTTTTGATCATCAAAAAATCAAACTTTGTATATTTGTAACAAGTTTATCCTCTATTAAATTGGGTTAATATAATGAAAAATCATAAACCGATACACCTACGACAAACATATGACCAAAAATGTGTTATTCAACTCAGCAATTTAATGGTAAAATTTAACGAAATAAGTGGAGAGTAAATTTGTGGCAAGTAGACCAGTTTAGGGTTTTTTAAAAATAAATTTATCACAAAAAAAAAAATATATATATATATATATATATATATATATTTGGGTTTTTTCGTGGTACTTAACTCAAAAACTAATCAAAATCAATCAAAATAGCAACGGCCCACATATTGCATCAGGCCTGGCCTACTCGGCTGGGCCTGTTCTCCCTCTTTAACTGGACCCAAGTTCACAATCACGGGCCGGGCGGGCTTGTACCGCTCTTCAACTATGTCCAACCCGGGTGGGGAAATCCGGCGTTTCACAAAACTGTAGCGACGACGGTGAGCATCGAACTCGCATCCATCTTCTCCACTGGCCAATGGCCAAGGTTTCATAGCTTGATCTTCGCTCGCTCCTTGAAACTTCGTATTCGGCCTCCATCTTCTCTACCCTCTTTTTCTCCATTTCGCTCCCTACTTTTGGAGTACCCAAGTTCCTCTTCTCTTTACATGTTATGAAGATTTTCCAGAAGGCACACCACCTGTCTGATTAAATGCACTTGAGGAAAAAGATATTTTTAAAGTGCTAGATCATCGAAGATGATGGTTTATGAAGGGTTCAAGGACATTCTCAAGATTCAGAAGTTTAGAGGTTCGTGGGGTACTCTGTGCTCTACTGCTTCACTGCCGTCTTGAGCTATGCTTACACCAACAGCACGTGAGTCTTTGCTGTCTTTTTGCCAACTCGATTGAATAATTTTCTCCCCTGCTGTTCAGATTCCGGAGTTAATTCTTATACTTTCACCGTCGTCGTTGCAGTACTAGAGCTGGATATTCTAGAGGAGACCAGTATTATGTGGCTTACCCGGCCGGAACCGAGTTACTGGGTGATTCTGATAAGGTCTGTCGGTGCTGTGATCATGTGGTACTTTCTACCTTGTGCTGCATTTTCCTTAATCGTTTATGATTTACGACTTATGTCTGATTAATGAATTTGGTCATAGTTGTCCAAAGCTGCTCTTGGCAATTGCTTCGAAGCGGAAGAGTGGGGCCCCTTAGAGTTCTGCGTCATGTCCAAGCACTTTGAGCAACAAGGAAAAGCACCGTATGCATATCATGCTGTAAGTGACTGGCTTCCCAAATGTCTATATACTCGTTTGGTTTTGCATTTCTCTTGTTTAAGGTCACTCCTGTCATGATGAGTGTTCGGTTATCGATGGAGAGGATAATTCAAGAGTGCTTTGTTCTTTTATGGACCACGGTGAAACCACAATGGTTGATCGTTACAATTGAAAGTCGGAATTTTTTTTATCTTTCCCCTTTTGTATTATTGTGTGTGTCTGGATCGGAAAAAACCAAGCTTTTGGACATGGAGGAAACAATAATTCCCTTTCTTTGCTAATTTAAAACAAATGGTTTTCGTTTCTCATCTTAATCGTCCTTATCATGCAGGCCTTTGTTTTGTGGCCTGATAGCTTGACTGATGTTATAGGAAAAAAGCAATTGCCCTCAGGCAAATGCTTTGACATTACTGTGATTACTGAACTGAGTCTTATTAAAAGTCAAAAACTAAGAGGAACAGAATAATTGCTCATTCATAGATTAGGTGCTCTGTGTCATTCTCTAACTCTCGGTAACCTTCATTAAACAATGAGAACCATCTATTAACCTTCATTAACCTTCTATTGAGGAGCAACAAGATGACCATAGATATGAACCCAAGTTCAAACAATATGTTAAACAATGAGAACCATCTAAAATGATGGAATAGTAGCGAGACGAATATTTTAGATTAGAGAAAAGAATGCTTGATAATCAAATTCAACGGCGAGAGATAAAGGAATTCTCCGTTAAAAATCCCTCATGAGTATCATGTTTAGCAAATAATTTATATGAAGATCCTATTGAGATCCGATTGTTTGCTCAATGGGTTTGTCGTTGTATATAGGACTTTTTTTTTTAGCGATCAAGAGGTGTCCGAATCAACTTTCACATAACTTGATTGGACCATCTCTTCGATATTTTTGAGGAGGAGTATTCATTAGGATTATACTCCTAAAGAGCTCCCTATAAGATTTGACTTTTGCTCCAAGTGAATTGTTGCACCAATTAAAAAACCGATGCGTGATAAATCCCACTTAGGAGTGAAAATACGATGTTGTTAGCCTTAAAAGACGGTTGCTAGGAAATAAATCCGGGATTTTGTACCCAACATTGGAAGGAATCGTCTTCTGGTTCATTTAAGGTACAACCCGATTAAACCCTGAAAATGATAAACGGATCAATTTTAAGACATTTCAATGGGAAGTTCCCAAAATATTGATTGGCAATGCGATTTTCCAGGATAATGTTCCTTATTTGCCTTGTTAGCCGAATTTTTAATGCATCTGACCTACCAAAGCCCATGGGAATCTCGGACTACCAGGCCCATGAGCCTGTCCTAATATGCTCTGGACTGCGTTGCATCTTAACATTTCGATCTGGGTTTTGCCACTTCATACCTTGAAGCAAGGAAAGAAGAAAAAGTTAACTCTTCTCGACAAGTTTGGTTCACGAGCTTTCACCCTACGCTGTGTAGCTCCAAGCCGAAGCTGTATGACATTCTGCTTATGATCCAAAGCGTTGCGACTCAACAAGGCATTGACGAAGCAATTGCCTTCGAGGGACGCCAGGGCGCTTTGGAGCAGCGGAAGGATAGTGGGTGAAAGGGCAGCAGCAAGACGGAATTCCAAGGCATTCAAATTCCATCTCGTTGGGTCCGATTTAGAGCCACTTGCCTATGCCCGTTCATGGAGAAGACATAAAGCTGGATCCAAGTAGGGGGCTGAAAATCAAAGATGGGAAGACTTCCAGTTCCAGGCAAGCTTCACTTGTGCTTCGGGCCTCGGAGGCCCGAATGAGCCGCCATTTTCTACTGTGCTTTGTCACTCTCTCCGTCCCAGAACTTACACGTACAAAATGGCGAGCGAAGACTACCGGGTTCTCTCAGTCGACTGTCGCAGAGAGAGAGAGAGAGAGAGAGAGAGTGGGGAATGGAAGCCGAGGGCTGGTGGAAGTTAACTAGGGGCAGAGCGATGCGAAATCGATGGCTCTGAAGCACCTGTGGATTCTCCACAGGTTACCCCGCAATCCCAAGCCTTAAACATCAAAGTAAAATCGAAATGGCATCATAGTACGGGTTTTGTGCCGAATCTCAACGGGTGGTTGGTTGAGGATATGTTGGAGCTTTTCTGGGTTTTTCCCTGAATGCTCCTCGTTCCTCTCCCTCACCACCATTGTTCGTTCGTCCCTTCGCAAACCCGCCTCCAAACGCCATTACATTCCTCAGTCCCCTGTTCTTTGATTTTGGCCCTTTTTCTTCTCTTCTTTCTTGAGGAAAATCGGTTCCGGAGAGGGGTCTGGGTATACAGTGGTGCAGTCTGGGCTTTGCTGAGTCACCGTTTGAGGATTCCTTGATTTTGATCCCTCAGTCTGAGCATTTTTAGCTCCTCTTTCGTGCGACAAAGGCGTAAATGAGCAACAAGTAAATACGCAAATAGAGTTGTTAATGATAGAACAAGGGTTTTTGAAGTGTTTTTTTCAAGTGCTCCTTTATCAGGATCTAGCAAGTCGGGACATATCTACTGCCCCTAAAACGTGAAACCACGGAAACGGTAATTAATCAACATGAAACACGTCGCAAACCCTCATTCCCATATAAGGATCTCTAAGGAAACAGTAAGCAATCAACTCCTCACCTTCCCGTGTTGCAAATATTTCTCCATCGCTTTTAGTGGAATCCCATTTTGTGGACCCTCTCTTTCAGCAAACTCAATCTTGTCACCGCATCGCTTATCTTCATTCTCTCTCGTGGCAGCTCTGCAGAACAAGCAACTCCAATTTCAAATATCATCACCAAGCACTCTTGAACATTAGCACTAATGTTTCTTTGATTGCTCATCGCATCTGCACTTGATTCTCCTTCTGTTTCGCTAAATATGAGTAGCTGATCTACTATATCTGCCACCCTTTCTGGCAAAGCCGCCGCGCAGTAATCGTGAAGGTTTAGAGCATCCTTAAACATGCCATGGGTGGGTCTCTTTCCCGTAAAAATCTCCAGTAGCAGGACTCCATAGCTGAATACGTCGCCATCTTTGGACACTTCACTTCCCATTCCATACTCTGCAGTTGGATTTTACTTTATCCATGAGCTGATCAGCTTATCAAATCATAAGGACAATGAAGAGGAGGCACGTACAGAGCAAAGGGGAAAAAATTACTTGGGGGAAGCAATTATGAATTCTGTTCAATGTCGGCAAGTTATTTAGCATGTTAAGCATGATATATCAAAGTCAGATTTTCTACTCTTATAACCTCGTACTTTTATGAATACAGTGTACAATAGAATCAAATGAATGACCAAAATAACTGCACTAACCTGAACTTAACTCTATTAAGTTTCTATGTTTCTGGTTAGTTCCGCAAGGCACAGGAAAGTTAGACGAGAAGAATTTCATAGAAAATGAACCGAGTCTAACTTGCCTATTCAGACAAGGAGGTCTCTACATGCGTTATCAAGGAAAGAGCTCATAAGAGGACGATTGACATTGGATTTACTGCAAGCATACATACCTGGAGCAGCATAGCCAATGGTTCCTCTGAATCCAATTGAGCTTGTTTGACTTGCCACAAGCAATTCACCAGTGGCGTTAGGGAATATCCTAGCTAAGCCAAAGTCGCCAACATGTCCATCCATTTGGGCATCCAGAAGAATATTACTTGGCTTGAGGTCACAATGGATCACCGCTATTTGGCACTGATGATGGAGATAATCCACAGCGCAAGCTACATCAAAAGCAATGTTCAGTCTCTGAACAAAACTTAACCTACGCCTTGGCGTCCCATTTGGTGCAAGATCCAGATGCAGCCACTCCTCCAAGCTACCATTTTCCATGAACTCGTAGACTAGAGCCTTAAACTCATTGCCCTGGAAATCAACACTGGAACAAGCTGTTAAAATCTTAACAAGATTCCGATGCCTAATGTTTTTTAGGACTTCACACTCTGCCATGAAACCTTTGGATGCTTCTCGTTGCTTCATATCGAAAACCTTAACAGCCACTATTTTTTTTTCATTTGCTAGGGTCCCTTTATACACAGAGCCAAAACCACCCATTCCGATCAAATTGCTAGAGCTGAACCTGTCTGTTGCTTTGACTATGTCTTCATAAGACACTTGCTGAAATCCCCCTATTGATGGAGTCTCTAGAGAAGCCTCACTTTTCTTTCTCCTCAACCAATAAAATGTCATCAGTAGCAACAGAAGAATCAGCGCCGCTACCATCCCACATGTAACCACAATGATAACGTGACGGAAGGTAAATGATCCACATTTTCCTTCGCTCATCGAACAACTTGGCAAATCTAGGATCGGCATATTGCCACAAAGCTTATCGTTTCCTTCGAGCGAAGTGGCACTCGTGTTCAGAAACACCCCTTCATTTGGTACCTCACCCTCGAAGTTGTTGAAAGATAGATTCAAGTACAGCAACTGAAATTTCTCTAGGAATGTTGGAATAGGGCCAGAGAAATTATTACTTGAGAGGTCTATGTACTGAAGACCATTCAAGAAACTCAAGAATGACGAGATATTCCCTTCAAATAGATTATTTTGCATGTGAAGCTCCACCAAGCTAGTGCATCTACCAAGGCTACTAGGGATTTTTCCTGATATTTTGTTGCCATGTAAGTCTAATGCAACTAAGTTTTTCAATGTACCTATTTCTTTCGATAAGGAACCACTCAATTGGTTTTCGGATAGATCAAGATAGATAGATAGGGAAGAGATAGTGAAAGCTTCAAGTGGTATGATTCCACTCAGATTATTCTCTGAAAGGTCGATTATTTCCAATTTTTGGCATTTCCCAATATCTGGAGGAATGCTCCCTTGAAAATTGTTCCCTTTCAAGTTGAGTGTTAGTAGCTTCGTCAGGTTCCCTATCGTGGGGGGGGGATATTCCCGGTGAGTTTGTTCATTTCAACAGTTAACCGCCTCAGCTCAATGAGATTTCCGATGGTATCAGGAATGATGCCTGTGAACATGTTATTTTCCATTTTCAACCGTTCTAGGCCACGTAAGTTCCCAATGCTTGAAGGGATATTTCCAGACAATTGATTGTACTCGAGCCACATTATCTTCAACTGGGAGGTCAAGTTACCTATAGATTCATGCAAAGTACCTCCGAAATTGTTGTCGTTGATTGCCAGGACTTCTAGGCTTGTAGAATTGATCGATTCAAGGAATTTGAGGTCACCTCGCGCTCCACTACCTAGCTGGTTCACTGAAGCACTTATCCACTGCAGCTGATTTAGCTTTTCCAAAGTAGGCACGTTTCCAAAAAATACGTTACCTGGGATTGTTAGCCGCATTAATTTAGTGGCGTTTGATATGGAAGCAGGAATGGGCCCGGTAAATTGATTTTCCGCGACATTTAAATAAACAAGATTAGGAAGAGTGGCGCCTAAATCTGGAGGAAGACTCCCTTCAAGTTGGTTTAAGGAAAAGTGGATTTTGACAAGAGAAGATATGTTGAAGATGGAGGAAGGGAGAGTGCCAGAGAGTCCATTCATACCGAGATAAAGATACTCCAAATTTTGCAAACGGCCCAACGAGGCTGGAACTCTTCCCACAAAATTATTGTACTTCATCAAGATGAACACCAGAGATGTGAGGTTCCCAAAGAAATCGGGGAAGTTTCCAGAGAAATCGTTGTGGGATATAAAAACTGTCGTTAGCTTCGACATAGAAGCAATTGCTATTGGAACTTCACCAACTAGCATATTATAGCCCAGTCCCAAATCTTCAAGATTTTTGCAGCCTGACATGTTGGTAGGAATTTGACCAGAGAATGAGTTGTTCCCTAGGCCTAAGTATTTGAGTCTATACAAGTTGCCAATCTCCGAGGGGATTTCACCAATGAAACTGTTGTTTTGGATGTCTAGTTTCTGGAGGAAGCTCAGATTTCCAATAAAAGGAGACAGCAACCCTACAAGTTTTAGAGATGGAAGTATCAAACGAGTTATCCTCAAATGTCGACGGCCACACATGACCCCATACCACTGGCAAAAATGGATAGAGTCGTTCCACATGCTGAAAATCCCAAATGAATCGTCGGAAATCTTATCCTTGAACTGGAGCAATGCATCTCGATCGGTTTCGTTAGTTCCAGAAACTGAGATTACTCCACAAAAAGAGATCGAAATCATTAACGGAACGAAAAGAAGTAGACTAAGAGTGGTGATTGAGGACATGAAAGAGCTCATGTTTGCAAGTTTTCTGACCGCTCAAGGTCTAAACGCTCTATCTATTAGGAAACTGGGATGGAGCTTCTGGTCAAACATGCATCGCTGCGATGAGCTTTTGAATCTTGGCTTCTTTATTTCCCCTACTTGTGGTATGTTGGAACCAAAAGGGTAAAAGAAGCTTTGAAGGCTTTCGTGAGGAAAGAACACAAGCACACAAAGGAGATATAATAATACTGAAAATGCAGGCTTGCAACTTTGTAGAACACACACCACAAGAGTCCCTCTCGTTGGACTTGTAGACCTCTTATCCTTTTCTTCTCCGACTAATCTTATCTTCAATGCAGGTTGCACCCTTTGCCAATAATGTTGGAGTCAACAGCCCCTTTCTTTGTCCAATCTTCTTGCACTTCAACCGCCAAATGCCAAGTAGAAATACAAGTCCAGGTGAAACTTTTCTTCTTTAATCAGAATAAAGTTTACTATTTCTAACTGCCTCCCTTAAAATTATTTTGGAAATCCATGACACCAAGCATTGTCTTCAATTTCTCAAACAAATTCGTCTTCAGTGATTTCGTCAAATTATCCACAATCTAATTTTCGGATCTACCGAACTTAACTTAGATACTTGAGTTTTTGTTATCATCCTAATTAGAAAATGTAATTTATTTTATTCAGCCAATTGGAGTTAAAGTAGACATTATCAATGACAAAAATTATCTTACATGCACTGTAATTTGTCCTGTAAAAAAAGCTTTAATTAGACAGATGAAATACAAGATATGTTATCCATTCCCAACCTCTTAAGAAACTCAGCTCCACTTCCCGAGTGGGTTCAAGAATCAATGGGCAATTCCTGATTCCCATTTTATAAAATTGTTCCTTAGCGGTGGTTCCCGTTCTAGGTCTGGTCTTACAAATCGGTAATAGCCGCCTACAAAAGCTACCTTTGCACTGAACCGTAGGAGCAGACGGTTGAAGTGCATGTGATTTTTTGTTGAATTGATTCGCGAATCTTTCAGGATCCCCTGGCCTGAAAGGAGTCTTGATATCAAGTCTTGGGCACCAAAAGCATTGGTCCGTAACAAGTAGAAACTAATGGAAATCAATCAAAATAGTGACGGCCCACATATTGCATTGGGCCTGGCCTGCTCGTGTTGGCCCGTGCTACTATTTAACTGGGCCAGTGATACATAGGCCCAGTTGTCTACTGCTCTTCGACTATGTCGGAACGGGAAATCCGGCATTTCGCAAGATGTGCCGACGTTGAGTTCTTTCGAGAACTCGCGGCAATCTTCTCCGACGGGCCAAGGTTTCGTAGCTCGAATCTTCGCTCACGCCTTGAAATTTCGTATTCTGGCCTCCATCTTCTACCCATCTTTCTCCATTTCTTTCCCTACTATTGAAGGAGGTCGAAGGTTCTCTTCCTGTTGCATGTTACAAAGCTTGGCAGAAGACACACCACCTGTTTGATTAAATGCACTCGTGGAAAAAAATTTAAGGTATTAGATCATCGAAGATGATGGTTTTTGAAGGTTTCAAGGAAATCCTCAAGATTCAGAAGTTCAGGAGGTTCGTGGGTTACTCTGTGTTCTACTGCTTCACTGCCGTCTTGAGCTATGCTTATACCAACAACACGTGAGTCTTTGCTGTTTTTTTTCCAGTTCGGTTGAATAATTATCTCCACTGATGTTCAGATTCTGAAGCTAATTCTTATATTTTCGTCGTCATTGCTGCAGTACTAGAGCTGGGTATTCTAGAGGAGACCAGTATTATGCGGCTTACCCAGCCGGAACCGTGTTATTGGGTGATTCTGATAAGGTCTGTTGGTGCTGTGTTCATGTGGCACTTTCTACCTTGTGCTGCATTTTCGTTGGTTGTTTATGATTCACTACTTATGTCTGATTAATGAATTTGGGCATAGTTGTATAAAGCTGCTCTTGGCAATTGCTTCGAAGCAGAAGAGTGGGGTCCCATCGAGTTCTGCATCATGTCCAAGCACTTCGAGCGCCAAGGAAAAGCGCCGTATGCATATCATGCTGTGAGTGACTGATTCCCAAACGTCGATATACTCGCTTGGTTTTGCATTCCTCTTGTTTAAGGTTACTCCTGCCATGATGAATGTGCCGTTATCAATGGAGAGGATGATTCAAGAGTGCCCCGTTCTATTATGGACTGCGTCAAAACCACAATGGTTGACTGTTACATTAAAAGTAGGAATTTTTTTTCTTTCCCCTTTTGTATTGTCGTGTATGTAGGGATCAGAAAAAACCAAGCTTTTGGAGATGGAGGAAACAATAATTTTCCCTTTCTTTGCTAATTTAAATCAAATGGTTTTTGCTTCTCATCTTAATCGTCCTTACCATGCGGCCCTTTGTTTTGTGGCATGACGGCTTGACTGATGCTCTAGTAAAAACCTGTTGCCCTCACAGAAATGCTTCGACATTACTGTGATTATTGAACTGAGTCATATTAAAAGTTAAGAACTAAGAGGAAAAGAATAATCACCCATTCATAGATTAGGTGTTTTGTGTCATTTGATCTTATCCTAATGGTGCATTGAAACTCTTAGAAATCTTCATGAAAGACTTGAAATTGAAACTGCATATTGACATTACACATTTAAGTTGCCAGTGCATGGCATGGTTGTGCAGATCAGGATCCTTAGTTGGTTCTGATTCTTTCATCTGCAAAGATAGGACTCTAGTACAAATCAAGGATCTAAGATCCTGAAAATTTGTCCTACTGAAGCTTGTGATGCCAATAAACATTGTTATGCATAATTTACCTACATATAAACCTTTAGAAGAAGGAATGAAGATCGAAGAGTGTGTTCTCATTTGAAAGGTCAAGGTTTTAATCACTGTCTTCGCAAATTCCAACTTAAGCACACTCTAGCATTTGTAGTGTCAACTTCGCAATGCAAAGCTTGTTGCTGCTCATATTTGGTCTCTGTTTTTCTTTGCTGCAGCAATATGTGGCACACCTTCTCTCCCTTGGACAACTAGATGGATCTGGATAGAGGTTGCTGATGCTGCGATATTTATTTGTTGGACTGTGTAAAGATTGAAATTGCAGGGTAGAGGGAACATCGTCTGTTTGGATTTGTTAGAAATTGTAAAACCAAGAGCCCGTGGCCAATTTTTATAATTAATACGCTGTATGGTATTAGTTTTGTCATACACTAGTTCCGAAAATTAAGTTTTAAATAAAAAGAGTATGATTTGATCATGCTGTTAAGGGCTTTTATCATTGCTTCTTATCAATTTATGTTGCCCCTGTTTTGGATTGGTATTCATTCCGCACCCTGTTTTCTCTTATTTACTTTCATTGTGCATTACAAGGTAGAAAATAAATTTGAGTGGTGGTCATTAGTCATTTTCTGAGTAGGTTACTGAACTTTGATTTAATCACCAAATGAACCAGACTTTTAGTTTCTTGCAGTTGTTGCATTTTGTCCAGAATCCACCCTATTTCCAACAAATTGCTGACATGTTGTGCTATGTGACTTGGCATTCTAAAATTTGGCCACATATGAGCCACGTCAGTAGTTCACCGAGAAAATCGGCCAGATTTCGTTTGACATGCTTCAATTGAAAAAAAACAAAAAGAGAAAAAAAAATTTAAAGATCAGTGTATTGAGTGATTGAAATCAAAATTGAATGATCATCCAAACTTCAATGACCACAAATGGAGTAGAGCTCAGTGAGAAAGAGGTACGGATATTGTTCCATTTTTCTGGTGAAAGCTTTTTATCATCAGGAGCTGTAAGATCGTCTGGAGCCGTGCTCTGTGTTCCCAACTTGACAGGAATGGGAATATAAACGCTGCGAGGTTAGCAAATGATGAGACAAAGGAGTTCCATTGATTGAAAGAGTTCCAGCACGCTTTCTGTTATCCTTCCACACGCTGCTCTGGAAATGCATTTGCTGCTTCTGACCTCTTAGAAGAACGGATGCGAAAGGATGGGACGGTGACATTCCCTTGTCGCCCAGCCAGTCTCCGACCCAAAACAAAGACAAGCTCCCTTCTTCCGAGATGCAGGAATGATATGACCACTGGTTTAGCATTCTACGGTGAAATGGTTCTAATACGTTTGATTCTGTAGCGACGTACTTCAGGGTATTTCAGGGTTGAGTTTGCAATCGCATGTGCATCGAGTTCATAACAAATCCATAATTCAAGTTTCCGCTTTTCAGGTAAAGAAAAGAACCGCCATTAGGCAGTAGAGACGCGGACACTAACTACTCTGCCGAGAGGAAAATTGAAAACGATATATAGACCATAAGTCGCAGCCTTTTAAATGAACCACTGCCCTCAAATTTTTGCTGATTTTTTTTTTTTGAGGTAACAGCTCCAACTTGATGACAACTAATCGAAATCCAAAGAAGAGCCAAATGATGTAAGGTCACTTTCAGGGGATTAAATTTAACTACTAAGTTGGATAGAACCTCAAAAAGGTTCCAGCATTCAATTACAGAAGCCATAAAAAGCATAAAGGAGACCGTCGCCTTTGTCTGCTGCCATACCCCACGATAACAGCATTTACTTTGGCCAAACTCTCCGGTCCCCTCCAAAGAACGATTTCTATTTCAAAATAGAAACCAAGCATATGCTAGGAACTAAACAAAGTCTACATTTCGTCATCATCAATGGGCTGATAATCAGCATATAAATTGCAGCAGCTAATGCAGCGTGAATGGAGGCAAGTCACCATTATCCCAAATAAGCACCAAGAGACCAAACACAAAATGTCATGTAGCTGGTACTTTGTGTTACATATGAAGAGCAGTTTTCACTTCTCTTCCCCTTGTGTACTAGAAACCCTTCACCAGCTCTCCATTTCGGTTGAAAGTTGAATCAGCCTGGAGAAGATACAAGGATAGCTTGATTTTCATGTGGCTAGTGTACAGTAACTTTGACATGATGCTAGAAACTGAGAGATGCATGTCACAATCATAGAAATATAAGTATGGATCGCTCTTAGAAATTGGAAAGAGTAGCCTAGGACTGGTTACTGCAAAGTGCAAACCCCTTTGTGAGTGACAGAGGAGGCTATAGTAGCCAAAAGATAATATAATTGCAGTCATGAAATATCAATATAACTTTGGGATTCTACAAACTCAGCCACGAGTCCTCTGTATAATTAGGCACCATTAGCAATATTGTACTCATACAAGTTTAGAGACCAATTACCTCGCAACTTTTCCCTTTCATGCTCGAGCATGTGTAAGCACCCATGCTGGAACTCCTTGAAAGGATATGAGAGCTGTATTTGGGCCTGGTCAAACCATCCTGAACGCTACAACCATTTTTTAAAGCAAATTCCAGACTCCCAATACTTTGTAGACCTGGAGGACTATGGAGTGATGCACGAGATATGGAAGTAGAGGTATGCTTTCCAGAGTCATTGCTTTGCTCTGGAGTCTCCTCTTTGGGTTGACAGACCCGCTCCCTGTGGAAAAGGGTGATTACAGTCAGCAATGCTATTTCAACTATCCACAGGCCAAAAGGGAAAGAACAATCATTGACATCAACAAGTATCTTGAATCCCCACACATTTTATTGGATTTGCACATGCATATTCCTTTCATATAATAATTACAAAAAAAGCTTCGCATATTGATATTCAAATAAAATGCAACTAATTGAGCAATGTATGATAGTATCAAAGATCTAATATGACCAAAACAATGTTACCCTACTACTGCAATGGACATGATTTATCCTAAAAGTAATTGAATAATTGATAGGGCCAGTGTCTTTGAAATACTAATCATCTGGGTTGATAGTGTCAGATATGTTGCATCACCTGGGTAAGGAGGCATGCTTTCTGTGTAGTGGCGTACTTCTTCGAGATTTACCAGAGTGTTCCTCAAGTTCAGCGAATTGTTGCCTGAATTGATCCACTCCACTGTGTTTCACAAAACATTTGCTTACATCAGTGACCAGATCACTTCTCTTGTCAGATAACAATCATCAACTCCACTGTCTCTTTCTATGACATATAACCATGCTCAAAACACCAATGCACTGGCTGTAGAAAACAATCCCTCCCCCCCCTTCTCTGTCTCTCTCTCCATTTGCATAATAATTATGCATTAACAGAGGAGTTTTCAACCAAAACAAAATTTCAGAGTGAGGAATTGTCGATTATAAGGTGTCATGAAAGCATGACCCTAAGAGATACAAGACTTCACATAAAGCAATAGAAAAAAGACAGACAGAGTTAATGTAGCAATTTATAGTTTTTAAACACAGAAGCATTTTTCAAACAAAATCTGTCTATAACTTTTGCAACTGCATTTTTTCCAAATGGGACCAAATTACCGGATTCGACCATTTCATGATCACCAAATTTAGTCACAGAAGAAAGCAGGGGACAAATAGTGAGACAGTATGATATTACTGTCCAGGCTTAATTCAAGAGAAGCATATTTATTGAATCATGGAAACTAAGGGACAATATCTGTAGCAACCTTAACACCTATGATATTTGACTGATGGTGCTCAGTCCATACAAGAACTACTCCTTGACAAGGCAGACAGAGTGAAAAATAATGTATACAATTTTTTACCTTTGCCCACTTCATAACTCCAAGCAGAAGCACATTTTTCACACAAAATTTATGGCTGTCTATAACTTTTGCAAGCACATAGAAATATTTTTCGACATGAATGCATAACATGGCACATGCAACTTCAAATTATGATGCAGTTAAGATTGGAAGTACTGCAATTTAATACTCAGTCTGAATGAAATTTGATCCCCATCAACACAGCCTCCACACATAAACAGTCATTTTTTTCCATCCATTTCTTCTTGTCCAATCACAACTAAAAGATATTTTCACCTCACCTTGGATACATGAAATGTATTTGCTCAGCTCCTTGAAGGTACTCCTTCAACATCTGGGGATGATACTCCAAAATCTGTTGTCCTTTCAGCATAGTGCAAAGTTAGATATTTGATACAAGTAAAATCTCTAGGACATCAACACCTTTGAAAGTTAAATGAGCATAACCAACACTAGTACCTCTCGGTAGATCAGCTCCCTCACATCATCTTTTGTCAGTTTTCTCCGTTCAAACTCAAATTCTAGCTTTGGAATGGGTTTCTTCGACGGCTCACAGTCAACATTGGCCAACCCTTGAAAGTACGGATCAGCCAAAGCCTGTACATGAGACAACCATTTTAAGAAAGGAATTCTAATTTTAGAAAACCCAAAATCCCAAAAACTTAGCTCTTCACTGGGCTATTCTCACCTCTTCAGCAGAAATGCGATCTTCAGGATCAAAAGCAAGCAAACGTTCTAGCAGACGCAAAGCCAATGGATCTGAATCAGGAAATTTTTGAGAAAAGGGAACCGATGGCTTCTTCTTCAAACTAGTTAGATATCTTCTAGCTTTTTCATTGCGTATCTGCAGATTGACACAGAGAGACATGACTAACCAGGACTGTAGGAACTAGAAAAGAGCTCTCCTGATCTCCTCTGACAGTTTAATAAAAAGAAAATAAGAAAATGTAACAGGAGAAACAAACCCTGGCAATTGACTCATAAGAAGGGGTGCCAAGCAAATCAGTAATGAGATCCAATTGATGCACGACATTCTTCCCAGGAAACAAAGGTTTGCCTGTGAGCATTTCAGCAAATATACATCCTATGCTCCAGATGTCAACAGCAGGGGTGTACTGCAATAAGTCATTATTTAAAAAGAAAAATAAATGTAAACCTCAAGTTATCCCACATTGGAACTACAAGCTTAACATATTTACAGCAACTCCTCCAAGTTGAGGTTTAGCTCCATGTACCGTAATCAAACAAGTGAAGTGTCCTCGCCTCAACATTACACAAATCAGGATGGTTAATGTGAGAAATATGCATGGATGGCATGAGCTACCATACCAACTTTATGGTAATGACAAGTTTGACATATCATGCTTCAAACAGAGACAAACCTTGATAAACTCCAATCAACTATACCATTTACATGCTAACAAGAAAAGCAGTGTCTTCTCTAAATCCTCCTGTTAACCTGATGAGGAATACTAAAAGAAAAGCATCACAATCATGCAATGAACTTTTGAAATTATTGTTTGTCACCCCCAACAAAAGGAATCTTTGGACTATACAGATAAGCAGCTTTGTGCAGCCAAATATGCATAGTTCAGCACAACTCAGTTCACTATGACAAGAAAAGTCAAAACTTACTTCCAACCAAATTGTATAAGTAACTTAAGTTACTGAAGAAATATCCATGCCAACAAAGGCATGCCCTCAGTATTAAGTTACAACTAATTACTTGAGTTGGAAATAGCACTTAAAAGTTAGCTAGTACAGTGCCGCTATTCCGAAACCTCATGACCAAATCAGGATCGAACCAAAATTTTACGAAAAGTGCAGTTTCAAAGAGATTTGTTAAATTTATTCCAAAATCAGGCCAAGCCCAGAGTCTCAATCTCTAAGGAAGGCCCCACTCCAGATTCTTAGCCTCTAGATATAAGAAAAGCATCTTCAGACATGTTTGGTCCCGATTTAATGGCCAATATACCAAAAGTTAAAAGAGTTTGAAAAATCAACCTCTACGAGCAAGATTTGTAGATCTTCAGAACAGCAACAGGGTTTAGTTCCTTCTCGTGCAGTTGGTCTAATGAAAACATAGCACCTGCATATGCAATCTCTGATGCATAAAAGAGTACTGTGCAATGCTCACAGCTGGTTGGGCAATGTCAAACCACAATATGTGGCTGTTTGCTAAAAGCAACTCTTCTTTAGGATATAAACTGATTTTGAAATATCAAATCGCTATAACTTGTTGATAAGAGCATAATGCCATTATGTTGCTTGTTTATCAATATACCAAAACACTCAATGTCGATGGATCATGAGAAGCACGCATTGAAGGATTGAATTCTACAGTCATTCCCCTTCTAGACCAGTACATAATTGCTTAAACATGCGAAAATATCTGTGTAACTGTCGAGTATGATGCATGGTATAAGTGTTTCACATTGAACAAACTTCCCTTATTTTCAGACTGTGAAAGTGAAACCATCTAAGGAACTCCAATAGATGAAAACCAAGTGAAATCACAGCATAAGAAGACAAAAAATTGTGTCTGAAAAAAATTGCATGTGATAGCAAATAATAGTGACTAGACTCTATAGGACTGCAAATGACTTACCTTCGAGTAAAAACAGCCACATAGTTCAGGAGCACGGTACCATCGAGTTGCCACATAATCCTTTAAAAATAATTACGATTAGCAATCAACTACTTATGAAAAAACTGTGCCTCAATTAATTACTGAGTCTTAAACAATGTTGGATTAAAGGAAGCACTTTTATCAAAAAGTTGCCCCCCATTTAGAATAAATCTTTCTTGACATGTGCCAGCAGGAACCGAAACCATATCTGATGTACATTTACGCCCAAAAACCATACCCAATAGGCAGAAACCATTGGATTTTCAGTTTAGTTTAGCTTAAGCCATGTCCAGACCTCAAGTCTACCGAGTATTTAGATAACCCCCAATAGCTAGCAAAACACCATCCAACATGTCCTTCTAAAACTATACGAGTAAGTCGCAAGTAGTCAGCTTAGACATGCAATAGAATGGATGTTTAAATGCTTTTTGGGGATAAATCGATGGTAATATTTCTCAATGGCTCAATTTCTAACCTTGGAAAAATCTTCTCCATATTTTTTATTTGCATGCTAATTTCCAATAAACCTATGTAGATTCAACTTTACAATGTTCAGAATAGATCCTTTCGGGTACTTGAACTACTATGAGGTTATCAGATTAGTTTCTACTTATGCCATGTTATCAGCAATCGAACCAAGCCTATACTAATAAATTCCCAATTATGTTGGTTCTGGTTCATAATCCATGTTCATGCATTAGATCATTTCACTGGAAACCTGTATCATATCCCCACGTCACCAATTTTATGATTAAACAAAAATTCACTTAGGCACATACAGTCCAAAAAATAGCAGTTGGCGTATCACTAAATGAAGCACGAGCAAGCCCAAAATCACAAATCTTCAGCTTGCAGTCTGCATTAGCAAGTATGTTTTTTGGCTTCAGATCACGATGGAAGACATTGGCTGCAAAGCAAACAAATACATCAGAGCAATTATATAAATAGAGAACAGTTTAGCAAAAGAAGTCGACAAAATTTGAATGAGCCAAGGCAAAAAAGAAGATAAAAAAATGGTTCATTGTCAAAAAGTGAGTACTAACCTGTATGTATATACTTCAGGGCTCGAAGAAGCTGGTACAAAAAAAACTGATGGTGGCCAGGACTAAGATCATCATTGAACTTAATTACTTGGTGAAGATCAGATTCCATCAGTTCAAAGACAACATATATGTCCTTAAATTCTCTTGGGCATGGAGGAAGCATTATATGCTTTATTTCGACTATATCAGGATGTTTGAGCAGCCTGAGCAGCTTAATTTCTCTAAGAATGCGTATAGCATCAGAAACATGCTCAAAAACATTATTCATCTTCTTGATAGCTACCCTTTCTCCAGAATGAGTGTCAATTGCTGATGCAACAATGCCATAGCTTCCCTTGCCAATTACTTCCTGAATTTCATACTGACTTGCCTCACCATATTCCGTGAAGAATTCCTTGTCAGGCATGATCTGAGTCAAATCAGATTATTAGGACCCCAGATGATGAAGGATTGAACCACAGGTGAAAGGAAAAAGAACAATGACAGGTAAATGATTATTTGAAGGTGGAAATATTATAGCTTCCAAGTGCCAAGACAGTGTACTAATCAACTTGGTAATAGATCTCATCTTGGCAGTTTGTGCTTTCCAATGTGACTCCTCGGCCTTTAGCTTAGTCTTGTCATATGTATGGGACTCATGGATCTAAAGTTGATTGTAATTATGACTGCCATCCATAAAACATCAACAATACGAGAAAAATACACCATTTATCCTAATTTTTTAAGGACATTTTCACTCCCATTATTTCTGAATTAATTTCCTTTAACAGATACAGCATGAGCCAGAAGTTCCCTTTTCCAAACCTTTCATTCATCAATTTTAACTGACCATATTAACTAACTATCAAATCTAGTCCGCCACTGCAGGTCCCAACAATAAATAAATAAAGGGTAATTTGAACCTCTAAGGTTAATTTTGGTATGAAAAGGAGCGAGTGCTACATAGGACCTTATGGAATTGGATAGAAATAGAATGAGTATCCCAGCTCCTGTTAGCTGTAAAAAGAAAAGGCAACACCGATATGAATTTGATCTTGCCATTCACATGTTCAAAAGGTAAGGAATGGACAGAGCCTAAACTATGAACATGAACCAAGCATGAATACTTGAAAAGGGTGGTCATAACAGGAATTCAACATGGAATTACATGAGGTAGAAGCAGCAAAGGCACTACAGCATTTTCTGGTAGAGTTTTGCTATGGAGATATACATCTAACAGGTTTAAGCACGCACCAATTCAGGACGCTATAACTCAGTAATACACCTTCCTTTTTTTTTTTTTTTTTGGCCAAAAACTCAGTAGCACGCCTTGCAAGTACGAATTAACTCCTTAATGATCCATATCTATCAAGTAGCAGCACCACAACAAAATTGTATATGGTCTACAACACGAACCTAACATCTGAAATGCCAAAATCATGATCGAATGAGTATATGCCGAATAGGATGGCTCTAAACTCACACATTTGCCTCCTTATAGATCAACAAGTAGACATTAATTACTTCTGCACCTACCACCATCTAACGCCACAAGACTCAGAGCTGCTTTCGGATGCTAAAACATTACCAATTCGGTCAAGCTACTTTAAAGTTCAAATTTACAGAACAAATAGATAGCAGGGACAACATAATTATATGACAGCCACTCAAACTATGAAAATCCAGAAGCTAGAGCGTTGAAGAAAGGATCGAAGCCAAGTACCCCCAAAACTGAAGAAATGAACAAGAACAGAGAGAACACATAACCCAACAAAGAAACAACTTTCTTGTTTTTTTCTGGGGCTTAGCAAATCGATCCAGCAGGTGAGCTATCTGGGTAGTCACAAACCTCTCGACAATCTCCAAACCCAACGAATAGAGATACAAGTCTGGACGAAAAATGCTGCAACACCCCGGCTATCTCCAAATTGCTATATTTGTTTGAGTTAAGTAAACAAGAAACGAATATAAATACAGGGAAAACGACACTGGAGAGAGCCGAACGATTCTGTGGTAATCAAATCGTGCGCGTCAGAAATATTCAAAAATTGCTATTGAACTGAACTGTCTTGGTCATCAATGAATCAACCACAACAACAACAACAACTAGCCCATCTTATCTCCAATTCTCCCACACATATAAAATAACCCAAAAATAAATAAAATGGCTAAACAGACGACGCCCGCCTCAGAAAGACAGCTGTAGCTTCCGAGCAAGTCGCACAAATTTTCCTTTTTTTAATAAAAAGTCATACGAATTCAACACGACCATATATAATATCTCAGCAAAGAGAGACGGAATAATAAGAATGGAAAAATAATTTGTGCTCCAGAAAAAAAGGGGGTGGGGGAGAGAGAGGAGGAGGTAAAGGACAAAGAGAGATTGAATGCGCATTAAAAAGCGGACCTTATCTTATCGAAACAGAACCCAAGACAATGGGGGGGAGCGAGGATGTGGGGGGACGCCTCCGATTCCGATCTTATCCTCGCTGCAGGCACACCAACCACACGATCTGTCTTCCTCCTCCTCCTCCTCCCCCCTTCTTCTTCTCCACCTCCTCCTCCTTCGCGACGCAGTCGCTCTTTTGAGCTGAATCTGATTGGGAAAATTTCTGCTGTAGCTGAAAACCCTAAGCTTTTTTCTCCCCTACCCTTCTCAGAAACAGCGGTCTGGAGCCGCCTGGTCGACGAAGAACGGTCAAATGACGTCGTCGGTCGACTCTTAGAGCTGAGATGCCGACAAGAAAGTCCTGAAGGAATGAACTTCCCCCTCAACTCGGACGATATAAGGAGAGAGAAAAAGAGAGAGAGAGAGAGAGAAATGGTGGGGACCCTATATTTCCGAGACGAGAATCCACCTCCCCCAGTTAGACAAGTAAATAAAAAGGCAGGGGGAGAGGAACAGAGCCTCCACGATTTACGCGGAGAACCGACACAGTACTCTCTTTTTAAATATGTATTAATTTTCCGATATCCAGTTTTGAAAAATTACAATTAAATTCTCGTGTTTGAATGTGCCTTCTACAAAATGAGTTAATTGTATCAACTTGACAAATTTTAATATTCGACTACATTTTTTTAGAACTTAATTGTGCTTCTTTGAAAATTTTAAAACTTTATTTCATTTTTGTGATAAACTTTAAAATCATGATGCACTTAACTCATTTTTAATTAATTAAATGAAAAAAATTATAAAATTTTAATGCTATAATTATTTTTGTAATCTTATAATAATTAAAAAAAAATTAATTTTGATGTAGCCAACAAATTAAATGTCTAGAATAAGAATTTTGCTAAAGACTTTCTATCAAGAATATAAATAGGAAAACAAGTATTATAAATTTGAGAAAACTATGAAAATAGAACACATGACACCATTTGTTAATGATTACATGTTCCGAAAATTTTGAGATAGCCGAATTTTCAAGAGTTATGAAACTAAGTTAATGTGTTAAAACGGGGCCATAAACTCTGTATAAAGAAAAAAATTGAAAAAAAAAAGGCCAGCCATTAATGGGACTCTGTTTGGTAAGACAGAATCCTTTTTTTTTTTTAATTTCACATCTTATGAATTATATGTATTATGATTTCATGATTTTCTTAAAACTTTCAAAACTTTTTTTGAATTGGAAATTTAGATAAAAACCTTTTTTTTTCCCTAGCAAATCCAGACGAGCTCGTCTCGAAAATGGAGAACTCGACGTGAGAATTAGTCAAGCGTTCCTCTGGTTTTTTTTTTATTTTCCCGTGCTTATGAACCTCCTAAAAATGTTCGTAGACATTATTGGTCAACACTTAGTTATAAATGTACGGAACCGTATTAAACAGCTTCGTACATAATCTAATGTCAAAATGACTCTTCCAAAGGCGCCTTCGATTGTCCGAGTATAAAGTTGAATAAGATGTACATTAGTACGATCATACGACTTTTAATAGCACGCTCCTATGATCCTATCTAAATGACCTCATATGAGTTGAAATAAAACATTCATTAAGGAATCTTGGTTCCGTGGTTGAATAGCATTTATGATATAAATCGAAATAAAACCTCCATAAAAAAATCTGATTTGCGTGCCAATATGGAGAAGTTATGATATATACGTATATGAAATCATATATATTGATATCATTATAATCGTTGATCATGCAAATCTTGTAATGAAATATAATTTATATAAACTGAGTTAATTTAATATTTTCCAACTACTACTAAGTATTGCTTCGGACGCATCACCATGTATCAACGTAACCATCGGCTAATCCACGTCGAAATGATGATTATCTTGACTATTCAGATGTAAATTTTTAAACTTATCTTGGTATGAATTGTTTATCTTCCAAAGCGTTTGGACTAAGTCGATGTGATGGCTGCCATACAATGAACCACGTGACCATCAGAGTTTAATTGACTCTTTTAGTTTATTTTATTTTTACTTTGTGACCACCAGAGTTTAATTGACTCTTTTAGTTTATTTTATTTTTACTTTGTCACTAATCGACTTGGCCTTCCGCCTCCATACTTCCAAGGGTTGGCAAAGAGAAAAAAAAAAGAAAAAAAAAAGTCCGAATTGACATTTGTGAATGATCACATCAAGATCCCATCGACTTAAATTCAGTTGACTTTAGAATGGAAGTTGGTTCTTTGCATGGAAACATCCAGCGATGCTGAAAGTGCTCATTAACCCGATTGACAATTCAAATTAAGTACTGAATGGGCAAGGTTGAAAATTTGATTTTTCATATTTGAATGTTGGAGCCGCCACACAAAGAGTTTAATAATATGTCCACGGTCATCATTACGTGCGACTATCTCCAAACAATTCAGAGCGTATTGGTCATCATCAACAATGTCGATTCAACGACTGTACTCGAGAATGAGGTTGGTGGCCACAAATTTCAAAGAGGAACAATTTGAAGTACATGAATGGTTAGTCTTTTCGGGTAGGAATTGCATCATTAAATCTTCGACCATACTCAACTTCTATGGTACAAGTTTTTCGATGTCTTGGAACCGCATATCCCCCGTATTTCCATCTCAAGAAAAACCAAGCAGGAATTGCTGTTGATTCTAACTTAATCTTCTGGTAAAGGAAGCTGTTCGGGATTGAGTTTCGTTTCACCAGTATGTTAGCATGGAAACCTTCAATTTTGTTCCCAGCGAATCTATGGTTGTCTAGCCTTAAGAAACCATAAGAACCAAAGACAACAGAACCTCAAACTTCAACAGATTTCGAAGCCCGAGAGTCTGCTCAGATTTTATTTTTTTTTGTTGGGGGGGAGAGAGGTGGACGAAATGGACTACAGAGGCGCGACGAATAGGAGTAGCAGATCGAAGCAAATGAAAAGCGGGTGTTTCGCCAATAGCAATCTAGGTAAGACTTCAGTGCTCCCTTTCCCCAATAGACTCCTCGATCCTTTTTTCACTTCGTGAATGGTTGAGGCTTTTAAGTTAACAAAATGGCCGTGAGTGAACACTGAATTTATCCTCTAATGTCGTTTATGGGGAGTCTCCAAGCAAGCGAGGACACGAATAAGTTTACTGACTACATACCAGAGGTACCGGTAGAAAAAGGACACAGATTGATCAGCAAAACTAAAGGATTATGTTAAAGTTGACCTCCGAAGCTCACAAATTAAACTGGCGTTCATTTACAAAGAGCAGAGTACTACTATGTTCAAACCTTTTACCTATGAACAAAAGAGAGATCTACCCATGAAGCCTAAAATCTCACCATTTTGTTGATTTACACTTGCCTGATATGCCGCTTCCATTGAGATAGGGCTCAAAGGTTTTCATGACTTCCTCATATTGTGGCCTCTTGTAGTCCACAGCCTGTCAAATGATTTTGTTTCGAAATAAGCTTCTCTAACAAAAGCATTCTTGGAAATAAATGACAAATCAAATGCGACAGTCGCCAAAGCACACCTGCTCTATGACTTCTTCTGGGCTTGCCCATTTCCACTCTGCAAACTCTGTGTCGGCTTCACCATTTGCTAAATTGATCTCACTGTCATTGTCTTTTGTCAGTCTCATGAGAAACCTGCCAAATTAACAGAATACATTCAAAAGCTCATAGTCAAATTCAATCAACAGCAAACTCTTAAGTAATTTATTTTCCTTTCACTTCAATGCATCGCATAGAGATCATAAAAGAGTGAGCATAGTATCTGAAGATAGACAAAAACCATCATCATCTCATTACAAGAAAACAAATTCGCAACAGCACATTTCTTAATAGTGGACGTAGAAACTCTCCAAAATACAACAAGTTCAAAGAAATCATAGTCACAGGCTCCATAGAGTATCAGAGACACTGTTGATTCAATCATGTAAAAGAAAAAACAAGGAAGGACAACAAGATGCTACACCACCTGAAAGAGAATCAGAGACAATGTTGTTGCATGCAGATTTTCATTCAAAAGAAAGGGAAACATTATTATTGTTATGTGCCATTCTAGCCATTCAAAGTCAAATGCAGGTAATGTTTAAGAGTTCTTGTCAAGCTTAGAATTTTCAGTTCATGAGGACACAGGAGGCTCCATCTAAAAATATTACATCAAAGTAGGGTCCTAATCTAAACTATAGCAGTGCAGATGAACAGCTTTCCAAAGAGAAACATGCCAACCAGTCATGTGTCTTACATGGCATGGCCATACCAGGAAAAAAAGTAGATGGTCAAAGGGAAGAAAAAATGCAGGCAAGACATGCGAGATAAAGGTTATGAGTAACATTTTCATGAATATTCACAGAGATATAATAGAAGTCAAGACATGACTGAAGTATGCTTTAGCACGGAGGAAGGACAGCATACCACTTTTGTGCCTGCCCATGCCACTCGCCACCCCAGAGACGATTCACTTTGGCCTTCACAGTGGGAGGGAAGTCATAGGTCAACCAATTTGGAACCTGTCAAAAATGCATAATGGAACAAATTTAACCGCCCATTCAATTAATTGTTATCTAATAACTAATGAGAATATACCCCTAAGACTTCCACTAAAACACTTTAAACAATATTGGAAGAGGCAAAATATGGTGTGAAAAGGTTCAAATAACTGTGATACCTTCAGCATGGAAATTATGGTAGCTGGAATCTTTAGTTACAGAGGTGAACAAATAGTACATAGGTGAAATGCGACAGAGGCAAATCTAAACATAATAAAGAAAAAAGAAACACGCCTTGCTGGCTTCAGCTCTCTTCACCTTCTTCTCATTTCCAGTCTTGTTACCTAAAATGAGCAATTTTACTTTCTACATCATACAAATTCACCTTTTTCCTTATTTTCAGCAAAATATTTTCTACCCATGTTTCAACACCTCCGAGTACTATCAAGTATCATATAGTACACATAAATCATCAAGGAAGAGAAGAAAGCAGAACAAAAAAATTTAAACCTCGGCAATAATCTCAGCAGACGCTACACCAGTTTCTTCACGTAGTTTCTTGATAGCAGCAAGTCTAGGCTCCTCGTCATCTTCAATAGCCCCCTGACACCACTCATATTGTTAAAGGCAATTTATTTTCAAACACACTTCTAGGAGCTCAGACAAAAATACAGCTTCTCTAGTTATCGAGAAAAATAGCAAAAGATAAAATAAAAAATAAAAAAAAATGTTGAGCTAATATGTGTTACCCATGTATTGTAAGTCCATGTGTGATGTACCAGTCCAAAAAAACTCTCATCAACATGAAGAAATTTGATTTAATGATTAGAAGACGAAACTATGCATTAAGAAGTCAAAAAGGTACTACATTGACTAGGATCAGATATTGGAATGACTAGGATCATATAAACCCAGAGAAGATCTTAAGTTGTCCTGAGGTAGAAAAAATATGAACTTAAGTACGTGTAATGTTGGATCTCATCATAGAAAACTATCCTATTTATTAAGTGTATGAAAGTATGGAGGAAAATACAGACATACAAAATTTTCCCAGGAAACAATAGTCTTTCTGTACTACCTAAATCTTTGTGTTTGAAAAAACTTATAAGAACTGGAAGCTACTAGGAAAATGATGAGTAGTTGAACCACCAAGTGAATCTATTCCGGAGGCAAATGAAGCAATTTAAAAATCATTGACAAACGTATGGAAAAGGTCTATTAGGATTTATTTTTCCCCTCAATCAGAAAAGGCCTAAAATTGTAGCAAAAGGTACAAGATGCTATTAAAAGAGGACACTAACTCACTATCATGGCAGCTGAAACTAATCTCCAAACCATGAATAAAACAAACAAAAAGAGACTCCAAAAGGGGAAACAGTGAATGCTTCTGATAAATCGAGAACACTGTACAATCCCTAGATATGCCTGTTCATTCACTATGCTCCTGTATGTTGACATTGGACTATCATTATCCTGCTGGAAAATGTCGGTAAATCATAAGGAGAGGATGAATGAAAAGCTATTGTACTTCACCTGAGGCATCTGCCAAGCTCCTGGAACATTTAACCTGGATGCAACAAAGACCTGAAACAACATCCTAGTGTCATTTGCTTACCCATAATTCACTTCCAAAACTGTCATCTAAGTGGAAAAATAACATGGGGTGGCTTCAGCTCGTTACCATAAATAAAATAAGTTCACACAAGCAAAAAATTCACATGATATAAGTAATGAGCACCGGAGTTCATTTAATTTGAATATGAACCTAGGAGAATGCACTATTGAATTTCCAGTTGCTCATAAATTTATCAATCATAAAAAAATTCAGAGCTATGTAATCTGATCTTTCATGCCTTCATCATTGTCAAAATTTCAAAAACTGAATTGAATCTCGCCACAACACCAAATCAGCATTCAGCAACAACTAAACCACTCAAAAACACCCAAAAAAAAAGGAAAAAAGAAAAAGAAAGGAACAATAACAAGCATGTGTTGGCTATTCTTAGTCTTTCCACAAGTAACATGCGAAGCAGATTTTAAACCCCATACAGCGGTCCAAATTCCAAATTATAACGCAAGAACATTTTTTTTCCTTCCAGAAGACGGCTTTTTGGGTATCCTCTTTTCCGTAATTAGCGAGGTACCCCAAAAGAAAAAATTTCCATGGTCTTGTGCCCCTTCATTTACTCTGTTTGCCCGGGATGTCATTGACTCCAACAAAACAAGTGACTGAACTAAATTGCTTGAGATCAAGATCGGTGGTACCGAGTTACTCAAGACACTGCAAAACTGTTGTCACGGACCCCACAACGAAAGCTTCTCTCATTCTCTGTACTTTCCATGATTTACCACGGAAACAAACAAACAGCACGGCGAAAATTCAGTACGCCCAGAAACGTAAGACCATCTTCCATTCAAAAGAGAAAAGGATGAGCAATCAAATCGCAAACCACTCCCAGATATCCCAGAAGAAATCCGTCGGACGACTAAGGAATCCTCAAATCTAACCAAAATCTTCCGCTCAAAATTCAGAATCTTCTTCAAAGCATCAGAACAAGGCCACTCCCGACCGGAGCAAACCTCCAAAAATCCCACGGGAGCACGATAATCACACACGACTAGATGCAAATCGAGCTGCGGGAGTAACGATCGCTGAACCGACGGAAGCGATCACCTACTCCAGGCGGAAACACCGAAGTAGGAAAAAGAGAAAACAGAGATCATATGTCGGGAGGGGGACCTGATTGTCGGAATTGATGAGGCAGACGCCGAAGTTGGGGCGGTAACCGGGAGGCAGTCCGTCCATCCTTCTCCTCCTCCTCCTACTTCACTGCGCCCCTGCGGAAATCCGTTCAAATTGTAGCCCCGAAAGCGAGAGTTTTTAGAGAGAGAAAGAGAGAGAGGGAGAGAGAGTGTGAAGAGAGGGAGGGAGGGAGGGGGTGACGCTGACCTTTTAACATTCCAAAGCTGCGCGCGTGACTCTGCGTCACTGCCTGTGAAGAAGAAAGGGGAATAAATACCGAAGGACGACCGAATTGGACGCCAGCCGGGAGATGAAGCCTTAACTCTTATAGAGAGAGAAAGAGAAAGAAAGAGAATAGCATTTCTTCTTCTTCTCCTTCTCCTTCTCCTTCTTTCTCTCTCCTCCTTTTTTTTTTTTCCCTCTTATCCTGCGCACGCCCTCGTGCGCACCCCCCTGGTCACAGGGTTGACTTCTCTGAATTAAAAAGAATCCAAGTGCCCACCCCCAATCCGTCGTTTTTTATCGGTTTACGAGGGCTGCTTCGGTGCGGTGGAGTGTAGCGTAAGTTTCCGTCCTCTCGCGAGCTGAAGATCAAAGATTAAATGAATCGTCTCGTGCAAAATCCAGATTGAAAGAATGGAATGGGGGGTCATTGATGCAGTGATGCGTCCTATGTCAAGATGTGTATTTTTTGGGCTATAGAAATTTGTGAAATTGAATCCTATCGGGTTTTCATTCCGTCTCTTGATTTGTTGCTAATTAGCCAGAAATTGTCGGTATTAGAATCTCGAATCCCTTATGATTCGATGGCATTGATTCTTCCAAATTCCTTTTTCCTTCAAGTTTTTTTTTGAGAGAAAGGCATGCTGCTTGTTAAGACCATAGCAACTTGTGAATAGTAATACACAACTAGGCATTGTAACTAAAGTTTGAGTGTATGCTTGAACAATTATGCACTCGGATGCAAGGAAACAATTGTCAAATGTGAAGAGCGTTCAAATCCGCATTTTCAAAGCAAATAACATTTATTACCATGACTTCTTTACGAGTGGAAATTTTATTTGTTCAAACTT
Organism: Angophora floribunda; assembly: GCA_014182895.1. Classification (NCBI taxonomy): domain Eukaryota; kingdom Viridiplantae; phylum Streptophyta; class Magnoliopsida; order Myrtales; family Myrtaceae; genus Angophora; species Angophora floribunda. Next base: position 34,135,315 of record CM024706.1, on the reverse strand, counting down.
CTTTTTCCACATTTCACGGGGTGGTTGCTTTATTTTGGCCGTATATATTTAATATCATACTTTAAATTTTAACGCAATCCCATCAATTGCGCCCGAACATTTCCAACGATCTATTTGTTATCTTTTCCAATATTAAGCACTATTTAATACGGCGTTCCAAGCAAAGTATTTTCCATTGTTTTGACTTCTTGTTTTTCACTCTCAAAAACAGGTATTCTCTATATTGTCTTCAACATTAATGCTCTACCCAAGCAGTAATCCATCATCCATCTCTATCAGCACCATTGGTCAAACCACCGTTGGTCAAACCACTCTCCCACCAAACCAAACTACGACCATTTGGGTTTTTCAAACCCAAGCAGGTGATTCACATTGACTCATAAATTTTGTCATAAATTTATAATGATTTATGAATTTTTTGTAAATGTTCAATCTAGTGTTAATGTTGTTTCACATTGATTGTGAAAGGGGTTAGTTCTCAGTTTATAAATGTGAAGAAAAGTATAATCCTTGAGCTAACTTTTAAAATGAGAGAGGCTAAATACCACCTAACACTAGTATCAAAGTTCAGTTTGCTAACAAATTGTCTCTCATTCTTTGAACTAACCTTTAGGATGGGCAAAAACTCAAGACCACTTAATATCTTCTTGATTATTATATCTCTTGATTTAATCTAACGCTTTTAAAAGTTTAAAAATCATATTTAATAAATTAAAATTTTAACTCAAAAGATCACATATAATACTATCATCTTTCTCGCAATCTATGGTTGTGGGGATCCGAGCTATGAGATTTACGGAGTCAACCGGCGGCCGGTGAAAATGACCACACAAGCCTCGAGACAACCACTCGTTTTCGACCGGTCCCTTTTTCTCTTGGTTCGTTTCGTCGTCCACGAGTCCTGGGGCAAAAAAGTCGTGCGAACCGACGGAGGGACACGCCGAGGGTGCACGGGAGATCCGGTGGGGGCGCGCGCGGAGGAGAGCGGCCGGCCGGGGGGCGCAGGTTAGCGTAGCTCCCTCCTGGGGATCGGTGAAGTGCGCACGCGGAGGGGGCGCACTAGACTCCAAACCCCGAAAAACAAAAATTTAAAAAAAGGGGGGCGGGGGGAGTTAGTGCGCTGGGGAAGAGAAAAGGAGGAAGAGAGAGAAGCGTTGACTTTTTGAGGGGAGTCCATTAAGAAGTGGGGGAGGGGGAATCCACAGCTTTTGTTATGATGCGTATTAATCATCACCCCGCCTCACCATCCATCATCAACATAAAACCAAAAATATTAATTTTTAAATGTATCATAATATATATATTGAATAAGATGCGATGATATTAATTTATTTGTGCTGCGTCGTGTCAAAGTAATCCATTTCACTCACACCTAATTTATACAGTTCGGTCCATTTCATGATTACCAGTCCCAAGAGTTGAAAAAAACCTCGAATGGTTGGTGAAAATTACACACATGCTATCAATTTCTCTAAGTTGGAATTGACGATTAAGAAGAAAATGACTATTTTATAAGTATGGAGAGGATCTATTCTAAGAAATAACGAAATATCAATCTTAAAAAGGGATCTTGTCAACTATTGTCTTTTGAACTCTATTAAGCATACTATGTATACAATTAGTTTAATTATAAAAAATATATTGGCCTGCACGTAAGTTGAGAAAAGTCATTGGATTGAAAATGGATAAATTTTTTCTTTCATTCAATTATCTAAGTAAGTGCCCTTTAAAATACTCATTCAAGAAATGATCAATTAAAGATTAAGCGTACGGGACTGGAAAATTGATACAATGAGAAAGTGTATATATATATATAAATAAAAGTATATTATAAAGAGGAACGATGCTACTGGGCATACAAGATATGGGAAATATTTTGTGGGATCCACGATCATGAGTTGTTTTTCCAATTGAACGACTTATATAACCATAAAAGGTAATCATCTATATAGCCTTTAATAATCTCTATCACCATTTCTTTATAATAAATAATTTGTCCTTGTAAGGAAGGATACGATCTTTTTCAACCCCAGAAAATAATAAAAAAATCAACGGAGAAAATGGAAGATGTGAAAGTCACTTTGACTAGAGATTTGATACCGCACACTAAGTTTCTCTTTCTTTTTTTTTTTTTTTTTTTGGGGGGGTTTACTTTGAGACACGTATATCGGTAAGTAATTTTCTCGAGGTCCACCATGCAAGAAAATTGAAACGCCGGCGGCTGGCCCCACGCTTTGAAATCGGGTGGAATTCTTTCTGATTTGCTTAGCGATTCGTGTCGATCGACATCATTTGCGGCCTTTATTCATTATGGGGACAGTTGTCAAAACAATTATTGACTTATTGTACGGGGACGTTCGGTTCAATCCGGAACATTTTAATCGTGACAATTTCGTTTTAAATCTTTAGATAATTTGTCAATTTATTCGCACACTTTTCGATTGTTTCACTTTAGATTGCGTTTGGTTTAATATTTTCATACTTTCGCGTCGTAAAAACCCAAAAAAATATTAGGCTGTTTTTGGTTTAACTTTGAAAATGACTTTTAACTAAAAATCGGCGCGAAAATCTTGAAAAACCAAAACTTAGTCCCTTACTAACTTTAGGCTTTTAGCATTTGGCCGAATGCTCAAATTAATTTTTCCCTTTCAAATTTATCCTTGGTAATTCTTCATATTTTCGATTTTGCTCATTGTTTTTTTTTTATTGAAAAAGGAGGCAACCCTTCGCTTGATCGGTGAAGGTCTACAGTGGTTGGCGCGAGATCTGGCTCACTGGCGACCGTAGCCTTTCGCCGGTCCAGCGAAGGGTTTAGTTCAATTATAAAAAAAATAGATATATATACACACACACCTTCAAAACCCATTGCAAAAGTTATATTTTGCCAAACACACATGCAATTCAAAGCCCATTTGCAAATAAATTTTACCAAACATAATTTGTATTTTTGCAAATAACTTTAGGCTTTTAGCATTTGCATTAGATTCAAATCATATTTGCAAAGTTGAACCAAACACACCCTTAGTCTCAATCATTTTGAAAATTTGCTAATTTAGTCATAGATATTGGATCGGAAGAAGCATATTGACAAATTGTTAAAAGTTTTAGACTAAATTGACATAATTAAATATATAAGGTTAAATTGACAAATCGTTAAAAGATTAATGACTAAGTTGACATATAATGTTTTATAGTTGAAGTAACCTCCATGCAATAGACTTATAATTTTTTGGACCATCCATGATATCATTTAAATGATCTAGGATTTATTTTGGACAACCAAAAATTAATTATCAAAATATTATAATTTAAATGGCAATGCCAACATAATAATAATAATAATAATAATAATAATAATAATAATAATAACAACAACAGATAAATAAATAAATAATTCTAATCCAAAAAGGCCGAACCTTATCCCGCATCGCAAGAAGGCCCGTGATGATCTGAGTTCGTGAATGTGTTATTTGTACGTTTGTAAATGAGATAATCATAAAAAGGAAGAAGAAGAGGTAATCATCCTTTTGACAAAAAGTAGAAGAGACAATTATCTAAAAAAATCCTCTCGATGGCTAACTCAATCAGAAAATTTTCTATGTTAGCAATTTAGTCCTAAAATTTTTGATGATTTTCTAACTTAGTCCATCTGATCAATTTTGACAAAAAAATTATTGACATGACAATTCGATGTTAATGTGGACAATTTTTGTAATTTTAATTTTTTTTCTTGTTTCTCCATTGGTCACGTGGCCCTCACCAAGACAATAAAAAATAAAAGAAATAAAAGAACATTCAAAAATTTTAAATTTTTTTGCAAAAATCGTTCACGCCATATTTTGTCTTGCGCATAATAAGACAAAATAATCTTAGAATAAATTGTCATGACAATGATTTCTAACCAAATTTCGCCAAATGGACCACACTGAAATATCATCGGATGGTTTATTCCTAAATTGATAAAATTGGAAAGTTTAAAATCGAATTACCTATCATATAATTGGTTTAAGACTTTTCAAACAATTTAATCATTGCAAATAATATAGCTTCAATCCCCATATTTGAAGAAAATCAAGTACGACAAAGCATGCATAGAAATGAAGCATGTGAACTGATATACTTTACCATCTCAAAGTCAAAAATTTTGTTGGTATATCTTTTGTCAGTTACCCCAAAGAGCGATCGTGCGGTCTCCATTGTAGCTCATAAAGAAATATTTTTCTCACATGAGACACTTATAACGAGAGAAGGATGTGAGTAAATCTTACCGATAAGGTCTCACGATTATGAAGTGACGCTTGCATCCCGAATATCAAGGGCAAATTTTACTAATTTAGAGTGGATTTCTATGTCATAAAGGAAAAAAATCACGCTACGTATCCTCTAAAAGATAGCAATTCATTTGATTGATTAGACATCAACCAGTAATCGAACTCGATGTGTTTATTGCGCGTGCGTATATATTACTTGTTTCCAACATCATACATCAAAATGGATGGATGACCAAATAATAGTACCATCTGACCATCGCCTGTGAATGTGCATGTGATTGACTTTGCCGGGTATGATTTGATGTCGGAGATAAAAAACCAAATTGGGTTGTACAATGCTCACGTGAACTGGGACACATTTTTCCGACCGAAGAAAAGAAAGAAAACAAGAAGAACCGGGACAGATTTCATGCTCCGACACGAGATAAGTAAGGGTGGGCCGCAATGGATCCATTGTCAACCATGTGGGGATTGGCCTTTTTCGGCTGCCGTACGCTTCTAGGTGTCCCGGCCAACACTCTCTTCTATCCTCGGATCGATGGTTGCATTTCTCTTGCATATGTGTTTTTTTAACCATGCCATTGTACTATAGATTACGGGATTGAAATGATCCGAAATTCTCGATGCGGTCGACATCACCACGGTTGTTAGACAATAATCATGGCCATAGGGCCCACATGCACGAGTCGATAGACGTCCATCACTCGTGAGATTTAACTCGAAAGCATTAGTCCAAAATCCTTTTAAGTTGATCTAATCCTCCATTTCTGGCCAAAGCAAATGGAATCCTCCGTTCACAGCTGCCGCTGGGGAAGAAAAGTAACGTCAGCACGGAGAGAGAGTGACATTTTTGGTCAGCTTACGTGTCGTGGATAGATCCATCAAATTGGGTCATATCCATATAAATTTTAAACGAGTCATAAATTGATTCATTATATCTTGTAAATGGGTTGTAGATAGGTTCAAACATAACATGGGTATTAAATGAGATCATAAATACATTTACAACTTATTTAGATTAGACCCACTTTTATGACTCTTGCCTTTTTGTGATGCTCACTTTGCACTCTCTTTTCAATTTGAGTATGATTGGATTAAATATAGAATTAAATATAGAAATATTTTAATAATATGAGTCGGGTCAATTGAATATGAGTTATTATATCTGTATCACATGAAAATTGATCAAAATAAGTAAAATTAATCTACTTGAATTGGACAATTTTTGATCTAATTCAACTCACTCGTTTGAAGAGTTTAGTTGTGGACCACTTAATATCATTTTCTGGGTTGAATTTGAACCCCACCATTAATCTGGTGAGTCTTGCTGTGGATTGTCTCTAGTACGAGCAAGAGGTCAGTAGATGTACATAGACGTACAGAGAAGTACAATAAAGAGATTAGATGCTCAACATTAATCTGACTACTTTCTTGTTGCTTCCTTCACTCTCCTCCTTCATTTCCTTATTTTAAGGAAGGGCTAGCATAATGGCGGAGCAGTGAGGCAAACATTTCCAAAAAAAAAAAAAGAGAGAGAGAGAGCAAAAAAGGTTACAGATCAGACATGGCTTGTGGATTGAGCCTTGATTGAGGAAGAAAGGGACGCCACGGCCTCTCCCACGGTCAAGTAGAGGTTATCTGGCCTCAGCAGGTCCTGCCCTTCATCTGCTCTTTCCAATTTCTCCATCACCTCTCCGAGAGGATTCACCAGCATGAACTGCGCGGCACGAGTTCGACATTAACCCGGGATTCAAGTTCTCGACGATTGACATTGAACTGACGCCGTCATTAACCGAAAGGAATGAAGTTTATGGACTACTTACCTCGATGCCCTTCTTTTCCATGGCTTTTCTCAGATCCTTCAACAGCGATACTCCACTCGTGTCTATGGCACTTACAGCTGTGATGGCAACGAGGACATTTGTCATACTTCAGGATCATTTACATGGTTTGAATGCTTGTAATCTCCGCAGTACATTCAAGTCACACGATGCGAATTTTTTTTTTTTTTATCATCTTGCTTGTGAGCTATCCATAGCATGGAAGATGAGCATACCTGACAAGTCCAGAATCACGAAACGAAGGCTCGACCGCTTCTTCACATCTTCTTCCATCTCGTGATCTTCTATCCATCTTAAGATCCTGTGACATCCAAAATCCAGGAAAACCGGTACATGCGCATTCCTTTTCTTTCCTGATAAAACTAGTTGAGCAGTAGAGTAGCTTATACAGTGACAATGTACCTTTCATGGAGGTAAGTAGCATTAGCAAAGTTAATCGGAGCTTCGACGCTCAAAATGAGGAAACCAGGGACTCTCATGGCTTCCTCGTAGTGATGCAGATTCCGATATATGTCGGTTCCGGGGATATTTCCCAATGTAACCGTCTTCGGCCTCGTGATTTGCATGAGGATCTTGAGTAGGGAAATACCAACCTGCCAAACAACACCATGTCACTTGTGTAGCCATGTCTAACTCTGTCTTATAATCAGATTTGCCCCTTTGTCATGAAAATCGACAGAGTTCAAGAAAAGAACAGCAATGTAAATCTTCTTGTGAAATTGAAGAAAATCTGAAACTTACTGCAATAGCGAGACCATCTTGGACGGAGATGAATATGACGCCCAGAAATGCACACACCATCACGACAAAGTCGAATTTGTCGATCTTCCAAATGGCGTAAGCAGCAGGAATGTCAATGAGCCCTATCACCGCAGTGACGATGATTGCTCCCAGCACGACGTTCGGCGTGTATTGGAACAGAGGCATGAGGAAAAGAAGAGTAACCATCACAGTCACAGACATCACTACGTTCGACACCGCAGTCTTCGCTCCCGCATTGTGATTCACAGCCGACCGCGAGAAAGCACCTGAAAAGAAACGATACGCCCAAGGAAATTAGGCTCCAACGTCCCCCTTCTCTCATGCACTTTCCTTTCGTACTCTTTCTACGAAAAGTATTCTGACAAAAATAAGAACCGAAGGCATCAAAGAGGAAATCGAACCTGTTGTGACATAGCATGAAGTAGAGGAACCGACGATGTTCATGAGGCCGATTGCAATCATCTCCTTGTTTCCATCCACTTGGTAGTTCTTCAGAGCGGCAAATGTCCTTCCTACTGCAATTCCTTCCTGCAGGTAACAAGCCTCAAATCTTAGAAATATTCACCTTATGCTTAACGGGGTTTTCTGCGTCTAGCTTGAGCTTCATGTAAATATGTTTATAGCCGAAAGCAACGTCTCAGGGCTATCATCTCGGTATCGCAACTCTGATAGAGGCAAACGGCACATTAATTTTAACAGTTCTAGTGAAAATTCGCGGCATCCTAGCATTGCTCATGAAGGAACCGTGTTAAAGTCCACTCACAGTGAGGGAGATGATGCCGGTGATGAGTCCGGTCTTGATTACAAGACCCAGATGGCTGCCATGGAATTGCAGCATGTTCCAGGAGGGAGGGTTGAGGCCTTCAGGTAATTTTCCAATCTGAAAAACCGACCGACGACACGAACATGAACACGATATGATTGGAAATCAACGGATGGTGCAAACATAGCTATTTACAAGAGCTTGGAAGGAAATAGATTATGATACCACACTGATGCCGTGGCGTTGAGCCTTGAAGGCGAATATGAGGAGAGTGGAGAGAATGACGGACACGAGCGGAGCGCCCGCCGACACCCAGAACAGCTTCGGCCTTCTCATGCTCTGCACAGAGTTCACCCACATCCAGTCATCATCAACACACCCCAAATACTCCACACTCTTTCTTTTTGCCAAGCTAAGAAAAATTACTTACGGGCAAAGGGTTTTCAAACGTTAATATTACTGAGGGGCCGTGTCCTTCCAATTTCATGAAGGGAAAAATTCAGATTACATACGTTCGTGCGTTTCATGGAGATAGAAAAAGAGAGCAATTCTTTAAAAGTATGAACCTCGCTATAGTTATATTCGAATGTAGCTGAATGAAAGAGATAATGAAAATTTAAACAAGACGTATAATCTCGCTAACCTTGGTATGGAAGTTATGCATGACCATCTCTCTCGAATTATTTATTAACCATCAAAATTCCTTTCATTAATCAATTTCTTCCTCTAATTATATAAAAAGCATGACTTATTACTAGCTTATTCATGTATTTTATCTCGTAAGTATTCTCCTTTCTCTTTTCTTAGCAAAATTACAATTCTCATGCCTATTTTGGCAATAAATCTCCGATGGATGTACAAGAAATAACAGACCTCAACATATTTCGGTAATAGATGCATACAAATAATTATTTATTTATATGTAGATATTATTTTGGAATAACCATGTCATATGTTTGAGAATAGTCATACAATACATAACTACACATTATAAATATATATTCTCAAATAATTAATGTGAGAAGTCGGTTTTACATGATATGATAACCCATGTTTTGATGAATAAGTTATGTTAGAAAATTATTTAAAATATTACCCCGAAATCTTTACAAATAAATTCCAGAAAATTTAAAATTTTTTAGCAGATAAAGATCATATACTTTCCGCGAGAAAGGAATTGAAGGCGGTGGCGTGACATGCATCGTCGGAGGCCGAAACAGAAGTCGGCCGCGAATGACGTGACGACGCATGCGGTGCTGGTGTTGGTCAGTCGGACCGTCTCTGTAGTTGGCGGTTTTCAAGTGCGTGATTTTCAGCGAGAGAGAGAGAGAGAGAGAGAGAGAGAGAGAGAGAGTGCTGTCGTGTTTCAGACACTGAGAGACTGACTGACGGATTGATTGAAGGAAGAAGGAGTTGATGATGAGAGGGGTTTTACTTACGACGTGTCGCGCCACCAGAAGCAGCACCAGGAAGCACACCCCCATTAGTATCGTCTGCCACGACCACTGCACACCAGAAGCGAAAAAAACCGGGGATCCCTTATGTTCAACTCCAAGCCAACAGCTTTTGGAGGTATATATAGCACAGTAATATGTGTTTGTAAGTAGTTAAGCTCCAATGGAGTCGTGCTTTTATCAAAAGATTTGCCCGCCTCGTGCGACTAAGTTTCTGACAACCTGGGAGGGGCGCTTTGTTCTGCTCAAACCCTGAATAAAAAATCCATTTTTTCCCAGAAGAAAATAAAAAAACGGTGCCTTTTGCTCGCAGGTGATTAATGGGCTACTGCTTTTCTTACCTGGGCAGGTCGAGACAAACTGATTATATCTCACGGTCCCGAAAAGCAGAGAGACAAATGTGAAAGCGACAAGGGGAATTTTAAAAGCTCTGAATTTTTTTTCCTTTGACGAACTATGACGAACTTTGACGACGAAAAGAAAACCAGGGGTCAAAGAGAGAGATAGAGAGAGAGAGAGGAGATACGACGCAGCTAAAAAATGGGGTAATTAGGTGAATGAACGACCGACCTCGTTGGTTTGGTGGAAGACAGAGCTCAAGACAGGGACCAAACCCATCTGCTTCGTGAAATGCGTGATCCCCAGCAGGCTTTTCAGCTGTTGCAGCGACACTATAATTGCAGCCCCCGCCATGAACCCGATGAGAGTCGCCTTCGACAGGAAATCGATTATGAATCCCAGCCTGCAAGTGGCCAAAGATCAGTTCGGTGAAGTCCTAGGGAATCGAGATAGAGCGAGAGAGCGAACCTCAGTAGCCCCAGAGAAGCTTGGAAGAGGCCAGCGAAGAAGGTGGAAGAGAGGGCGAGTTGCAGGAACAAGAGCTGGTCTTTGGTGGGCGACACCTCTTGCCTCAGCATCGACCCCATGATCAGCGACGCTATCGACACCGGCCCCACCGCCAGATCCCTCGAGCTCCCCAGCATCGCGTACACCAGAGGCGGGACAAAGCTCGAATCTTCATTTCCAGGACATATTCAGCACCCAACAACACAAAAGGCGAGAAGCAGACATATCATAAAGTATAGCATCTTTTTAATGGAATAGTGCATATTTCGAAGCACCGAGCAAGAGGAGGAGGAGGAGGAGGAGGAGAGCAGTCCACTCACAGAGACCCACAATGGGTGGTAAGTTCGCTAGCTTCGCATAGCTTATTCCCTGCACATTCAGGTCCAAAAGAGAGACAACAAATCTCAAAACTATTAGCTTTAATTAGTAGCTACTTGAAAAGTCGGTGTACTCTAAGAATTTGGACTTAGTAAGGATATCAATCATTTTCGAGAGCGACCAACTGTCGCATGTTGTCAAGCGAAAGCATATGCGTGCGCGAGGTTAGGTAACGACCTTGACATGAGGAGCAACTAGCAAGTGATGTACCTGAGGGATGGCCAAGCTGGCGATGGTGAGGCCAGAGACGACGTCGGACTTGAAGAGCTTGAGGCTGTAGTTGGGGCCCCACTGGAGAATGGGGAACACGTACTGGGCGGCGAGGATCCACCGCCTCCTGGTCGGCTGCCCCTTAAACTGTCGGAGCGGGTCGTCGGGGAAGAACGTCTCCTTCAGCCTCGACCCCAGCTTCTGGGCCATCGTCCTTGCAGGCGGCGCCGCCACCCTGTGCACCTCCATCGCTGTTATCTCCATGCAGTGCGACTGCGGGTCGAGGCCCGTCGTCTTCCCCGTGTTATGACTAGGGTTCGGATCCATGTGACCGAGAGAGAGAGAGAGAGAGAGAGAGAGAGAGAGAGAGAGAGAGAGAGAGAGAGAGAGAGAGAGAGAGAGAGAGAGAGAGAGAGAGAGAGAGAGAGAGAGAGGTGTTAATGGCAGGGGTGAGCTCTAGTGTTTCATTTCTTTGGTGTCAAGGTTTTATGATTTGAGCACCCAGTGGCTTTGCTTTTTATTATGTGATGTAGCGGTACCACATCAACAATCGAAGACCACTACCAAACAAAACTACTTTCTGTGTGCGTGAGAGAGAGAGAGAGAGAGAGAGAGAGAGAGAGAGAGAGATTGTCTTGGTGAAATCATAGATTATCTCTCTTTTAAGGAAGGGATATGATGTTATGAGAGCCCCATTTAAGTAAGGTGTCTTTGTCGAATAAGGTGCTTCGGCTACACAATTGTATGGACCTCCTTTCATGTTTCATCTCTGGACAAGATAATCAACAACTTAGTGCGTATTTTCAGGCATTGATCAAACCGTGCTTGCGGCGTTCATGGTTCCAGATCGATATCTGCAACATTACATTAACAAGCGTTAACTCATTGATTATGGAACTCTTCTCCCTCGTCCTCATAAATTCATGACATGCATAACTCGGAATTCGGACCCATAAAAGAACCATAAAGACTCCAGAAGGAAAAGAGATTGTGGAACGCACAACGATAGCTCGTACGCGTTCATTCAAGCGCCCAATGGAAATAACCTGATGCATCTTGTTTTAGGGGGGAAGAAGAGCATCCACACGAACGGGCCGGATTAACGTGGAGGTGGTTTGTCCGTCACGCGTGGGGAAGAGACTGAGAAATGGAGTCATGTCCCTCTCCATTAAGTGGGTGGTGGTGCGGTTCTCGAAGCTTTGATTACCCAATCTCACGTAGCCTGTGTATCACTTCGTGTACGTAGAAAAAAGGCTTTTAAAAGAGAGAATCCCCACCGGAAAGGGAGTACATGTACGTGTGCATACATAGATAGACCCGAGAAGTCACGAGTTTGTTGTCTAACTACGATGCGACGATGTCGAGGAGGAGCTGATTCCCCCTCAAATCAAGATTACGAAAATTAATGAGAGAAAGAGATCACGCAATCGCCCCGTGCCTGGACGAATGATGGGCAAACACCACATGGATCGCTTGTTCTTTAGCATTTGTTTAACGTGGTAGAGCAGAGATTGATGTTCGTGGGCCTTTTGTCTCTCAATGATGCAAATCCCCACATGCAATCATGCATACGAACAAGACCGGGAAAAGCCTGCTCCTGTCTCCGGTTTTGGTTGCTTCCCCCATTTTTGTTTTTGTTTTTGTTTTTATTCTTGCCTTTCATTATTAGCTTAAAGATTAGCTCCACAAGTCATTACAGCCAAGAAAGCCTACCTATTCCTGCAATATTTAGACAAAACGACGAGTGGAGATCTCTTCATCTCGAGTAAAAGCTTCTACGGGAGGGATGATTCTAGTCTTCCATTAAAAAAAAAAAAACGATGTTTTTTCGTGTGAACACTTGATAAAATATCAAGAACATTATTGGTAAAATATATTATTGGTCACCTGATTTCCAGATAAATCATGGATTCTTGCTTCACGGACCAAGAGATGCTGTCGGTTGCCCTTGGCGAAATATGTGGACGATCATTCTTCGCAATTTGTATTTTTCTTTCTGTTACCTTTCGCAGGATAGGTTTTTCAAGTGGGGAAGAGAAAACCATTGTCTATTTAAATATTATTCTTTTCGTAAATGTATGAGAGCTTTTACATGATAAATGTTAGATAGATACCGAGGAGTAGGAGATGAAGTATGCAATGCCCTAACTTAGAGTACTGGATATAAAAGATGATGTGTATATTTCTTCATTAGATGTTGAATTTTATCAATTGGGTAGAAAATAAATTTGAATCAAAGTCGATTGCATAAACCAAAGACTTGAACTTAATCGAGTCATGCGATATTTTCACAATATTATCTCAATTGTCTCATCATGCAATATTTTCGTAATATTCTTTCGACTTCTCGTTTCGTCTCGATAGATCGCGATGGGAGTCGAATTTTTGTTGTGAAAGATAGAGCATGTCCCACACCTTTTCCTTTCGATTAAGAACCGTCTGGAGTCGTTCTCTTGGACTCCTTTCTCTTTCTTTTTTTATGCGCTCGCAAAGGTCCTCGCCATCCCAAAGTGATCTGAATATTTCATTTGTCCCGTAATACGAAATGCGTGGAATAGTGAAAATTATAATATAAAAGGACCCCGCAAAAAAAGGGGGCTGAACCAATTTGACCCTCAAAGGGCCAACCCATATGGCCAGATCTTTCCATGATCTAGCAAAAAGGAGAGAAGCCCTTTTTCTCTCTCGTCTAGTGGAATTATTTTACTTCTTGTTTGAATAGGCTGATTGAGTACCAATCATACGATCAGATTCCAAACGTTCGATGGCAAAAAGGAAAAAGAAATATCAACTTGGACATAAATTAAATCAAACACGAAGCATGTGCGATCCTTTTGAATTGTTTCAAAGTTGAAATCCTTGCAAAGTATTTTACTTTCCTCGAGGATTAGACCGATGGCCGCACGCGATTCAGATAAGAGGAACTCTAGAGATAAGCTCCACCGACGTTGTGGGGACTGGCGTTCCGCCAACCCATTGAGGTAGTGACGATAAAGAAGGGGATTCGGGTGCATGGAAAAAAGGCCGTAAAAGCGAGCTTTCACTTCCTTTAATGATCAAGAATGATTTCTGGAGATTCTCTCCCCGAGGCGATGAGCTTCTTGCATAGTGTTAGTATAGTTGGATGTAAACGAGACGGGGCATGATGAAAATGAGGTGTTGGATGTGAACGAGACGGGGCATGATGAAAACGAGGCCGAAGATAGAGATTAGGCGGTCTTTTTTCCATCTCTTTTATTGCTTTAGAATGGAATCTTTATGTGAGACTGTAAAGTGGAAAAGGCAATGAGAAAAATTATCCAAAAAGTCATAAATCTATTATATGATAGTCAATTCAATTCTAAACTTTTTGATTATATTAATTTAGTTCTAAACCTTGTGTCAATTTAGTCATAAATCTTTTGATAATTTATCGATTTGGTTTTAAATTTACTAACGATTTGTCAATTTAGAAATCGCTAATGTGGTGGTCTAATCAGCGTTGATCGTCCTACGTGGCATAATTAATATTGATGTGGAAATTTTTTGCAATTTCTTTTTCTTTTTTCTTCCCTTTCATTTCCTTTTCCTTTTTCTATTCTTTTTTCTTTTTTCCTCCATCGACCTCAGGCTAGCACAACCCTTGCCTTTGCCTGGGCTAGTGAGGGAAAAATTGGGTGAGGATCGCCCTTGCTAGATTTGGTGAGGGTTGCCACACATTCCCTTGCCTGAGGTCAGTGGGGGCAGCCCTTGCTTGAAGCTAGTGAACTGTATTGGCCATCAATGAGGCTCGGCGGTGGCCGATGAAGGGAAAAAGTAAAAAGAAAAGGAAAGGAGAGGAAAAAAGAAAAAAATTGCAAAAACTGTCCACGCTAGTTTCGGATGTGTCATGTAGAATGGCCGGTGGTGATTAAATCAACACATAGCAAATTCTGATCAAAATTGGCCAAAATGACTAGATGTGCAAATTATTAAAATGTTTAGGATTAAATTGACAAATCTTAAAAATATTTATATCTAAATTTGTACAATTAAAAGTTTAGGGCTAAATTGGTAAATTTTCAAAAGGTTTAGTATTAAATTGGCACAATTGAAATATTTATAATTGAATTGATCGCGTACAACAAGTTTAAGATATTTTGGACAATTTTCCAGGCAAAAATAAAAGCCTTGGCAATAAGTTTTGTTTTATTTGAGAAGATATCGAACCAAATTGCACTTGTGCTCTGCTCTAGCTATAATCAAGTCGAACATGACTCACTTATTGAAATACTCTCTTGTAAAATACCATGCTGACTAAAGTATGTCAAATTTGTAGAGTAGTTTTAGGATTACCTAGGCGCTACTCGTATCTTTATTGCGGCTGCTCATCCTTGCACACGAGATCGAGATCCCGACACCAAGATGAACTCTTAACTAGTGGGAAATAACAGGTGTTCCAGGAGCTTCAAAAGAGCAGCAAAATAATGAAGCTAACGTAGCCTTGATGTGCAAAAGCTAGGAACCCAGCTTGCTCGGTAGATAGATATACATCCACCTTGAGACCACATATTCTCAGGGAAAAGCATTTCAAAGTAAGATTCGAAGGCAGTTATCCCAAGTTCTACCTCTCCTAGCTACGAACCACATTCGGCAATTTCTCTCTCTGTCCGTCTCTCTCTCTCTCTCTCTTTTCACGTTGTGTCTAATCTTTACGAAAAGTTTATAGGACCAGGCGTCATGGCATCGACTTTGTTGGACGAAAGGAGTTGCTTCTTTTTCTCTCCACCAAATTGGTTGTATTTTTGTACGAGAAACAATAAAGGGAGGGTCCTAGAAAATGTCCTACTTTTGAAGTATGGTTGACATTCTTTGGACCACATGCATATTCTTGCAATCATGATAAATCTTTCCCCATGATCTCACCGCAAAAAGCAATTTACATTTGTATGGCCTCTTTTTGTGGTTCAAAAAGGTCCCAATTTGAAGAAGCAGCAGCAGCAGGGGGATTTTACTTTTCTGGGACCGTCTTCTCTGCACTGTGGCTCTGCTGGGGTCTCTATCCGTGCATGCATTATCTTCTGCAATTGGTCTCACAGAACCCTAAAGAGAAAAAAAAGTATTGGGTTTGTATATTCCAAACGAATATGGCTGTCAAAGTTAGGATAACTGATACGGATGTATCTGTTGATGATGCAATCAATTCCACAGAGTCTAGAAGCCACATACATGCCATGCTCTTCAATTTTGTAGTCGAAGTGGCAAGGCGGGCTTCTAATCAAGCTGCATGTTACTAAAGCAGTTTAATTTAATGTTCTAGTTAGGTTAAACCAGTAAATGAATTAGTCATTTGATTCATATTGTGCTTATGTGCCTATCTGTATCCCGATTAAGAAGAAACCCAAAATCCATGATCTGATCATCCTCACTGGTCAGGTATACCCCAGTGGGTTTGGCAAGTATTCACAATATCGCATGACCATATTATTATTGTCATCGTCATCATCCATTTATACATTTTGTCACCGGCTCATCATTGAAATGGCAACGAAGTTTCACAGCAATTCGTCGCATAGGCAGACGCAATCCCTACCAATTAGATGAAGTACGTGTTCTTGTGAAAATGAAAGTAACTCCTCTCGTCTCGTCATCCATCATGCAGATCACGAATATTTTATAAGTCAAAGTATATTTTCTTATATGCCCACTATAAGGTTACTATTTTTTGTTATGTATGCCCATGTATCACATCAGAAGCTTCTCGCAGAATCTGTAAGGCAGCAAAATTCTTTTCCTCAATCGATTTGGCCCTCAGAAAATATACCTTTCGTGCAAATGTTGACCGTCCAGGCCATCTGTCCCTACTAAATGATGTTTAATTTGTCATGAAACTCGAACAGGAGGTGGGGTTAACTGCAGTATAGAAAATGCGTATGAGGTGATCTTATGAATTATTAACGAGCTTTGTCATTGATGTGGCCTCACGATATAACTGTATCGGACGTCATCATCCTCACTCCCACCCCTAGAGGAACTTGCATCTAATCTCGACATGTCTCGTCGATTCTTCAGCTTATGATTACCATGTTGATGATACTGTTCTTTGATTACCCTGTTATTTCAATACCAACAAAATAGAGACCACAAATTTATGTATTTTGAGCAAGGTGGACAAATGTCCACGGCAATAAATAAGCTAAATGAAAAAGATATTGCGCAGTCAATAGGCTATGATTATATGTGGCTTATAATGGAATCCATATGATTAATGATTCAGATTATATTGATTTGTGTAGTTTGTAGTCCATGCAAAAATTTCTTTAGGGAAGTTCATCACGATTAATTAAAGAGTATTCTCACAGAGTCTTTTAAAATCGTAATATATCAGGATGGTTGATTATATGCGGCTTATAATGGGACCCATATAATTAATGATTCATATTATAGTGGTTTGTTTGGTTTATAGTCCATGCAATAACTTGTCTAGAGAAATTCACCACAAATAATTAAAGAGTATGCATGCATAGTCTTTTAAAATGTAATCCTTAGTTACACCTACCCTCATAACATTTCACCAAGCCGCATAGAGAGGCATATAAAAGTACATGTGCCAGAGCAAAGATTAAAACCTTAAACACTTGTCTTGTCGAGTTAGTCCGTGCAACAAATATTTTGAAAATTTGATTGTTTGCCGGATCAAGTCATGTTCACTCTCCATACATGACAATAGTGTTAGAATATTTAAATAATAATCATGCCTTAATTTATTATACTTAAACTTTTAAAATAATTAGTAGTATTTTTACAAAATCTATATCAAAGGATGAGATCCTAAGTTCAACTCCTTTTAGCCCCTTATTTGCTTCTCTTGAGGCCTCGATAGATGAAGGTGTGATTAATATTCTAGATTTTCCTTTCTGTGTAAACTGGACTTTTGTTTAAGAGTAAGTGTGCAAATATATAATAGACGAGGTAAATAAGGAGTTTGAAAAGATTTGAGCTCGGAATCTCGTACTTTGAAAACTATATGAAGATTCGAAGGTATACTTTTTATTTAAATAATGTAAACTACGTAAGATAACTGGCGCTAATGTAAACGATTTTTGCAATTTTTAAATAAAATTTCTGAACTTTTTCCTTGTTTCCTCTCTCTCTCTAAAACCGTCTTTTATCTTGGATAATTTTGAGTCGCATACAAGTGATAAGAACTACCAAGTTTGCCCCAGTGGTTATCCTTTCCATATAAGAAATGAAAGATGGAAAGTTTGATTTCCCACATTCTTAGTGGAACTAGGGGTGGGATGTTTAATTCATAACACTTTATAAAGAAAGAATAAAAGTTCAAAAATGAGTTGAGAATTAGAGTATGACAGATTTACAGGTGATAAAAGCTGCAAGCTTACGAATTTAAATACATGTATATGAAATAATAACATAAAGGCAGGCATAGTATATGAAGAAGGGAAGCCAAAAAGGTCAAAGGGCCTCAGGAACTTGATAGTTCAATTCATCCTTTCAAAAAGTTAAAACTGTTGGGAATGGCTGCTAATTATGTTTGATTGACTAACAACTAAACTGGATTTAACAGGCTTTGTCCATGTTCATGGCGCAGACAATTTCTGTCATGTAGTTTTCAACACATCATGTTGATCATATCGGGGCAAAACCCCTTTTCGTGAACAGAAATTCTAGAAAATATGTGCTATCCTGAAATTTTTTCTGTTTTCGAATGATAAAGAGAAAAAAAAAATTGGGTCAAAAGAAAATGCCATTTTGGAGTTTTATCAACAATTTGCTTGTGTAGGCGGAGATCCTGTATTTTCTGAATCCTTATGTAAGGAATTACAAAAAAAATTCTTTCAACAAAGATGTGAATTAGGAAGGATTGGTCGACGAAATATGAATCGGAGACTAAATCTTGATATACCTCAGAACAATACATTTTTGTTACCGCGAGATATATTGGCAGCTGCGGATCATTTGATTGGAATGAAATTCGGAATGGGTACACTTGACGATATGAATCATCTACATGATTGGCACCTTATTAGACATTATTATGCATAGATGTCCAAACAACACATCAAAACATGTAGTCGAAAGTATCGTAATCTTCATTATACGAGAAGGAAACAATTAAGGTGGAATATGTTGAATCTAATTTGGTCATGTGCTCCATTAATAGATGGATGTCCCATTCTAAAACTGCTCGTGCACAGTCTTACTTGATTAGAAAGAGCCCCAAAATGCCCGCCTCAGCAATCACTTAACCGACCAAATGTCAAGCGATAGGTCGCTATTTTAGCATTCCAATTAATCTGAACGCATGTGACAAGCTGTCCAATCGCACGCACAAATCGCCCGAGATTTATGTTGCCGAATTGGCGATTGGCATATGTTGCTATTCGAACGAGATGGGATGCGTTGACCACTCCAACGACCTTTTGAGGTCATTCGTCTTGCTAAATTTTGGAGTTGAATATATTGAACCAACCAAATTAGAAATCGCCCGGACTAAATCGGACCGATCAATTTTGTTCGATTCCTAAGGGTGATGGTCCTTTTCTCGATTTCATATAAATGAAACCTGGTAATTTTCGATCCAGTTCCCCTGCTTGTTTAGGGGGAGGGGGGACTGGGTCAACTCTTTTAAAAAAAAATAGTAATAAATTCTAAAATAGCAATGGTTCTAATATTTTAAAAATTTTTAAAATCTTTTAGTAAGTTGCCTGTTTCGTTGGACCGGATCGGGAGCAGATCACCCCTATCAAATCCCGTTCGTATAGTCGCAAGAAGATGGAGACATCTTGGGTCGATCGGGACCGAGGCTTGAGTCGAGAGGCCCATCCGCTGCCGTGAGGCCCAGCTCTGAGCTAATGGGCCATAACACAAGGCCCATATCGTCTTCTTCCTGCATTCATCCCTTTAAACCATCGTCCCAACCAGAAACCCTAGCTCCTAGAACCTTCCATTTTATTCCTTCACGAAGCTTCAAGTCTCACGGTTTTAAGGCCCCTCAGACAGCCGACCTCGTCGCCTTCCTGCAGCTCCAAACCCTTCCTAAAACCCTAGCTGCAGAGCTCGAATCCCCGAGAGTAGGAAGAAGGACGCGAATGGCGAAGCGACTGGTGCCGCTGCTGAACCGCGTGCTGGTGGAGAAGATCGTCCCTCCATCCAAGACCACCGCCGGCATCCTGCTCCCGGAGAAATCCACCAAGGTAACTAACATCCGTACGTCCTTCAAGTCAATGCATCATCATCCTTATCCGTTTCGTTTTTCGATTTGATTCGAGCCGGTTTTATGTGTTTCTTCTGGAAAACAGCTGAACTCCGGGAAGGTTGTGGCCGTGGGAGCGGGGGCGAGGGACGCGCACGGGAACGCGATCCCGGTCTCGGTCAAGGAGGGAGACACGGTGCTCTTGCCGGAGTACGGAGGGACTCAGGTGAAGCTGGGAGAGAAGGAGTATCACCTGTACAGGGATGAAGACATCTTGGGGACGCTGCACGATTGATTGATCTCAGTCCCCGTGTATGGTGTTCGGTCGATTGATTTTGTCGTACTGTTGGTGGGGTTTTTGGGCGGATTCTTCACTCGATGTCGAACGACATCGTCGAGCTCGAAATTGTGAGTCAATGAGACCAATTTGTATCCCGTGCGATTCCTCCTGTTTAATTAGCTAGAATGTAGAGCTCGATTCTTCTGAACGACGTGAAATTGTAACTTGTCGTTTCCTTTCATTTCCATCATTTCCATCCGACTCTCCTCTGAATACTGCGCTTGCGTGAGATTGACAAAAAATGAGGTTTTGGATTAACCCTAGTCGCGGGCGATTAACGATATTTTCTTTCTGTTGCTCCTGGGATTATCTTGAATTATATATAATGGAGGAGATGTTCGTGAATTCATGAGCACGGCCGAAGGGCCTAAGTTTCTCGTGCCCGTAGGTTTTGGTCTGAGTCAGTGACGGGCAAAAGCACTGTATTTGCTTATAAAAGAGTCCTTGATAAACTAGGATTCATTCAGATGAGTTTGGGTCGAGTTTGAAAGAAACTCCCTCGCATAAAATAGATCTGGAACCACGTCTTGGGTCTTATTTGGCTGGATTTAATAGCAGCGCAGTCACCGACAACTGCCATGGGAACCGTACCGAGGAGATCATGCCATAGGTGTTGTACCGAGCGAGATCGTGCAACCAATTTACTCAACCAGACAGAAAAGCAGAACGAGATGCGCCGAACCGAGAGGTTAAGACTCTTCAAAAGATGTATTGTACCGCGCAAGACGTTGTCACCTGATCTTGCTCTCATATTAATGAAATGAGGAGCTAATGCTCATGAGAATGCCCCTAGCTATTATTCTGCATCTCTCTCCTTCGATGTCACTCGCTACTTCAGTACTTCTACCTCTTAACAGCAAGCGGGAGGGCTCTCCTAAAGAGAGGAGCAAACAGCAAATCATGAAATTTGCGAAACTAATGTTTCTCTTGTGTAATGCCCCAGCATCTGGCACCGGGTTGGTAATGAAGATTAGCAAGGTAATGATGGATCATAGACTCGGCAAGAGACTTCCATAAAAATGACTATAGCCAGGACTCGGGAGTGGAAGAAATCGACGGTGGGTCACTGACAATGATATGGGTTGGTGAAAGGTTTAATCTCCATGACCTGCCTTCCTAAGACCCTGGCTCAAGGAAGACTCCATCATGAAAAGATCTAAAACATATATTAATGAACATAACCCCACTGGAATTGGGAAGTCATGCTCAGTGAGAAAACACAAACAATTCACAAGAATGCTATAAAGCAAAGAACGAGCAATTTTATTCTTCAATTCTCTTCTTCTTTGATTTCCTCTCAGAATGCTCAATTGACTGAGATGAAACAGCTGAACCGTGATCTCGGGAACGCTCTGAGAACTCTGCAGTTGTTGCACTGCCATGGCCTCGCCCAGAGTCTTGCGTACTATTCCCCAAACCCAAGGGCTCAGTGGATTCATGAGGATATCTCCCCTTGTAAGGTTTTGATGTCTCTCCAGCATCAGTTATACCGCTTTTCTGCCGACTGCTACGAGTGTAGGATGTGTTTACTCTGGATGAGCGTGAACTTCTCAGTTTACTGTTTGGTGTCACCGTGGAAAATTCACGGGAGGCATTTGTAAGCGATGTTCCAGGTCTATATCTACCGGATGCAGCTCTGGAAGCAAGTTTCTCGAGCTCTTTTGGATCTGGGTAGTGGACCAGAGAGACTCTTCTTGAAATCTTCCCAGCTGTCAAAAATAGAAGCAAAGTCAACCACAACCAACTGCAGATCAGCTAAACTCAATAATGCTGGTTGAGAGAACATCCATCCCGATCTGAGTACTGAACTTGGATAAACAACTGTTCAAATTAATGATACAAGATAAAAATATCTCCGCCTAGATGTATCATAATACAAGAACACATAACGAAACCAGATATTAGCAAATGCAGGCACAGGAGGTCATAGAATCAAACAATGGATAGACAATATGAAATGCACTATTTAATAAAAGTATCAAGGCAAGTGAATGGCTAAGCTCACAAAAGAAGTGTTCAAGGGAAATTCTCATTCAATCCAGCTCCAACCAAGTAACCTCAATTGATAGCAGATGCACAAAAGGACGTCTATCAAATCAAACAGAGCTGAGTAATGCAAAACCAGTGCCGTCCAAAAACGAAAAGACAAGAACAGTATCAAACCAATTGATACTAGTAGTACCATACTGCAAAGTAAGAATGCCTGATTTATCATGAACTGGTCATCAATGTCCAAGGCAATAGCCTGCTTGTGTCTAGTCTGTGACTGATCATGGGTTTCAGATTTTATTTATTTATTTTTGCCTTGACCCCTAACTCTACAATTTGGTCGATAAAATTATTGCAATTTATAGAATATAATTTACACTACCCTAAAGTTCAGTTCCGGCAAGTTGTTCTGTTTTGATTTTTATGCCTTTCTGTTTCTTGGCGACTCACGTCGGCAAATTGGCAAAGAGAAGACATCCAATGGAGCTACTTTCGCAGATTCCAACTTAGGACATATCAATAATGACATGGGCACAAAACGTATGAACAGATGAACATGACTGGGGAAGTAAAATTTGCCTATCAAAGTATATTTCGTAGAACACATTAGCATAGAGATAAAGCCCTCAACTAGCATATTCAAGACACAGCTGGAAAACTTGGAAGAAGTAATTAGCATATACACAGGCTTTCGTTTAGGAAAAAGTGCATCAAAATGAGTAGCAGCGCATACCAATTCTTGAACCTGAGGAAGAGGCCATGAAAACTGTTGCATCGGGCTCCTGAGCAGCGAAACTAACCATATCATATTCCTTGCCTTCAACAAAGAGCGACAGCACATTAAGACAGCTAAGCAAGTTAAGCCACAGATAGAACCCTACTTAGCATAAGAAAAATTTGTTCTGTCTGTGACAAGGATCAACGGTTACCAGATGAATCCTCAAAACTCCCCAATTTTCCGTCTCGATGAAGTTTGAGCGTGAGCTCTTGGCCACCCAAATCAGGAGGCTGCAATGACCAGAAAAGGGTATCGCCACAATCATATCCATGCCAAGATGCCAATCCGAAATAATCAAGTTAGAATTTTTAAGCAAGAACAATGAGCACTTTCTGTAAACAAACTGCCAAGAAGTGCAGACGCACACCATCTAGCTGAAAATAGAACTGGGTGGTATCTCCCCAATCCTCGTAGTCCACAACATAAAAATCTTAGAAGAGCAAAAACCCAATTTAACACAAAGAAACTAGACAAGTCATGTACTATTAGGCATTGTTCTTAATTCCTTCAGAGAAAGCAGAGGCCAAGGACAGCGAATGGGTCACGGTACCATGTCACGAGGCCACTGAATGAGCCAGAGTTCAGTGGAGTCGGAAGCGTCGAGATCGAGCAGAGCTTCTTTCGCATCTTCCACGTATTCCGGCGGAGGCACGTACCCTTCACCGGCACCGGAAGCTCCACCATCCATAGTTCACCGAGCAAGAGAAAGCTCCGGCCCTGACAGCCCTTATGGAGAGAGAGAGAGAGAGAGATTTTGTGCAGTCCCAGAGAAAGAGCGAAGACGCAAAACCCTACAAAGGGATGGGGAGGAAGACAACCCGACCGCGCCGGAGCTCAAAGCACCGCGGGGGCAAATTCGGGAGTTTGGGCCTAAAAGTGCATCGTCTTTTTGGGCCCTGGGCCTGCGATGTCTGCATCAGAAACTGGATGGGCCGGTTCAAAGTAAATTCAGCTAGCCCACTGTCACCCGGAAGCCCACGCTGTTTCGGATTGGGTCAAAAAAGCCCAGAGAAGGAAATCTTCTCCCTTGAGCTAGTTGGGCTCTTAACCCTCCTCAGCCCTTAAAACTCATTTTGCTCGGAGGCCCAGTTGTTTGGTTCGAGAATACTTTTAGAGCAACTCTTCCGTGCATAGGCATAAATTCCTGAATGCAGTCTTTTCTATAATCAAGTGCAAACTACTCCGGGGTCGGTGCAATTGATTTGGTACTTTGGTAGATTCCTCGTTTGTAAGCCGGAGATTCCTCGCTTGAGTTGTACCGACTCCATGCGAATTGTTGTGAGCTAGGACCACTTTGTACATGTTAAATGCAGTGCTCAACCAGCTAACAAAACCTGCGGAGCATTACATGAGTTTCGGATAGCCAAGTCTCTATCCCGTGCTCTTGGATTATCGAAAGATCAATTAAGTTTAGAAAAAAGGTCAGTGCATCCTTTCATGGATGTCTGCCACATATTCTGTGGATCACATTAATTTAATGCATTACTAACTCCATTCGAAAATTTTATTCGATAATTATGAGTGATGGATGCACTTAAGATACATGATAAAGGACTAGCTTACTTGGGCATGCGTCTAGATTTATATGTGTCTGTAGCCCTTCTAATGACTATGAAAAGTAAGCAAACCCAACCCTTTGATCACATTAAAGGATTTAAAAAAAAAAAAATCTATGCTAACCCAACAAGAGCACATCTTGCTATGACCAATCATAGCGAAGAATACAGAAGCAGGTTCCAACGAGCCAAAGTTTTTGTTGACCCCATGCCCCCTCTTCAAACTTCAGTGCAGTGTACTACGCAAATTGTGGGGGAGGAATAAATACAGCAAGATTTATAAATATTTTCCCGGAGACAACGGCTATTAATACCGGACAGTCCCACAGCACCCTCTCCGAGCAATACCAGTACATAAAAAAAAAAAAAAAAAGGGAGCAAAGGGAAACAATCGAACCAAACCCACAAGCGACCAAGCCACCAGATGCCAAAAGACACCCAAAAATCAAAGCTCAGAAAGAGGGTTTCCCCAACTCCAAGATATTCACACATCACACCACCACCCTTCTGCATCGTAAGAAATTATAAGAAGGTTCCAGGAATCAAGGGTCATGTGACTGGACCCTTAAGATAGGCAAGAACCTAGGTTTTGTGTCCCTTCTCTCTCTCTCTCCCTCTGCCTGTCTGTGTGTGTGTGTGTGTCTCTCTCTCTCAAAATTCCCACAGAAGGTTCTCTTCTCAGAATTCAGTCAAAACCCCACTTTTCGCCGCACTCTCGAGTCTGCTCCAGCGTGAAAGATCTCGATTTCGGACTTTCTACTCAAGTCAGTGCAATGACAGCTTCTGCAGAGTGTGCAAGATCGAGAACGGGGAGGAGACACTGTATCGGAGCGAGGAGCGCAGTTTTCTTGTTATGGATCGTCGTGGTTTTCTCGGCGGAGCTGATTCTGCTCCTCGCGGTGCAAGATAAGACCACCAGGGGGACGACTAGTCGAAGCGTCTCTCCGACACTGACGGCCAGCAGTGACCGATCTGCTGCCAGCACCGTCAAATCTCTACCGAGAAAAGCGAAGACGTTTCACGCGGTCACTGTCCATGCACCCTCCAACGCTAGCGGCGACGAGCTTGCAAATGCCAATGGAGATCCAGACACGGTGTATGAAGAAGATAAGAGAATAATTCACACAGGTCCAAATCCTCTTCACAACTAGAGGAAGAAGAGACAGTAAAAAAAAAAAAAACTGAATAAAGTCACTAGCTATTGGTAGGTACTTCGTTTTATTTTTGTAGCTTTTCTTTAGCTACTGTCAAAATGTTAATGCTGCGAGTCTAAGCGCAAGTATATGACTGTGATCTCATCTTCCTGTCATCAGTATTTGTAATTTATTTTTGGTTTTTAAGTAAGAATGGTAGAAGTGAATGAGAGCATCAGTCTAGCCTTTTTCAGTCGATGTTTAATGTGGTTCTGGGCAGTTGTTGCAAATGGAGAGAGAGAAAGAGAGAGAGACAGGCAATGAAGAGGCTAGGCTTTAATGCTCTTGATTCTTCGTTACTTTTCACTGTTCTTCTTCTCCTTCTTCTCCTTCTGTATTCCTCCACCTCTGTACATTTCTATTAGCATTAATTCATTGTGTTTGAATTAGATGTTATATATATATTGATCTTGCATCTTGAGCAAGGTCAGAAATTTGTAGTTAAACGGTTGCCCCAGTCTTTCATTTTTCAGAAAATATATGGACCCTATACGTGTTCAAATGTTTCATGGAATTTGAAATTCGAGGTTGTGTTAATAAATGTGTCCAAGATATTCAGCAAACATGCTTCAATAACAAACGTTTCGATTCCCAATGTTAACTACGGATAGTCCACGAGAAAAACTACGTTTCGAAACCGGAAAAATCTTTTCTTAGTTCTTAACAAGTGACAAAGAGATATTTGATCCATGGTTATTTTTTTTTTCCGAGACCCTTCAATATTAAGTAAAGGGCAATGTAAGAGATATTGAAACCGGTACGTTGAGTTGGTGTAAAGCATGCTGGGACGATATGCAAGCGATAACTTAAATTAGTCGTGCTCATTCAAAAACCCGATAAAAGTCCTCCGCGTCACCTTATAAATTGAATAAAGACATCGATGCAAATTCCTCTAGAATATTTGTTGCAATAAACCTGTTTGGTCTGCCTACATCTCTGATCTTCTTCTGAACTTTTTGTCTACATTTAGTTCCTTGCTCGCTTAAAAGGGAAAACCGCTTGGAGATGTTTTGATCGAAGGCTCTGACGGATGTGAAGCTAGAGTAGGGTTCTAGGTTTTGAGGTCGAAACAAAGTTAGGTTTGTGTCATGGTCGTGGGTTGCGTTATGAGATTTTGCATAGACAAAACTACATGCCGAAGAGATCTGACCACATTTCTAATAATAGCTAAAACCACATCAACACGACATAAATATCCGATTTGCCGAGTCGATGTAATGTAATCTCGTAAGTTGCTCCCCTCCCGACGTATGCGCGTCCTAAGCTAGACACTCCTTCAATTCCACTATCGTTGACAGATACGACGCTCATGATGCGATTAAACGTAATATCCCTCGTGACGATGTACTCATTATAACATATTTCAAATATTATAAAGGAAAAAAATTACGAAATACTCCAAACTTTACCCACTATGACATATTATCCTAAACTATTTTTTATGACATTAAAAATAATAAATTTGTATCATTGTGATAGATTTACCCGAAATTTTTTATGTGATTCTAAAAACTTCAAACTCGTACAATGAAACATTTACTCTAAACTATTTTTTCCTGACACCAAAAATCTCAAATTTTTTTCTGTAATACCAAATTTTGGAGATAAACATGTCACACGGATATAAGGTTATAGTTTTTAGTGTCACAAAAAGAAATTTGAGGTAAATATATTATAAAGGTATAAGTTCGAGATTTTTAATGTCACAAAAAAAGTTTAGGATAACTGTTTTGTAGTAGCCAAAGTTTGAATTTGTGTGTGGATTCTATCCTATTTATATCAGATAAATGATTTTTTTGAAACTTGTACATCCGTATGCACAAAGAATGAGAGAGAATGCACGTAAAGAGAAGATTTGGAAATAATTGCATTCAAAATGTCAATTCAAAGGATTTGAGTTTTTTACTCACTAATGTTATATATATTATGTGTGTGTATGCATGCATGTGTCATAGTCCATAATCCATGAATCCTTCCATGTGTTATGGTCCATGAATCCTTCCGTACTCATGATACTTGTGAGTGATGCTTAGAGTTATCGGGTAAAGAGTGAGTAATGTAGAGAAGTTGTATGTAATTGGTTTGTGGGAGTGACGTTAGGATGGTTGGTGTTTGGAGTTCTAGGATCGAACAAATATATTTCTTAAGAACTTTGAAGGTGGGGTTGGTCTCCTGTGTACAAATTGATCAAAAGTTGATGCCGTTCTCTTAATGAGGCCATGGCAGGCCAAAACTAGTTATCAAACCTAAAGCGATCTACCGTCTTGCTCGATGGACTAGATGCTCGAGCTAAACTTAGTGCGATACGATCTCATATAAGGAAACTATTTTTGTATTGTTCACTAGAACAATTAATGAGCAAAGGCTGGCTTGATTAATTCCCTCATCAAGCGTTGCACGAGTCATTCCACTGTCAAGGACTTGCTGATCCATGACTAATGATATCAAAGTAGGGATCCCTCCAATAAGTGGGTTGAGCTAGAACAAACCTATGGTCTACCCGGTCTTACGAGGGTGGAAAGTGAATCACCGGGATAGAAGGTGCTCGGACAAAGAGCGACTCTTAACTAGCTCTTAGGATGGCAATGAGGACATAGGGAAGATCCAATTCCTTGTTAAATGGGGCTAACATTCCTGGATCGATTGGTGAATGTTAAGAAGAGGTTTGATGTCATGTTTTTAACAAGAAAAGAACCTCCATTGTTTTGTTGGGGTCAAGATGCTTAGTAGGTAAAAATGTTGCTGCCAAAAGGTGCAATTGGCAAGGAATGCCACACTTGCCAATGAAAGCGTAAGTGATCACAAAGAGCCCGAATGGATGTGATCAAAAGAGGCTACCAATGGAGCTAACATATTTTTGTTGGGCAAGCAAGATCATTCAATGTAGGATCCAAAAGTGGTGCATCAATAGTTAAGGAGTTGCAAGGAAGTGACATAACAAATTGCAATGAGGGCGTTGCAGAAATGAGTGTGGGAGAATGTCATGGTTCGTGAATCATCCCATACTCATAACACTTGTGAGTGATGCTTAGGGTTATTGGGTGAAGAGTGAGTGATGCAGAGGGGTTCAATATAATTGGTTTGTGGGAGTGTCGTTAGGACGGTTGGTGCTATAAGTTTTAGGATCAAATGAATATATCTCTTAAGAGTTTTAAAGGCGGGGTTGACCTTCCGTGCATAAATTAATCGGGAGCTGATGCCACTCTTCCGATGAGGTTGTGGCAGGCCAAAATAATTATCGAATTTAAAGTGATCTGCCATCTCGCTCGATAGACTAGATACTCAAACTAAGTTGAGCGTAGTACGATTTTGTATAAGGAAACTATTCGCTGTATTATTTTTTGGAATAACTAAGGAACGAAGGTTGGTTTGACTAATTTCGCTTGTCAGGCGCCGCACGGGTCATTCTACAGTTAAGGAACTGCTGACTTGTCACACGTGCATGCAATAGATTTTGAAAGGGAAAAAAGGAAAAGAAAAGAAGAAATGATCAATGAGGCCGTTGATTTAAGTAGGGCATATGTGGTCCGGTAGATCAAAGGAGGTGTACACCCATCCAAACCCAAAGCTTCGAGTGAAGCTGCTCGAGCGAGGAAGCTGGCGGAATGCGATTGGCCAATCTCGGTTGGGCCATACATTGATTAATCCCCAGAGGGGTGACTGCACCGGATTCCCTCTCTATCTCTCTCTCTATCTCCCTCTCTCCCTTTGACTTTAATGCCTTCGGGGGGGGTCTTCAAAGCGAGTATGCCTGTCTGTCTTGCTCGCTGGTTTTGCTGGTGCCAGCACGCTTTCTCAAGGCTCTCTCAGGACAAATGCAACCCCAAAAAAAGACGTAATTAATGCCCTTTATTATTATTATTATTATTATGTGTCCGCACGAAACATTGAAAACCGTTTTTTTGGGGGCCGTTAGTATAATGTTTGGGTCTGGCCTAGTAATGTTGACCTAAGTTACTAGGAAAATGTTAAAAGAGTGTACTTCTTATCAGGTGTAATTTTACTTATCCCTTGAATACTTGTTAAGCCTTATTAAAAATGTGCTTCAGATAATCAGATTTCACCATTCCAAGTGACCGATTATATTGATACGGGCATTTCTTATTTTAAAGAAGGAATTTGCGAGTTGACTTATTGTATTTCAAAAACTTCTTTTGTGCTCAAACTTATTAGATATATCAGTACTTTGTACATTCTAATTATTCACTATTGAAAATATATCTATATAAACACAAGAAGCATCACACAAGAAAAGTTTGATTGATTTGATTTTAAAAGTAAGCATTAATTTCTAAAATTAAAAAAAAAAGGGTTGAAGTTGGCCACAACCCTCTTGGCTTAAAACCCCATGAACCATGCATACCATCCCGAAGCAATATTTCCACTTCGTTGCCGCCTTTGTGGCGCATGTCTTTGCTTCGTTTGAGGTTAGGGTCTCGCTCCATCGTAATTAAGATCCTCATAGAATCGCTTAATCAAATCAAACATCCTCAGAAAGCAACCGCATATATAGGCCATTCACACTCTCATATGCAACAAGTATACAGTGGCATGGTGTCCTTACCCATGGAGGTCGAATAAAAAAAAACTCAGTGAGGCAGTCTCAATGTCGCCTTCAGACAAAACAAGAGTCCATCCTTCCGAGGAGAGATCTGCGACCAATTAAACAAGAGCGGCCTTTATGGAAACTTCGTTGGAATCAGCTCTTAGTCAAACGAAACCCTCATAAAAACCCTAAGACATAGCTCGAGGGAGGGAGGTGCGTTATACAATTTTTTTTTTTTACTCGTGACATAAGTTTTCGATAGTCCCGAAAGATTCTGTTGGGGGTGACAGCGGATGCGAAGGCTTCGTTCCAGTGAAAGAGAAGATGGGCTTGTGTTGTTTCCAAACGAAATGAATGTCTGCTTTATGGAGCCATTATAGCGCAATCTGTATATTTTAATGCTCTCATTCTTTAACTGGGTCTATGTGTTGAGTGATGAAGAGAGGGCAACTACCCTCTCTCTGCTCTCTCTCTCTCTCTCTCTCTCTCTCTCTCTCCCTCTCTCTCTCTCTATCGCATCATTAACTCATGTCTGATAATAAAACCGTGGTTTATTGTTCTCACCCACCGCCACGTCGATGCCCGACTCAGTGTTCGCTTCGCGATCCGGGTCGTTCCGATCCTCCTCCGGGCCGATTGTTCGCAAGCGCGTCTATTCGCTTCCTCCCTATATATCGTATCATCGGCTCAGTCTTATCATGAATGAGGGAAGTCAAGGGCTTAAAAGACGAGGACCCACGAGGCCTGTGTGCTTGTCCACCCCGATGCTAACTTTGATCATCCGTCACTAATGTAATTGAATAGCAACTGCCCCGAACCCGGCCCCTACGTATTATTAATGGGAGGGTCGTACCGTGCCACTTTTGGACAGTGATGTCCATGTTATCTATTGTATCTTCTTGCAGTTGTTCATGTAAACCGTTTGGGTTTCTGCAGATGTTTTATACACGCCATGTTGGGCACTACAAGCTAGCTTCCTGCGTAGAGCTCTAGCCTAGATAGGTTGGGCAGATAAATAATGTCAGTCCTCGATCTTGTTGAATGCTCGCACATGGTTTGAAAGTCAAGGAAGGAAGGAGCAAGATTATCTGCAGAGAAAGGGTTTACAAATTGCAAGCAACGGCGTTGACTAATGTTGTTGCTGTTTTTTTTGGGTGGATAATAGACCTCGCGGGCCCGCCCAGACCGGCCACTCTGTTGGAATTTTTGGGCCCGTTGGGTTGGCCTGTACAAGAAAACCAGGCTAGGTCTGTGGGGGGCTGGGCCTTGGCAAGAACCATGAAGCCCGGCCCACCCATTATATGTATGGCAATCTATAGAAAAATGTTTTATTAAAGTTCCACCTTGATATTCAAATTTTACAAGCACCAAGAGGATAAGATATGCTCAATTTCTAAAACAATAGGCTGCATTTGGTTATAGGATAACTTTTATCCTATTCAGCCTTTGGCATACCACAAATTTCATACATGACTGGATATATTTCGGATAAAACAGTCTCACCTACATGGCGAGATGGATTTAGATAGGATATGTAAAATCCATAAAAAAAAAAGTAAAAAAAAGTGAAGATTTAGAATTCTGGGCCACAGATTCACTCTATTTCCATTGTCACTCTCCTCTTCTTCCCCTCTTCCACTCTTGAAGTTTCAAATTTTACGAGAGACTTTAATCATGTTCCAACTTTGTACGTGGAGGCAATGCATTTGCTCTTCTCAATTAACCTCTCTACTGACATACCCTTAGATCGTTGTTTCTAACTTTGTCACGCATAGCCCCGACCTCATTTCTAGTTGATCTCAAGCACTAGCAAGTCGGGGAGGACCTAAGGGCAAGGATCAAGCATGGACGAGTCGAAATATGAGGTTCATGTTTAATCTAACTCTTGATCAAGGGCTCATCTCATCGCCATCTTGCCCTCTTGATGGTGGTGATGACAAGGTAGAGAGGATGGACGAGGGCACCATGGAGAAGGACGGTACAAAGAGGAAGGTGTGAGTTAGAGAAGAGGGATGAGTAAGAGATAGAGCAAGGTCATGCCATAATATGGGTTGGAGTAGAGGCGGGTTGGCATCTTTTTGAGACAACAGAGGTGGTTGTGGTAGATCTAGGCAGTGAAGTCGTGAATCCACGCTTGGAGATCTTTTTTAATGCCTAATCCAATTTTGCCGATAGACACCAAGCACTCGTTTGGATATTATTTTATTTGCATCTATATTGTATCTAGATGTTAACAACCATTAGATAGGAAATTCAAAATTCCATCGTATCTTTATTTTATCTGACCTTATATTATCAGGTAAAAATATTCGAATGACCAAATGCAGTCGTGAGGTAAAGTAATAAAATGAAATAACACAAGGTCCTAAATTCAATTTTTATTTTTATATTTAGTTTGCTTTTTAAGTGGAGATTTTAAAACATAAAAATTTTCCCTTGGGAAAGGCCTCTAGAGCTTCGAGCCCGATCAAGCCCCTAACAAGTCCATTCAAGGATTCCGAGCCCACCCAATGACCACAGCTAATGGAACATAACACATGCATGGAAAACTTATTGAAACTAGCATCAATTTTCTCCTTTTCTAACTCCAGTTTCAGTAGTTTTTTTTTTGGAAAAAAAGGTACTACTTTGCAAACTCTAGTTTCTGAACTCTTTCCCTAATGGCATTAACTTCAAAGGGTAAAGTGTATGTTTTTCCTAAACTCAAAGTACAATGTATAGGGTATTAGAAAATGGATAGCCTTAAAAATAGGCCAGAGAAGAAAAAAGTTTGAGGATGATTTTTGTAAGGAATAAAGGCACTAGTAGTTCTTAATTATCTCGTGCAATTTAGTCTTGATCGATTGGTTCCCAAGGGATATATTTTATTGTTTTAGTTGGTCCTTTTGTTAAGGAGATTAACGGAAACGTTGAGTAATAGTTAAACCTCTATTAATCGCCATGCTGGCATTAGCATTCTACGTGGCTATAGGAAATCATAAAAAAATAAAATCAAAACAAATGTTTCTAAAAATGCAGAAGGACATTAAACAAAACAGACGACTGAAAAATTTAAGATGGAGAGAGAAGGGGCAGGGGAGCTGCTGTGCCGCCCGACCGCGATGAAGTCCGGCATCCCTCCTCAGGCTCACAGCAAGGCCGCGGTGGAGGTCGCTACTTCTATACGAGGCCACGAAAGAACGCATGCACATTCAAGATTGCTGTTGTGGGTGGACTTGTTCTAGGCTGGGGATTCGGCCGCCAAGATCTATGAGGACTGCCGCGGCCGCTTTCGCATGCATTTGGGTTGATCGGGTGAAAATTGATCCGGTCCATATTGCTTGTTCTTCAAGAACGTTGAAGAACTTGAGGAGTCTTGTTCAAGAACGTTGAAGAACTCGAGGAGTCCTATTTTAGGGAACAAAAGAACAGAAGAACAGAAAAATTGGCAAGTTGCCAAATGCACTCCTAAATGTTGAAACTAATTTTCTTCTTCCAAAACTATCTTCACAAATTCTTCAAATTTCCGATTTTATATCTCATTATTATTCATTTCTTTAGAGTAAAGGCAGCTGGTGAGGGTGGTCAATGAGGGGACCAGCGAAGTCGCGTGACCTAGGTAAGGGGCTAGTGAAGGGTTGTGACCCAAGTGACCTTTGCCAGAGATCACATGACCTCGAGCGACCACTAATTGGGTCTTATGAGCTCATGCAGTGATCTCTTGAGTCGTGCGACCTTGGGTGAGAGTTGCGCAACCCAATTGTGGGCTGCCTAGGTCTTGCATGACCCTCACAACCTAGGTGACCTTTGCTCGAGGTTGCTTTGAGGTTGCGTGACCTCAGGCGACCTTTGCGAGACCCAAGTGATGCCTGGGTCACGTACTGCTTGGGTTGAGTGACCTTGGCCAGAGGTCTCTCGACCTTGGGCAACCTCAAACAACGATTGCCAACACTAAATCTGGCTTGCCAGCGATCATAGCCCTTTGCCAATTCCCACAAAGGATTTGGATCCTTTTTAAAAAATATAAAAAATATACCAAAAGCTCGTTATAAAAGTGTTTTTGCCAAATACAACTAGAACTCAAAGTTCATTTGTAAAGAGTTATTATCAAATACAATTTGTATTTCCCCAAAGAGCTTTGGCGTTTTAGCATTTGCATCACACTCAAAGCCCTTTTACAAAATTGAACCAAACGCACCCAAAGACTCCTCAAACATTTCGACCATGAGGGAAGCGATTCTCAACAATCCATTAAGTGCGTTTGGGCCATGAAAATGGTTGGCAGTTGGGAATCGACAAAAATGTAACTTTGGGGAATTACTGAGAAAATCCTAAATCAATTATACTTTTGTTTACTCAATTTTTAATCTTTTGATTGGACTAATTAAGTCGTAAACCTTTTAACGATTTGCCAATATAGTCTATCTAGTCAATTTTAATTTAAAGTTGTTGACGTAAACAATTTTTACAACTTTTTAATAACTTTTCTCATTTTTTCTTTTTGTATATATATGTTTTTCCCTTTTCTTTTTGCTAGTGACTAGTTGTCGACCATCGGCCACAGGTGAATAAATGTCAAAATGGATCATAAGCTCATTTCTAAATCCATATATGATGGAATGAGTCATTATATGGGTTACTTATATTTACTAAATGAGTTTAAAGATTGAGTGTTAAATGGATTTAAGACTTATTTAGAACCAACTTAATTCTGATTCTTTCGCATTCACTCAATCTTGCACTTACTCACTTACATTGGTATGAAAATTCCTAGAATGGCTAAATATAAAAGTATATTTGCAACATGGGTCAAATCAAGTACGGGTTGGGTCGAGTATGGGCAATTAATTTGCATTGCATGATAATAGATTAAAATGGATTTAATGGATTTATTTAGGTCATACCATTATCGACTTGACCTAACCTATGGATTTGATGGGTCTAGATGGTGGGCAAGGGCTCGCTTTGGCCCTTGTGTAGCAGAGAGATGCGCCAATTTGATAGCAACACTCCACTTCAGCTCCCGCCGAGGTGCCGGAGTTTTTTTTTTTTTAAAGGTAAGTATTATAAATTTTCAACTAAAAGAACTTGTACAAAGATGGTGAAATACAGCACCAATAATCACTCCATGGGACAACAAGTTACTGGAGTGAAAATGTACCATAATCACAAAAGATCACAAAAGAGATGTACAATCAGAATAGTAATAAAACTAACAAAAGAACCGAGGTGGCAAAGTTGAGCACCACTCCACTTTAGTTTACGCAACACGAACAGAGTGGAGAAGATAATGAAAAGACAGTTTCTAACATACGTGTAAAGTCGCTACGAGTTACAACCACATCAATTTCAAAGAAACGTATTAAATCAGCATGACCATTTTGTTTTCTTTTGTAGTAGCCTGACAAACTTTCAACTTGTCCTTATTTTATTTCAAATTATTTTTCACGTGTCAAGATCTGACTAGGCATATGCATGTCACTGTTACTGTCAGCTCATGAGGTGGTAGTGCGAGACAAATGGAAGTCAATAAAGCGAGGGCATGAGATGAGGGAGTGCCACAGAGCGAAGACGCAGCACACGATACTGGGCAATAGAAACATGTCAACACAAAAGCGGCAAATTGAGACGAGGAAAACGAAAGCAAGATTTCTTGTTGCGCAACTTAAATTCAATTGCAAATGCAAATGCAGCAGCCAACAACACTTCAGCAAAAGTCGAAAACTTACAGCAGTTCATCTTCCAACCCCAGAAGAATTGCCATTACACAGTACGAGCGCAGACTCCATAACCAACGATGAATGAATCGAACTTTGTAAGAAAGACTTGGCTGCCTAGTTTCTACTGGAAAGACCTCCCGGCGAGAGTAAACTGTCCACATGATCAGGAAAAGTCAAAACATGATATTCAGGAGACGAATAAAATCCATGATCTGGCAACCCGCAGATTTCACTCCGCCTAAAGCCGTTGGTCTTCAGGTTGTAGTAGAACACGCCCGAGGGCTTCGATAAGGTTCGAGGCATGAATAATAGTTCACCAGAATGAACTGTACCCGCTGGAAAAACTTTACAGTCCGCGACAATCTCCTCCCAACACGGGGGCAAGATGAAAACTCTCTTCTTCCAGATTTTCCGGTCGAAGTCCTCCAGGATCCACATAACAATCTCATCACAAGTCAGAGCGTTGTTACGATCCACCATGGCGATGCGCCCCTCGAATTTAATGAGGAGTGCTTTGTGTATAACTTCGCGGGCTCTGGCGGGAATCGTAATCATGCGAAAGCTCTCCGTCCGAACATCGAATGCCACCAGGTAATCGTCCCCACGGACTTCACGCGAGCACTTCCGAGCGGTATAATAGATCACCCCATCGAAGCAGAACTCGTGATCCTTCTTATAATGGGGGGCACAGCCCTCGACCCGCCTCCACTTCCTCGTCCCCAGAGTGAGCACCCGCAGCTCCATGATAAACCTGCGATCGAGCCCTCCTAAATTAATCACCCGTGTGCCCAAAACCTTGTGCTTCCTTTCGACAGGATCGAACCCAAAAGAGTGCGCTTGTTGAAAGCATGACCACCAAGGAGCAGAAAGCGCGTTTACTCCAGGCAATCTGAAAGTTACGTGCTTCCCAGTGCTGGGATTGCAGATCTTGACATGACTGCCGACTTCGATGCAGATGAGGCCCTCGTGAGACTGTAAAACGTAAGGACCATTCCAGCTGCGAAGTGAAAATTGCAGTGTAGAGATCTGGTCTCGACCGTTCCGAGGCTCAGATTGGTCAGCTGAGAAGACCCGTACGCCTCCTCGGCGGCCAGCGTTTGGGTCGTAGAAACCGACGACGAGTTTCGGGCGAGTCGCGGAGTGAGTCAGATGCGAGTCGATGAAGTAAGGGTCGGAGATGAGAGAGCGCCAACGAGTGGAGACACAAGTGAATCGGCAAAGGGATTTGACGGGGAGTCTCTTCAGGATCTCGATCAACAGCTCTTCGGGGACGATCATGGAATCGTCGTCCCTCGTCCTGGAGGATTTCCTCCGATCTGAGCGTGTCCTCATCTTCTGTGTTCTTGGTTGATGGCTTTAGGATTTTATAGATTTACTTCTGTCTAATTTATTGAGACCTTTTTATGTTTATGTACTTATCATTAAGAGATAGGATTTTTTTTTCAAAAAATTTCAAACATTCTCAATCCTATCTTAAGTGACACCGAACATACGATATGATTTTGTACAATCCAAATGATATTTGAAGAATTTATAATCTCATTTTATCTTATCTTATCCTAATTCAAATCTAGTATGTGCAAGTAGCCTTGATTATTCTGTTTGCATTTGTCTAATGTGTGGCCAAATTTATAAATTTTCTTGAATTTTTAGTCAAATCACTTTTCTGCCTCAAATACGATAAAACAAGTTAAAATCCATACGATAAACGTAGAAACGTAAGGAGAAATAATTAGAAAAATATTAAAACATAAATAAAAGAATAATTACAATACTAATAATATGATTAACTCAAGCTTCTATGATCTAAACAATAGGCTTGTGTCACGGAGCAAAGGTTTTCGTGATCAATGGGGCATTCGTAATCGAGAAAAAACGACCATAACGCCCTCGGAGGATCCAAGCACTTCCGGAACATTCTTAGGGGCGGGATTTTCTTGACTCTTCTAGAATATTCCAAAATATTCCTAAAATATTCCCAGAGGCAGAATATATGGTAATTAAGGCAGTTGGGGAAATACGATCTTGTTCACCGGATCGAAACTAAATCAATGATTGTAATCTGAGGGTCTCAAGTATAAAAATGGTGCCCTCCCCCTCGTTTATATCATCTAACCATTAGCAATTTAAGCTCATTTCTTTCGTTTAAAGTTTGTCTCTCTAGTTTATCTCTTTACGATTCGGGTGAGTGAGTGATCGATCAATCCGAAAAAGGCTTGGCTTAGGCCCTGACGATCTGAATGATCCGAAAGAGCCTAAGTCACTTGGCTTAGGCCCCGACGATCTGAACGATCCGAAAGAGCCTAAGTCGGATCCTAAGTCGCCGCGCGGTCGCGATCCTAAACGATCGGCCCGTGACAAGTGGTATCAGAGCAAAAAGAAGAGAGATCCGGGGAGCAGCTTTTTGAAAGAATGTCGAGCCAAGAAGCTATTGTGGATGGAGAGGTTGCCCAAGTCAGAGAGACTCGCAGCCGAAGCAAGAAAAGAGAAACCTCGTTAGAACCCGTTGCCATCAATGATGCGATGGTCCCTCTTCAAGCGAAGGATGATGACCTCGAGATGTCAATCGACGACTTGAGGGAATGTGTTCGCGCAATGCAAGAGGAGAACCCCCGGCAGGACGAGGTCGAAGCCATGAAGGTGGAGATCTAAGAGCTAAAGGCGGAGCTCGCCCTATGCAAACTGAGCATTGCGAACGGAGCGATGCCTACCCAAGCAGTGCCCAAGATAGAGGTGCCGAAGCCCAAGGAGTTCAAGGGTGATCGATCTGCCAAAGAGGTAGATAACTTCGTATGGAGCATGGAGCAGTACTTCGGAGTCGCCAACATCCAACACGAGAATGTTAAGGTACGAACTGCTGCGATGTTCCTTACTGATACCGCAATGCTGTGGTGGCGCAATAGATGTGATGAGACGCAATGCTGTGGTGGCGCAATAGATGTGATGAGACGAAGCGCGGTCTCCATCCTGTGGAGATGTGGGATGACTTCATGAAGGAGTTTCGGGATTACTTCTTCCCCGAGTTCGCTCAACAAGAAGCCCGTAGCAAACTCCATCGCCTTGAACAATGAGGTATGGTCCGAGAGTACGTGAAGGCTCAAGCTCCAAATCAACAATTTTGGAGAAGAGGAGGCTTTCGGAGAGCGTTCTTGGATGGACTCAAGCCTTGGGGCAAAGCAAGAGCTGATGCGTCGGGATGTGAGAAGTCTTCCAAAAGCTTTAACCGTGGCTGAATCGCTCATCGACCAAGTTCGACTCAACGAAGCATCGATCGAGGGATTGGAGGTCGGATCAGTCCTCTGAGGACGAGGGTAGAGACAACTCCTGTGGGCCCAAGGATCAAGGTGGCCGAAAGACTTGGGGAGAAGGCTCGTCCAAACAACCCGTCCA
This sequence comes from Angophora floribunda, assembly GCA_014182895.1. Taxonomy (NCBI): domain Eukaryota; kingdom Viridiplantae; phylum Streptophyta; class Magnoliopsida; order Myrtales; family Myrtaceae; genus Angophora; species Angophora floribunda. The sequence continues at coordinate 34,096,124 of CM024706.1, read as the reverse complement.
TGGAGGTTGATCGCAAGCGAACTTCACAAGTAAGTACGATCAACCTCCGCCCGCTCCTTGTTTCATTTGCAAGGGGAATCATTAGACACAAAAATGTCCGCAAAAGCATCGAGTCAATGCCATCGTCTCTGTCGAAGAAGAAGAATGATGTCGAAGAAGAAGAACGACCAAAGGAGGAGAAGCGTCACCAAAGGAGGAGAAGCGCCAAATCCGACTTGGTGGGATGACTCTCAACTCTGCGCAAACCCAACTACCACCACCCAAGAAGAAGGAACAAATGGACATGTACTTCGTCGAACTTTAGGTATGTGGAATCACTCTCTATGCCTTAGTCGATACGGGTGCGTCAATGTGTTCATGGTGACCGAGGTAGCGAAGAAGTTGGGTTTTGGAAGTGATGTCGAACGGAAGGCGATTCAAGACCGTCAACTCGGAAGACCTTGCAAGTGGAGGCACAACCCCTGAGGTCAAAGTCCAAATTGGCGGATGGAAGGGCAAACTCCCGTTCGAAGTAGTTCCGCTCGACGACTACAACCTCATCTTGGGAATGCAGTTCTTCGACCAAGCGTGAGCCATGATCGACATGGGGTCCAAGTGCATCATAGTGCTCGACTCGAAGTGTTCGTCCATGGTGCCGATGCTCAAAGGGGCAATGAACACCAAGACGATTGTTGCGGTCCATCTTCTTGACAAGAGCTTAAAAGCGGCCAAGCACATGGCAATCAACCGAAGACCCAACCATTAGAGAAGCTGAAGGTAGAATCGGGATCTCCTGCACCAACCAACGACATGCCGATCGAAGCCCTATTCCCCGAAGTGGAGTACGCACCATGTGCTATGACTGAGCCGAAGAAAGGATCATGCGTCCTACCGATCGTGAAGCCGCTCAACCAATCGTTCGAGAAGCCGTTCGAGGTACCGTTCGAGTCGGTTAGGGCCAAGCGGAATAGGAAGAAGCGGGAAAAAGCTCGTGCCAAAAAAACGCTCAACCAATCGTTCGAGAAGCCATTCGAGGTACCGTTCGAGTCGGTTAGGGCCAAGCGGAATAGGAAGAAGCGGGAAAAAGCTCGTGCCAAAAAAACTCTCTTTCATACTGTGAGCGCCGATGACGTCGCTCGAATGAGTGGGGGAGAATGTCACGGAAAAAAGGTTTCCGTGGTCAATGGGGCATTCGTAATCGAGGAAAAATGACCAAAACGCCTCTCAAAGGATCTAAACACTTCCGGAACATTCTTAGGGGCGGGATTTTCTTGACTCTTCTAGAATATTCTAGAATATTCCTAGAATATTCCCAAAATATTCCTAGAATATTCCTAGGGGCAGAAGATATGATAATTAAGGCAGTTGGGAAAATACGATATTGTTCACTGGATCGAAACTAAATCAATGGTTGTAATTCGAGGGCCTCAGGGGTGCCCTCCCCCTCATTTGTATCATCCAACCATTAGCAATTTAAGCTCCTTTCTTTCGTTTAAAGTTTCTTTCTCTAGTTTCTCTCTACGATCCGGATGAGTGAGTGATTGATCAATCCGAAAAAGGCTTGGCTTAGGCCCCGACGATCTGAGCGATCCGAAAGAGCCTAAGTCGCCGTGCGGTCGCGATCCTAAACGATCGGCCTGTGACACTTATATGATCTAAATAAGTGATGATTCTCTTTGATTGGACCTCTGATCTTTCTCACGCCATTGATATTGCTTTGCTAAGTAATAAGAAACAATGATATTTTCAATTGGGCAACACATATTAATCTGAGTGCCAGTGGCTTAAAAAAAATGTACGGGTGGATTGGCTTCCGTACTCTTATTCTTCATGAGAGATCGAATTTTCATTGACATTCAAGGTCATTTTTTTGATGATTTCTAAATACAAAGATTTTTTGTGTTGTTGGTTGCAAAATAAGATATTTTAGTCATTTTTCTGATGATTTCTATATATGAAGATTTTTTTCAAATGTCCAAAATTAGATGTTTTCCTTCTTGCTGAAAATCCGATATTTTTTGTGATGGATGAAATTCAATCGATCTAATGTCTCACAAGGATTGTAGGATAAGAAATTCTAGAGAGAAGGTATGAAGATTATATTAGTTGTGGGATGGATAGAGAATGCCCTTATTTACACAAGTAGACGATCATCTATAGCAGTAGATTCCTTCTCGATTTAACAATAGGGATTGCATCTCTCCATCTATCCAAGTGTACGCATTTATTACAAAAGTATATGTTCATCCTTAGAATTATTATAAAATACTCAAGAAAACCCTATATCTTGGTAGATATTCGCGACTCGTTCGCTTGTGGAATATTCACGGTTCTTCGTACAAAAACCCTCTGGATCATGTGGCTTCCTTGGATCGTGACAAAAGCATGATGATCATTTACAATGCTTTTCCGTTGCTAAGTCTCAGGAAGAGGAAAAAGCAGCAGCTACTTTATGCTCGATGAAAAATTCCAAAAGGCAAATGGTATGAATGTGTTTGTGGAGCAGTGCCATTCATTTGCATTTTTCCTTCCTCGTTCCGCAGGTAGTGCAGGTTTTGGGTTTCACTCGACATGAATGAGTTTTTGTTCGCACCTATCTGTGTAGTGCACCTGAGTCGGATCTCTTTTCCTTGACCAGGTTCATCTTTTATCCTCATATCCGAGGCAAAATCTAGTAGTTGCATGCTATTGGGATTTTTAATTAGATACCCTTGTTTCTTTCACAATCTTATATGATGATGTTGATAGTTTGTTACCTTCTTAAGGTTTTTTGGGTGATGGGTTTAACATGTGTTGCGTGACCTAATGTTCTTTTTCTAGATTTAATGAACCCTGAGATGTAAGACCCTTTTGATTCGTTCTGGTTAATATGTGCTTAGAAAAGTTAATGTGATTTGCAATGGGATCGAGGGAGATGTGTTTAAGTACAACAAATCTGCCAAGGCAATATGGCAAGTGGTGCCCAAGGTTGCTAGAAGAGAAGGCGTCGTCGTTAAAGTCATTGTTGTGTATGAGAAGCTGGATGCCTCACCTGATTGCCAATCTTGATATTATAGTTAACATTACGAAGGACATTGATGCTCACCTCGCCAAGGCATGACTCCATAAGGGTCAAGAAATAAAATTTAAGGCTTTGTTTGTTTCACAAAAAATAAATGATTTAAATAAAATTCTCTTAAAATGATTGCTTATACCCTTGGAAATAGTTAGTCAAATTTTTTTTTCCTAATTGACAACAATTTATGTTTAAGCATTTCTGTGAGCAATACAAATTATTTTTCTCTCATTCAACTTTGTAAGCGACAAATGATCATTTTTAGGAAAATAATTTTCTAAATATTTTATTTTTTGAGAAACAAACGCACCCTAAACTTTCTTAATGAATAAGAGATAGGATTATTAAGAGGTATTCTAAGGGTCAAACAGAAAGTATCGCCTCAACGATGTTGAATGGTGCAGAGCTTTTGTCATACTATCGTTGAATTGTGCAAAAGTACCCAAACATATTATTCATGTTGTATTGTGTAATTGTGGTTGGCTTGTTAACAATTCCACCATGATATATAAAACCTATAAACACTAATAGGAAAAAATAAACTCAATTTCTAATACAGGAGAGAAAAGGCAGCACGAAACTCATAGGTAAAGTAATAAAATGAGAAACACAAAAAGTCCCAAAATCATTTTCCCTTTATTTTTTAGCTGAAATAAAAAACGAAAAGAAATAGAAACAAAGCCAGATGGGCTGACGCGCCATGTTTTTCCTTGGGCAGGGCCTTTGCCGGTTCGGACTCGAGCAAGGCCCGCTTGAGCCCGTCCATACTTGCCCGATGAGCAAATGGTGAAAAACAGGGAATCGCGTCTAAAACAAGCCGAATTGTTTTAGCAGCGATATGTTTTCAGGGGGAAAAAGAAGAAGAAGGAAAAAACACCATTGGTTTTGAACTTTTTCAGTTTATGCAATATGCTTTCTGAACAATTGGGTCTATAAGTAATATGATTTCTCAGAATTGGTCATACAAAAGGAACATAAATAATATTATAATTAAAGTAAAAATAATCTTTTTAAAGTTCTGTGCATTAATAGTTGACTACTTTTTTTTTTCTTTTTTATCTAATATATGTACATCGAATACTAAGTTTAGATTTACTGCAAATCTCATCATAAATCTAATTCTCAATTCGCAATTGTCAAACTTGAGGCTTCGATTCTCCATTTGTATGCCCTTTTTACATGCCCTCACCTTAAAATATTAAAGTAATGTACATTTTGATTTTGGTCGAATAGAGGGAGTGTACTTAATTTATTTAACTAGTGAGTAGAAACAATAATTTCTAAAAATTCTCGGATCTTTTTTGAAAAAGGAAAAAAAAAGGAGATTTCTTTTGTTAATGAACAAAATACACAAACTCTAAAACTTGTCGGTTTCTTTTAAATGATAATTTTATAACTCTGAGGAATGAATTTTCAGATCATAACTTATAATAATAATTCGCGATTCTTCCAAAAAATTTGCTGTACTATAATTTTAAAGGTTGTATAGTTAATAAACGAGATTTACTCTTTTTTTACAGTAATTTTTGGTGATTATTTTATAAAAAAATTTTATTACCTAAATTATAAAGGTTTTATAATTAACGAGCGACAATTACTCTTTTCTTACTTCCTCGTCCAGAGTCCCCCTCAAAAACCCAAAACCACGACGATTCACGCAACCGAAGAGGGACCAGCTCCGACCAAATCAAACCAGTTCCATCCTCCGCCGCCATCTCCATCTCCATCTCCATCTCCATCTCCTCGAAACTTGCCGCCGAAGTTCGCCGCTTGAACGGCGCGGCGGCTCGTCCGGGCTTCGTCTCCCGGAATTTGCAGGAGCTCTCTCCTCTTTGCGATTCGACATTGCTTCGAGGGCAAGGCCGGGGAAAGATGGGCGATTCCGACGACGCCAGGAAGGTTCGGAACATATGCATCCTCGCCCATGTCGATCACGGCAAGACCACCCTCGCCGACCACCTGATCGCGTCCTGCGGCGGCGGCTTGCTCCACCCGAAGCTCGCAGGTAAGCTTCGGTTCATGGATTTTCTAGACGAGGAACAGAGGCGTGCTATCACGATGAAGAGCTCTTCGATTGCTCTTAACTATAGGGACTATGCGATTAATCTCATAGACTCCCCTGGTCACATGGACTTCTGCAGCGAAGTGTCCACCGCCGCTCGGTTGAGCGATGGGGCGTTGGTGTTGGTGGATGCCGTAGAGGGCGTTCACATCCAAACCCACGCCGTGTTGCGCCAGGCTTGGATCGAAAAGCTCACTCCTTGCTTGGTGCTCAACAAAATCGATAGGTTGATAGTTGAGCTGAAGTTGAGCCCCGTGGAGGCTTACAACAGGTTGTTGAGGATAGTCCACGAGGTTAATGGGATCGTGAGCGCTTATAAGTCGGAGAAGTACTTGTCGGATGTGGACTCGATGCTGGCGGCTTCTGTGGGCGGTGTGGTTGATGATGAGAATCTGCAGTTGATCGAAGACGACGAGGAAGATACCTTTCAACCCCAGAAAGGGAATGTGGCATTTGTTTGTGCATTAGATGGGTGGGGCTTTAGTATTAATGAGTTTGCTGAGTTTTATGCTTCAAAGCTCGGAGCCAGTGCAGCTGCGCTGCAGAAAGCACTTTGGGGCCCGAGGTACTACAATAACAAAACGAAGATGATAGTGGGCAAGAAGGCACTAGGTGGAGGAAGCAATAAGGCTAAACCCATGTTTGTCCAGTTTGTGCTGGAGCCGCTTTGGAAAGTTTACCAGGCAGCTCTAGAACCTGATGGGGAGAAGGAGATGCTTGAGAAGCTTATCAAATCATTTAATTTATCCATACCACCTCGCGAGCTCCAGAATAAGGACCCTAAAGTAATGCTGCAAGCTATAATGAGCCGTTGGCTTCCTCTTTCTGATGCAATTTTATCCATGGTTGTTAGGTTTATGCCGGATCCAATTGCTGCGCAATCATTTCGCATCTCACGATTGCTTCCTAAGAGAGAAGTTTTAGATCTTGGAGCTGCCTCAGATGTGCTTGCAGAGGCAGAGCTTGTTAGAAGATCTGTTGAGAATTGTGATGGTAGTTCTGATGCGCCATGTGTTGCTTTTGTATCCAAGATGTTTGCTATCCCAGTGAAAATGCTACCTCAAAGAGGTCCACAGGGGGAATTGTTGAACAATTCAAACGATGAAGGCCCGGGTGGAGAATCAGATGAGTGCTTTCTTGCATTTGCTAGGATTTTTAGTGGGGTTCTTTCTTCGGGGCAGAGAGTTTTTGTGCTTTCGGCTTTGTATGATCCCCTCAAGGGAGAATCAATGCAAAAGCATGTGCAGGTAGCTGACTTGCATTCATTGTACTTGATGATGGGTCAAGGCTTAAAACCCATTTCTTCTGCAAAGGCAGGGAATATTGTAGCCATCCGTGGCCTTGGTCAGCATATATTGAAAAGTGCGACCCTTTCATCCACTATGAACTGTTGGCCCTTCTCAAGCATGGTTTTCCAAGTTTCTCCAACCCTCCGAGTGGCAATTGAGCCGTCTGACCCAGCAGATATGGGTTCCCTTATGAGAGGATTGAGGCTTCTGAACCGAGCAGACCCATTTGTAGAAGTCAGTGTTTCTGGTAGAGGTGAACATGTGCTGTCTGCTGCAGGAGAGGTTCATCTAGAGAGGTGCATAAAGGATTTGAAGGAGAGGTTTGCTAAGGTAAGATTAGAAGTCTCACCGCCCCTTGTTTCCTATAAAGAGACTATTGAGGGTGATCAATCCAATCCACTAGAAAACCTTAAGTCATTATCTAAGAGCTCAGATTATGTTGAGAAGACTACTCCAAATGGAAGGTGTCATATTCGAGTGCAAGTCATGAAACTGCCACCTGCACTAACTAAGGTGCTTGACGAAAGTGCTGACCTCCTTGGGGATGTTATAGGTGGTAAGCAAGGATGGAGCAGTAAAATAGTGGAGACACAGCAATTGGGAACCAAGGAAGAGGAGAATCCAACTGAAGCACTTAAGAAACGTATAATAGAGGCGATAGATAGTGAGATCAACTCAGCGGCCGAGAATGACAAGGATCATGCTGATAAATGTAGAGCAAAGTGGCTTAAGTTCCTTAGGAGGATTTGGTCACTTGGGCCTAGGCATGTTGGTCCGAATATACTCTTCACTCCAGACTTCAAGAAAAAGATTTCTGATGAAGCTGTTCTCGTTCGAGGGTCGGCCTATGTATCTGAGAAATTAGGCTTTCTGGATACTGCTGATTGTGATGATATAGCTGCACAGCAATTTGTAGAAACTAATCAAGAATTGTGTGATGAAGCAAAGAGTCTTGAGAGTGGCATTGTATCTGGTTTTCAACTGGCTACATCATCTGGTCCCTTGTGTGATGAGCCAATGTGGGGTCTAGCTTTTGTTGTTGAGGCCTATATTTCTCCTTTGGCAGGTAAATCTGATGAACCCGAAAATAATCATCAGCCTGAGCAGCATGCCATCTTCACCGGGCAAGTTATGGCATCGGTCAAAGATGCCTGCAGAGCAGCAGTTCTCCGAAATAAACCCCGACTTGTTGAAGCCATGTATTTCTGCGAATTAAACACTCCGACTGAAAACTTGGGATCAATGTATGCTGTTTTGGGTAGGAGAAGGGCTCATGTTCTGAAGGAGGAAATGCAGGAAGGGTCACCGTTATTCACGGTCCATGCATATGTTCCGGTTGCTGAAAGTTTTGGCTTCGCAGATGAGCTAAGGAGATGGACAGGTGGAGCTGCTAGCGCTCTGCTAGTACTTAGTCACTGGCAAGCGCTCCCTGAGGATCCTTTCTTTGTGCCCAAAACTGAAGAGGAAATTGAAGAGTTTGGAGATGGTTCTAGTGTACTTCCGAATACAGCTAGAAAGCTGATTGACGCTGTGAGGCGGCGAAAAGGCCTTCCTGTGGAGGAAAAGGTTGTTCAGCATGCAACAAAGCAGAGGACCCTGGCTCGAAAAGTGTAGACATTCTCAAACAAACATGTTGTAATATTAGCTTATAGAAATATATTTTGAGGCTCTACATTTCACCACTGATTGAGTTGGAAATGCTAAATTAATGAAATTGATTCTGTAATTTAGCTGAATCAATTGCTTTTTTTCCCTTATTTCTCCAATTAAAGTCGTTCGCAAGGACAATTTACCTTCAAAACGTGGAGCGAGTAGGAAATGTTTCATGCTACTGAAAAATTGGAGCCGGGTGGAACATTGTCTGTATGCTCTCCTCCACTGGCTATCGCATCATTGTCTCCTCTTCGGTTAATTTGCGAGTTACATACGCTAAATAAAAAAAAAAAAAACCTTTTGAGTTGGATATTCTATCGTATAAATCACTGGCATCGGTTAGACTCAGCTAGCTAGCGGTCGAAGCATGTTGTTAAGTGAATTATAGAAGGGCCGCAGGAACTATTGATGACAGCATTAATTCTACACATCAAACAATGTGTTTGGTCGAGTAGCGATATAAGACAACACTCTTTATTACACACGGCTACGATTTAGTGAATATAGATCAAGGAAGGATTTTATTAGCAGACCATTAAGCGACTAGACCTTAAGGTTGACGTGATCCAGCAGAAAGTATATGAAGTCATTTGGTTTGAGGAAATTTGAGGCAGTCGAATGGGGACATTGTTGCCATGCTTCAATCTTCATTCTGTAGGCAAACTATTTTTCTTGGACTGATACATAGAAGTGAATGCGAAGCAAATTGAATGGTTTCTTAATTTTTCCTGTTCGCTTGTACACTATGCTTTCCTTAGTAATTCCAGATACAATTATGTCAGCGGATTAACATACAAGTTGCTTGAAGAAGGTTTTGACGTGCGCATAACATTTGCTCTCTTTATGACACTATCATTTCGTGGACAGAAAGATATGGCAGATCCTGTCATAATCTCTCTTCAGCATAATGTATTTCTTTTTGAGAATTTAGATGACAGTGGACTTTTTTTCTACTATTAGAAGTGTACAAAGTCCATTTCTCTTATTGAATCTCTTGGTTTTATATTGACTGCAGAAATAGTTTTCTACAGGCATAGAGCGCAGGGTTTTAGATGTTCAAGAGCTTCTTGAGATGTCAGTTTAGAGGTCTTCATGTGAAGGTGACCCTAATAAGGATTGCTTGTTTGTTTATGCTAAAGGGAATGGCAGATTGCCTCAGCAACTGCAATTGGCGTCTGCTCGTCTTGTTTTTCCAGCAATTGTTTCCTTTGCCATCGTAAGTGTGCTTTCCTGTGTTCTATCTGGATACAACAAAGTTCCTTTGTGAAACTTGACTGATCTTGAATAAGTAGCTATCACAGGGTCCATTCTTTTGAACTTTTGGGGTTAGGATTTTGTGTCAATTAGACAATCAGCATCCTGCCGCTCTATAGACTCTGCTGCAAACTCAAGTTTCTGATATAAGTGAAGCTTGCTGTACTCTTATCAGGTAATATCTGGTGCTTGTTGAAGGTATCTGATCCTGGCTCTGGTTCTCTTCGATGTGACTAGCGTTGAGTCTTTTCTTTCCACGTGTGAAAGATTTATGCTACGTGCTTCTTCTGCTGTATTATTGGAAATGCGACTGACATTAGAATATTGTTTATTTTAGTTCACTATCTGAACAGTTTGATTTGTTGAGTTTTCGTGAGAACAACCATTCTGAGAGGATCTTTTTGGCCATATGGTTCTAGGAGAACTCACCTGCCTTTCATATGTACGCCTTGTAGGGTTTTTATTGACCCTGTTATATGCATTACAGCTGTGTAATCCAGTGATATGCAATTCTACTTTCTTTCGTTTGTCGAGATCCATCTTTTTCGTGCTGCTCCAATATTAGCATATTCGTCTTATTTGAGGTAAGAACAGAAGCAGATTTTGTTTCTGTAAGGACTATACTTGTTGCAAGTCGAGATAAGACTGTTGAAGTTTCTGGGAAGATAAAAACATTTTCTTGAAGTTCATTTAATCGGATTTCTTTCGGAAATTTTGTCAACAAGGTTCAAAGCATTTGATCAGTCCCAAAATATGGTCACACAGTTTTGTTGCTCATCATACAATGTCCATTACAAATTACACTGGAGAGTGCTTACGCTTCTAAAATAAGATGTTACTACTTAAATTTCAAAATGACACTAAAGTCAAAAGCTTAGGTTTTATTTCTTCGTATTCCCTTTCAACCATTTATGAGTGTCATGAATTTATATCTTCATATTCGATCGGTCACTCCACTACTCTTCTTATTTCTCTTATGATATTCAACACATTGTCGGATGTACGTTACCAAATGGCCACTAAGCCTAATCACAACACCCCACAACTCTGTCTCTCTTCATCGCCCCTGTCAACGAGGGCTCAGCAGCGTCAAGGATGATGACAGGAAGCTTAAGGGTCAAAGGGTGGTGGTGGCAGCGAGGCAAAGACAGAGTAATGAGGAGAGAGAAGAATGAGTCCATTGGAGAAGATGTGGCCATTGTGGTCGCTGGCATGGGGGCAGAGGGCAAACTAGGGGAAGAGGACACCTGGCGGTGGTCATCATTGTCCTTGGCCGTAGCTCATGGTGGCATCGCCAGAGGCGGTGGCATGGGTTGGGGCCTGTTGGTAACGCGTCCCCAGCTCTCATTGTGATTTTACAAAGTCTTTCCCATGCACGTGTTGAAAAGGTAGGGGGTATAGGTAATTGTCAATCCTACCTATATGCTCATGGCGTAGAAATTGCCTTGTCGCCCACGTTTCGACCCTTTCCACCGAATACTTGGAAACGTGGCTGCTAGAGTCCCGACCAATGGATTAAAACTTTTTCATCAAAGGTGAGCAATTTCAAACTCTTTATAGATTCCACTTGAAACCTGAAAATTACTATCGAGCATCGATTTCTCATTTTTTGAAATCTATAATCTATCATGTTACAAATTCCAAAGTCTGTTATAGATTCCAAAGTCAGTTTCAGATTCTAATAGTTTTTTTTTTTATTTTTAGTTAAACAAAATGAAAAAAGATGTAATAGTAAAAATAAACAAAGATTTTATTATCGATTGCCTAAGAAAGAGTGTTCATGTACACCTATCGGATAGTATTAAGGAAATTTTTATAGTTTTCAATGCACCGATTATTCTTATAATATATAAAATTATTATCTTGAAAGAAATAATTATCTAAATATTATTTCATTAAAGAGACAATTGGAACTTCATTGGTCTCATGGTCTACAAAAATAAAATTCCTAATCATCAAATGGATGTTCAAATGATGCTTTCAAATTATATACTCATTATCAAACGCCATGGAATACCTTAGGATCTCGTGAATGTATAGACTAAGAAAAACACAAAAACTTATCAAACACTTGTTCTAAGTTCTAGTTTATAGGTTCTAGGTTCTACCAACTTAGAACTTAGAATCTACCTATCAAAACAGGTTCTACAAACCAAGAATTTAGAATATACTTGTCAAAATAGGTTCTTCAAATTTTGAAACTTAGAACCTACCGTCCATATCTTGAAACCTAGAACTCATAGGTTCTCACAGGTGCAATTTTCAAGTTATAGGTTCCACCCTGGAAGTATGTTCACTCCTATTCTCCATTGCTCTCCTTCTAGACTCTTCGTTTTGCTTTTCCTCGGGATCGCATGGGGCTTTGGTTTTGGAACCAGCCATCCTCGCGTCATGGCTTTAAAGGAGCCACGATTTATGCTTCTACTTTCAAATTGGCAAAACGCCACTTAGCAGAGAAGCGATGAAAGTGTTTAGCTCGGCCAAACGAGGATTTTTTCTTTAGTGGAAGAGAAAGAAAACCCTCAATTACGTTGATCCTTGCGTAGGACTGTTTTTCTTATGATTTGGAACCATCCGAGCGAATGTAATTTAACATGGTGACCTATGTGGAATGCCTCGTTAGGTAAATAAGATGCAGGATGTATCACATCAAGGTCAAGATGAAATCGACTCTTCATTTTATTAAATTATTACTTAAATTAAAGCACACGGCTCTCTAATCAGTGGTGGATGCGGGTTTCGATGCAATTTTATGAACACAACCCATTAATTACTATTATTGGATTGTTCAAAGCTGATGTTGTCGATTATCATTCATCAAGTTAATATACAGCAAAGAAACTTCAAAAGCACGTCAGCCAAAACCAACTACAGGCTGTGGATAATTGTTATCTTGGTTAGTTTTTGGTGCTCTTCTTTTCATCTAATGAAACATACCTTCAGATCTGTCCTTCTAGTTAACTGCACACTGCGAGCTTGCACAGTTGGCCTTTGATTGGTAGATAGATACACATACCTCTTGATGTGCACCTAACAAGATGATATATATTATATTCTCCATGCACGTCATAACTTGTCCGACTATGATCTCTACAAAATCTAAGGAGAGCAGTTGCCGACGGAAATAATTTACAGTAAAATAAGGAGAGTAGTTAAGTTGGATGCTCTTATTGGAAGGACTACCGCTGGTAGCTCTCGTAAGTGAAAACACCCCTATAGGAGGATAGACCGGTGAAGTCGACCGCAATTTTATTTCATTGTGAGTCCATAACTCTTTAACATGTCTTGAGTTGAGGAGGTCGAATAACTAACTTTCCTTATCACATCCAACAAAACAATTGTGCTTAACTAATATCAAATCTTACGTATTTATCATAGTGAATACTAGATACTGAAATAAAAGTACACGGCATGAGCTACTTGCTTTGCTGTTCATCTCCCCAATCAGGAGAATGAATGATTCTCAATAAAGCAAATCCAAATCATGGGGAAAATTTTCCAAAAAGTCTTAAACCTTTTGTACTTTTGCTAATTCAATCTTAGCTTTTTATTTTTGCCAATTTAGTTTTAAACCTTTTCACTTTATGCCAATTGAGTTCATTTGGCCAATTTTGGTTGGAAAATGCTGACATGGACAAACCGATGTTGATGTGACATTATTTTTAATAGTATTTCAACAATATTTTGAATTTTTCTATGGCCTTTTCTCTTTTTTATTTTACTTTTTTTTTGGGAGGGGGTGTTTGGTATCTAGTCGACCAACCCTTGCTAGCCAAAGGTGATGGCGTCATGGCCCTCACTAGCTTTGGGTGAGGGTTGCGACGCCCATGTCGACGAAAGTGAGGGCGCGCGAGCCCTCACCTAGAAATGGCACTGAGCAAGGTCACTGCCCTCGCTTGGCCAGATTTGGTGAGGGCTGCGACGCTGCTGCCTAAAGCTAGCAAAGGTTGGCCAGCAATGTTGATAGAATTGTCAAAATAGGTCATAAACCCATATTATGACTCACTTTTAGTTAAATTGGTCAAATATGTGTTAAGTGAAAGTTAAATATGAGTCAAGTGAAAGTTTATTATGGGTCAAGTGAAAGTTAAATATGGGTAAAATATGGGTTGAGTGAGTTATTAGGTAGACCCATCATCTCTCTTTTTCCATCTCCCTCCTCTATGCGTTCTCGACCTCCGTCGCCGATCCCACCATCACGCCGCTGTCACTATCGCTGATCCCGAGCTTGTCGTCACCGGCTGGAGCTCAGGTTGGATTTGGGCAGGTGAGCTACGACAGAGCTTGGGTTGGTGAGCCCTAAGCTCGCTGGCCGGAGCTCGGTCTAGATCTAGGCAAGTGAGTCGCGAGGTTGCCGGCCTTGGCCGAGCTACGGCTTGCCCGGATCTGGGTAGGTGAGCCTCGAACTCGCTGGATATAACAGAGCTCGCGGCTCGCCAGATCTGGGTGAGCCTAAGCTTGACCACTACCAGCAACCTCGGCGGAGCCTAGATCAGCTGAGTCTTGAGTTCATTGGCCTGGGTCAAGTTCGGGCTTGCTGGCTTGTGTCTTGTGTCTTGGTCAGTTGCCATCGGGCAGCACTAGCAGAGGAAAAGGGGGAAGAAGAAAGAAGAAGAAAGAAAAGAGAAAAGAAAGGCAAAAAAGAGAGAGAAAGAAATAATTAAAAAAATTCAAAATTTTAAAAATACTTAAAAATCGATTTTAATGTGAAATTTTTATTTACTATTTTTTATTTAATTTACTTTATAAATTTGATATGAAATTTTTATTCAAATAATTTATATGTGAAAAATTTAAAGTGGACTAAATAAGTGGGAGTAGATTTTCTTAAATTAAGTTAAATATTAATATGTGTTGATAATATGGGTCGGGTATAGGTCGGGTCGGGTATGGGTTATCAAATTTACTTTGCATGAAAATGAGTCAAAACGGGTTAAATGGGTCGATGTGAGTCAGACCATTTTTGACTCGATCCAAACTCGACCCGACCCATCCATTTGACACCCCTAAATGTTGATAGGCCAGATCCCAATCCCCCCCCCCAAGCATAAAAAGTAAAAAAAAAAGAAAAAAAAATCATAAAATTCAAAATATTATTAAAAGATGCCACGTTGGTGCCAGTCTATCCATGTCAATATTTTTGGTTAAAATTGATAGGATGGACTCAATTGGCAAAAATGAAAAATGTTTAGGACTGAATTGACAAAAGTGCAAAATGTTTATGATATTTTGGACAATCTCCTCAAACCACATTATTCACAAAAAAAAAAAAAGTATACATAACTCCAACCCCTTCTTTAATTTTATCATCGAGTCAATGGAGTAGGTTCATCTTGATTGATACAACCGATAATGCAAGGATGTCACCGGGGGATTAATAAAATCTTGTGGGTTTAAGGATGAGGTCCTTTCTTTTTTCTATATAAAGAGGGCACAAATTAGCTATCGCCATTCACCAGGTCCATTCCAAGTTCCATAAAGTTGCATATCGAGCTTTAATTTTGTTGGGCAGTTTTCTCTCAGAAGAGAAGACGATGGCAGTGAGGGGCAAGGTGGAGGTGGAGATGGATCTCAAGTCATCGGCCGATCAGTTCTACGGCTTCTTCAGGAAAACCCCGCACCACCTTCCTAATGCCTGCACTGATCTGCACGATGGGGAGCTTCATGAAGGAGAATGGCACTCTGGGGGCTCCATTAGGAAGTGGACTTACTCAGTTTGTAAGCACCCTCTTTCATGTCGTAGAGATTCCGTTTTAGTTTGGCCTAGATTAATCATGCACCGAATCAATTTCAATTTGACAAGCGCATGTTTCGTTCCTTTATCACTGTAGTCATTCCATTCCATTCCATTGCATCGAAATGCATGAAAACAGAGCTGAATCTGTCCTCCGCTGTGTTTGGAGCTAGCACTTGAGATTATCTATATTCCATATAATTAGTCCGCCACCAATTAAAGTGATCATGGAACGCGAGAAGCGATCCAGAAAGATATCCAAATTCTCTTTGATTGGTCCACTGATAATGCATTTCGATGAAACATAAAGACTTGGATGTATATAATAACCTCAGGAACATTTATACGAAAGGAAAAGGGAAGAGTCATTCTTTACTCGCTCGTTTGTTCCGATTTTCATGTGGGGGTGTGGAATTTGTGCAGTAGGGAAGAAGGAGACATTCAAAGAGAAGGTACGGTTTGATGACCATAATATGATCGCAGCCCACGTCGGCATGGAAGGCGATGTGTTCAACTATTACAAGAGCTACACGGCCAACTGGCAGGCCGTCCATAAGCACGGAGGACCGGACGTTGTCAAGGCGAGCATCGAGTACGAGAAGTTGAACGAGAGCATGCCCCACCCGGTTAACTATATCGATGTCATGGTTAACATGGCTAAAGACGTTGATGCTCACCTCCTCAGGGCTTGAGCCTACGAAAAAAGGAGGAAAAGTAACTATGACGTCTGCTTGTGTTTTGATTATCCTAATAAATAAGCATAAATAAATAGGGAGTGATCGGCACTACTTAGTGCTGAACTCTCTGATCTATTATCGTGTCTCTTTCCGTCTCTTGAATTTACTTCCTCTTTTGTTTGTGGTTATTGATTATTTTGATTAAAGGTTTGCCGATGATATATATTAGATTCTAAAAGCAATAACTATAAGCAATTGACCGTCCAATTAATGTTAAGATAGCATGAATTTGTCTATATAACCATAGAAGTTCAATTGAAGCTGTTATTTGACCGGACTCTCCTAGCCTTCAAATGGGTTAAGTCCACATGATTCGTGGATTATGCAATATCAGCTCAAAAAGTACTTACCCCAATGCTGTAAAACTTGCGGGGTCTTAGTTTCTCTATTAAGATGTTGGGAAACCGATCAAAACTTAGGAGTACATTAAAACAAAATTTGCATGTTTCAGATATAGGATCTAAGTTGATGAGAAGAGCAAGAATTCATAGTATAATATAAAAATTAAGATTACTCAATTGAATCGTTTAAAAACACTCTTTTATGTTTCCAAAAGCATTATACCTAATATCTCACAAATAAGCCCGTACAAGAATTCTTATTTAAACATCATTATAATATAATAAGAAAATCTCAGGATCCCTCTCTTACAACTCAAGTTATTGCAGGGTCAATAAATTATGTGGACCAATATCATTGTAATCATTCATCATGTGGTTACTATTGGGTGGCCCACAACATCGCGCATCACCACCTTTCTCTGCTCATTCAAGTGCGCTTGCAAGATCCAAGCTCTACAAATTTGACATCTCCATGCAAGCGATTTGCAACCCCCGCTAAAATAGCTTTCGAGGAGGATGTCGCCCACCTCGACTTAACCTTCAATCTGGGGTTGCTTGAGGAGGGATGGAGGGACAGAAGGAGAGAGGGGGTACGAGTAGGGGTGAGTAAGGTGCCGTTTCATTTTGTTCTATTTTCACATGATACCAAAGCAAACCGTATTAAAATTGTCAACAATGTTGCTAGCTAAATCTCGCCTTCTTTTGTGAATTCATAAATAAATGTCTCAAGATTATCATTCTCAAGGGGCAAAAGTATAGCTCAAATGCCAAAACGTGATATGATGGGACATTTAAGTGTCAAAATTTATGAAAGGTACACTTAAGTGCCTAGATCGGAGCAAAAATGATCAGTTAAATGTTAGTAGCGAGAAAAAATCCGGCCAAAATGCTAACGTGGCACTTTTCCAGCCAGTTGGGGTTGAAACGGCAAGCGAGAAAAAATCCAGCCAAAATGCTAACGTGGCACTTTTCCAGCCAGTTGGGGTTGAAACGGCATCATTTTAGATACTGACATGGCCAAATAAGCCCAAAACGACATCGTTTTGAGTGTTGATGTGGCTAGATCAACTCAAAACGACGCCGTTTTGGCCAAAGTTTATTTTTTTAATATAAATGTTAATTAAATAATATTAAAAGTGAAATTAAAAAAAAAAAAAAAAAGGCAGCAGTGTCCCCCACTTGTGGCCGCCGCCCTATTGCCGGTGGGGTAGCGGGGACGGACGGCGAGAGTTGCCAATGCCTGGGGGAGGGCCCTCTCCTGGTGTCTAGCAAGGGTCGCCGATGCCTGCATGAGGGTCGGCGACCCTTGCCTAGGTCGGGGTGAGGGCGATCGACCCTCGCCCAAATCTAGGAGAGGGTCACCGCCCTCTCCCGGCATCTAGTGAGGGACATTTGGCCCTCGCCAATTCACACCCAGGCATTGATGACCCTCGCCGTCCGTTGTCGCCGTCCCATTGGCAATGGGGCGGCGGCCATAGGCGGGGGACGTTGTGATCTTGTGTTATTGTCATATCATGTCATATTTCACTCTCTAAATAAAATATTTATTTATTTCACAATATTAAAACCTAACCACAACTCGTTAATATAATGGGTTTCATGATGAATATCATCTAATATGGACTCATATATATAAAATATCAAAAAAGGTGCAATTATATGTCTACATGTTGGAAATAGGCCTAAATATTTCTAAAACTGTGTTAACAGCAAAGCAGGTCTGCTAGCCAAAACCTATTACAATGCAATCGCAATGTTGTCAAACAAGCACTAATTTGGGCCGCCAATAAAGGAAACGACGCCTTAGTCAAGACCGGAAGGAAGGCTATCTTCAAATGATGCTACTGATAATTGTGCTTGGCTGGTTCCATTCTCATAGAGGAAGCCCAATGAAATCTGGACCTAAAGACCTGAGCCCAAATAATCATCCATATGGAAAAATAGATGGAATGTTATATTTGGCCTCACTAATTAGGGTTTATCTCTATTTCATGTGATAGCTACAAAGAATGATTAACATGTGGTAGTAATGAGAGAAAGAGAGTAGAAAATCTAGGAAAGAGGGTGCTATCCAATTTTAATCAAATTGATGATCGGAGGTTGATATGTGCTTCCTACATAAAGTTTTTCATGGGTCGAACAAAGCATGCATTTTAGTGAGATTTATCCTTAATCTCTTGTGAATTTCATATGTATTACTAAGAATTGTGTTCTTGATATTGTTGCTGCCCTGTACATTTAGCATTATTAGCTAGCAAAGAACTTTGTTAACCAAATTTTATTGATAATGAAGATTTTGGGTGGACTTCGGTCCCATCGTTTTTTATCTCCTCAAATTAGAGAGGCTTTCCACGTAAAATTGCTTGTGTTTGTGGATGCTTGGTATATATATTATTCTATTGTATGGTTTCCTATTATGTTTGTACAAGAGGGGACATTTTTTTGTTCTGCTGTGCTAATCCAATATTGTTTAGATTGTCATTATTCTCCCAATAGTTTGAATTCCATTTCTACGATTTGAATATGATCATTCTATTCGATTTATGTTTATATTATACGCACTTGTATAAAGAAAATTCAATATATGAATTTTATAAGTTTTTTGATATGAGCACATGTTACAATTGTAATAATTGATGATGCGTGCAAGCGTGACTAAAGATCTATAGACTTGTATGAAGCTAACTACATGAGCTTCTATTATGGGTGATTGGATCTAGTCTAAACCCACCTAGGAATTGGGGACTGGACTGCTTGGTCTTGAGATCGAGAACTGGTCCAGTCCGCTTCTGATCCAATCCAATGGAACCGAACACATAAAAGTGCTTGCTGTTCTAAAACTTCATTCTCTCATTTACATTAAGCAAATGAAATATCTACCAAACCTAATTTTTGGCAAATAGATGAAATGAAACCAGGACCAATATGTGGAAAGAGTTGATCACATTGCATAGAGCAAATGAAATATCTACTAAACTTTATTCTAATTTAAACATCCACTTAAAATTCACCACGGGATTTCGTAAGCTTTCCTGTCATAATACAACTGCTAAACCTCATGAATCACGATTGCTCAACCTCATGAATCACGATTTCTGCATCATACATCGTCAATCAGCTTTTGGACGTACTACCTACATGGGATTTACTGTGTACTGCCTGCATTGGTCAGTTTAATTTGACAATATGAATGAGATCTACAAAACCAAAGCCTTCAAGGGCTTCCCCAGCAACCGGGTATCCAAGAAAAGTATTGAGCGAGAGCAAAGGTAGCTAAGGGTTTTGAGTGAAAGAACAAATGGTGGATCGTATGTGGATTCCTCCAGATTTAATGATCTGAACTCATTTTAATACATGCTGAGATCTTATTCCATACATACCAAAATATTGTATTTCCCGCATAGGGATTGACATTTCAACAATTATGATACTTGGCTCAATTATGTTGGAAACTACAACCTGTAAGTGTACGTGCCAATAAAATTTTTGTCAGTGATGACCGACTATAAATTGATATGGGAATATTCGTGGTGGACGTTGAGTGCTCCACCTCTTTCTATAACTCATTGATGTTTTTGAAGATTTGATCAGGAACAAAGTTATACATTCTCTGTTAGACAAACTTTTTTTTATTTAATTCCAAAAGTTTAAAATGTTAGAAAACGCACCCAAATAATACAATGTAACATATATTTTTAAAAACTCTTCCTCAAATGCAAGCAAATCTTTACACACGCGACAAATGTAAGATTTATATATATGAGAGAGATTGAATGTTAGGATTTGAACCATTGAACTGTACTCCGATATCTTCTTTAAAAACCATTTTCCTTAAAGTCTAAACTATTAAAACTTGTCAAAAACTTATTCTAAGTTCCAGTTTACAGGTTCTAGTTTACAGGTTCTAGGTTTTACTAACCTAGAACTTAGAACCCGCCTATCAAAACAAGTTCTACAAACCAAGAACTTAGAACTTACCTATCAAAATAGGTTTTTCAAATTTTGAAACCTAAAATCTACCCTGCATATCTTGAAACTTAAAACTTATAGGTTCTCACATGTGTAGTTCTCAGGCTATAGGTTCTACCCTGGAAGTATGCTCACTCCTAATCTCTATTACTCTCCTTCTAGACTCTTCGTTTTGCTTTTCATTCGGATTGCACTGGGCTTTGGCTTTGGAATCGGCCATCCTCGCTTCACAACTTTAAAGGAGCCACTTTAAAGGAGCCACGATTCATGCTTCTACTTTCAAATTGGCAAAATGCCTTACGTAGCAGAGAAGTGATAAAAGCGTTTAGCTCGGCCAAACGAGGATTTTTTCTTTAGTGGAAGAGAAAGAAAACCCTTAATTACGTCGATCCTTGTGTAGGACTGTTTTTCTTATAATTTGGAACCATCCGAACGAATGTAATTTAACATGGCGACCCATGTGGAATACCTCCTTAGGCAAATAAGATGCAAGATCTGTCACATCAAGGTCAAGACGAAATCGACTCTTCATTTTATTATTTTATTACTTAAATTAAAGCACATAGCTCTCCGGTCAGTGATGGATGCCAGTTTCAATGCAATTCTATGAAACGACCCATTAATTACTATTATTGGATTGTTCAAAGCTGATGTTGTCGATTATCATTCATCAAATTAATATACAGCAAAGGAACTCCAAAAGCACGTCAGCCAAAACCAGCTACGGGCTGTGGATAATTGTTATCTTGTTTAGTTTTTGGTGCTCTTCTTTTCATCTAATGAAACATACCTTCAGACCTGTCCTTCTAGTCATCTGCACACTGCGAGCTTGCACAGTTGGACTTTGATTGGTAGTTAGATACACATACCTCTTGATGTGCACATAACAAGATGATACATATCATATTCTCCATGCAC
Source organism: Angophora floribunda (assembly GCA_014182895.1). NCBI lineage: Eukaryota > Viridiplantae > Streptophyta > Magnoliopsida > Myrtales > Myrtaceae > Angophora > Angophora floribunda. Next base: position 34,075,133 of record CM024706.1, on the reverse strand, counting down.
GTCGTGACTTCTCCGACTGTGATCTCTACATAAGATAGCGACCAATAGCAGTCGCCCACGGAAATAATTTGCATTCAAATGAAGTACTTCAGCAGCAGAAAGAAATGACAAACCCAATACTCGTAAAATCGATCTACTCTGCATTTCTTTGTAGGCAAGGCCTACCCAACTTTGTATGGACCTTAAGACACATGACAAACACAGGCACCTCTTTTCACCAAATCTAAACTTTTGAACTTTTGGGGTTAGGACGTTGTGTCAATTGGACAATCAGCATCATTTCGACTCGTGCTGCTCTATGGACTCTGCTGCAATACTCAAGTTTCTGATATAAGTGAAGCTTGCTGTATTCTTATCAGGAAATATCTGGTGTTTGTTGAAGATATCTTTTCTTGGCTCTGGTTCTCTTCGATGTGACTAGCGTCGAGTCTTTTCTTTCCACGTGTGAAAGATTTATGCTGCGTGCTTCTTCTGCTGTACTATTGGAAATGCGACTGACGTCACAATACTTGTTTATGTTAGTTCACTATCCGAACTGTTTGATTTGATGAGTTTTCGTGAGAACACAACCATTCTGAGAGGATCTTTATGGATGACCTGTAGGTTTTTTATTGACCCTGTTAAATGCATTACAGCTGTGTAGTCCAGTGATATGCAATTCATTTCTCTTGTCTGCCCTTTACTTCTCCAAATCTACTATCTTTCGTTTGTCGAGACCCATCTTTTTCATGCTGCTCCAACATTAGCATGTTCGTCTTATTTGAGGTGAGAACAGAAGCAGATTTTGTTTCTGTAATGACTATTCTTGTTGCTAAAGTCTAGATAAGACTGTCGAAGTTTCTGGGAAGATAAAAACATTTTCTTGAAGTTCATTTAATCAGATTTCTTTCTGAAATTTTGTCAACAAGGTTCAAAGCATTTGATCAGTCAAACACTTTTGTCCAAAATATGATCACACAGTTTTGTTGCTCATCATACAATGTCCGGTACAATATACAAATTACACTACAGAGTGCTTACGCTTCTAAAATAAGATGTTACTACTTAAATTTCAAAATGACACTAAGTCAAAACTCAAAAGCTTAGAATTTATTTCTTCATATTCCCCTTCACCCATATATGAGTGTCATGAATTTATATCACTCCGCTACTCTTCTTATTTCTCTCATGATATTCAACACATTGTTGGATGCACATTACCAAATGGCCACTAAGCCTAATCACAACACCCCCAACTCTGTCTGTCTGTCTGTCTCTTCATCGCCCCTGTCAACGAGGGCTCAGCAGCGTCAAGGATGATGACAGGAAGCTTGAGGGCCAAAGGGTGGTGGTGGCAGCGAGGCAAAGACAGAGTAATGAAGAGAGAGAAGAATGAGTCCATTGGAGAAGATGTGGCCATTGGGGTCGCTGGCATGGGTGCAGAGGGCAAACTAGGGGAAGAGGACACCTGGCGGTGGTCATCGTTGTCCTTGGCTGGAGTTGATGTTGGCATTTGCCAGAGGCGGCGGCATGGGTCGGGGCCTGTTGGTGACGCGTCCCCAGCTCTCATTGTGATTTTACAAGTTCTTTCCCATGTACGTGTGGAACACGTAGGGTATATATATTTATCAATTAATGTACGAACCTCAGAGTATTAAAACTTGGTACGGGGACACTTAAGTGTCAAAAGTTTGGAAATGTATATTTAAATGCTAAAATCAGAGAAAAATGATTAATTAAGTATCAACGGCGAAAAAATCCGGCCAAACTATCACGTGTTCATTTTTTGGCGATTTTATTTGCCGACGGAGTATTTTTTTTCAAAATAAAAAATCCACATGATAATTTTAAGAAAAAAATTGTTCAAGTCGACTAGAAAAAAAATTTAAAACAATTTTATTTATAAAAAAAAAAAAGGGAAGGGGAGGGGAGGGATCGGTAGTCCTCACCGTTGCTGCCGTTGCCTCCCCACCATCATCGGGAAGGGCTGGCGACGGTGGGGCGAGGGTCGGTCGGGGTCGTTGGGCCTTGGCTAGTGGCCGACGACCTTGGTCGACCTGCGGCGAGGGCTTGCGGGCCCTTGCCTAGATTTGGGGCGAGGGTCACGACCCTCCCCTAGATCTGGCGAGGGAGGGCCTAGCCGGGCCATGGGCCGTCGGCCGCCCAGCTAGGGTAGACCCTCACCCATCGTTGCTGGCCATTCTCGGTGATGGTGGGGGTGGCGACGGCGATGGTAGTGGCGAGGGCTGCATAGCCCTTGCTGGATCCTCCCCTTCCTCATTTTATTTTTTTTAAATTAATCAATTTTATAATAATATATTTTTAATTATTTAATATTATTTAATTAATATATTTTAAAAATGCCATGTTAGTGCAAAACGACGTCGTTTTGGCTGAGTTTTTGCCAACTCAGTTTCTGGCGAGTCACGTAAGCAATTTATATTATTAAAATAAGTTACATCGGATTTTTGACAGTTTTCGCCGAAGTTGGCACTTAAGTGATCTAATTTTCTAAGAAAGTGATGCTTAAGTGTACTTTTTGTAACTTTTAGCACTTAAGTGTCCCATAGTATCAAGTTTTGACACTTGGGCTGTATTTATGCCCTTATCAATCCTACCTATCTACTCATGGCATATAAATTGGCTTGTTGCCCACGTTTCGACCCTTTCCGCGGAATACTTGGAAACGTGGCTGCTAGAGTCCTACCTATCTACTCATGGGTTTGTACTTCTCCGTTGCTCTCCTTCCAGACTCTTCGTCTTGCTTTTCTTCCGGATCGCACAGGGCTTTTGGTTTCGGAACCGGCCATCCTCACTTCATGGCTTTAAAGGAGCCATGTCAATGCGCTTATTAATTACTATTATTGGATTGTTCAAAGCTGATGTTGTCGATTATCATTCATCAATTTAATATACAGCAAAGAAACTTCAAAAGCACGTCAGCCAAAACCAGCTACAGGGCTGTACATAATTGTTATCTTGGCTAGTTTTTGGTGCTCTTCTTTTCATCTAATGAAACATACCTTCAGACCTGTCCTTCTAGTTAACTGCACGCTGCGAGCTTGCACAGTTGGCCTTTGATTGGTAGATAGATACGCATACCTCGATGTGCACATAACAAGATGATATATATTATATTCTCCATGCACGTCATAACTTGTCCGACTATGATCTCTACAAAAGATAAGGAGAGCAGTTGTTGACGGAAATAATTTACAGTAAAATAAGGAGAGTAGTTAAGTTGGATGCTCTTATTGGAAGGACTACCGCCGGTAGCTCTCGTAAGTGAAAACACCCCTATAGGAGGTTAGGCCGGTGAAGTCGACCTCAATTTTATTTCATTGTGAGCCCATAACTCTCTAACATGTCTTGAGTTGAGGAGGTCGAATAACTAACTTTCCTTATCACATTCAACAAAATAGTTGTGCTTAACTAATATCAAATCTTACGTACTTATCATAGTGAATACTAGATACTGAAATGAAAGTACGCGGCATGAGCTACTTGCTTTGCTGTTCATCTCCCCCATCAGGAGAATGAATGATTCTCAATAAAGCAAATCCAAACCATGGGGAAAATTTTCCAAAAAGTCTTAAGCCTTTTGCACTTTTGCCAATTCAATCTTAGCTTTTTATTTTTGCCAATTTAGTTTTAAACATTTTCACTTTATGTCAATTGAGTTCATCCAACCAATTTTGGTCGGAAAATGCTAACATGGACAAACCGACATTGATGTGACATTTTTTAAAATAATATTTCAATAATATTTTGAATTTTTCTATGGCTTTTTCTCTTTTTTATTTTACTTTTTTTTTTTGGAGGGGGGTTGGTATCTAGCCGACCGAGCCTCGCCAGCCAAAGGTGACAGCGTCACGTCCCTCACTTTTGGGTGAGGGCTGCGACGCCCTTGTTGACGAAAGTGAGGGAGCACGAGCCTTCATCTAGAAATGGCCCTGAGCAAGGTTGTTGCCCTCGCCTGGCCAGATTTGGTGAGGGCTGTGACGTTGCTGCCTAGAGCTAGTGAAGGTTGGCCAGCAATGTTGATAGGCCAAAATCCCCCCCCAAAAAAGCATAAAAAGTAAAAAAAAGAGATAAAAAAATCGTAAAATTCAAAATATTATTAAAAAATGCCACATTGATGCCGGTCTATTCATGTCAGCATTTTTGGTTAAAATTGATAGGATTGACTCAATTGGCAAAAATGAAAAATGAAAAATGTTTAGGACATTTTGGACAATTCTCCTCAAACCACATTATTCACAAAAAAAAAAAAAGTATACATAACTCCAACCCCTTCTTTAATTTTATCATCAAGTCAATGGAGTAGGTCCATCTTGATTGATACAACCGATAATGCAAGGATGTCACCGGGGAATTAATAAAATCTTGTGGGTTTAAGAATGAGGTCCTTTCTTTTTTCTATATAAAGAGGGCACAAACTAGCTATCGCCATTCACCAGGTCCATTCCAAGTTCCATAAAGTTGCATATCGAGCTTTAATTTTGTTGGGCAGTTTTTCTCTCAGAAGAGAAGACGATGGCAGTGAGGGGCAAGGTGGAGGTGGAGATGGATCTCAAGTCATCGGCCGATCAGTTCTACGGCTTCTTCCGGAAAACCCCGCACCACCTTCCTAATGCCTGCACTGATCTGCACGCTGGGGAGATTCATGAAGGAGAATGGCACTCTGGGGGCTCCATTAGGAAGTGGACTTACTCAGTTTGTAAGCACCCCCTTTTGTGTTGGAGAGATTCCGTTTTAGTTTTTGGCCTAGATTAATCACGCACTGAATCAATTTCAATTTGACAAGCGCATGTTTCGTTCCTTTCTCACTGTAGTCATTCCATTCCATTGCATCGAAATGCATGAAAACAGAGCTGAATCTGTCCTCCGCTGTGTTTGGAGCTAGCACTTGAGTGATTATCTATATTCCATATACTTAGTCCGCCACCAATTAAAGTGATCATGGAACGTGAGAAGCGACGTAGAAAGATATCCAAATTCTCTTTGATTGGTCCAATGATAATGCATTTCGATGAAACATAAAGATTTGGATGTATATAATAACCTCAGGAACATTTATACGAAAGGAAAAGGAGAAGAATCATGAATCATTCTTTACTCGCTCGTTTGTTCCGATTTTCATGTGGGGGTGTGGAATTTGTGCAGTAGGGAAGAAGGAGACATTCAAAGAGAAGATACGGTTTGATGACCATAATATGATCGCAGCCCAAGTCGGCATGGAAGGCGATGTGTTCAACTATTACAAGAGCTACACGGCCAACTGGCAGGCCGTCCATAAGCACGGAGGACCGGACGTTGTCAAGGCGAGCATCGAGTACGAGAAGTTGAACGAGAGCATGCCCCACCCGGTTAACTATATCGATGTCATGGTTAACATGGCTAAAGACGTTGATGCTCACCTCCTCAGGGCTTGAGCCTACGAAAAAAGGAGGAAAAGTAACTATGACGTCTGCTTGTGTTTTGATTATCCTAATAAATAAGCATAAATAAATAGGGAGTGATCGGCACTACTTAGTGCTGAACTCTCTAATCTATTATCGTGTCTCTTTTCGTCTCTTGAATTTACTTCCTCTTTTGTTTGTGGTTCTTGATTTCTTTGATTAAAGGTTTGCCGATGATATATATTAGATTCAAAAAGAAATAACTATAAGCAATTGACCGCCCAATTAATGTTAAGATATCATGAGTTTGTCTATATAACCATAGAAGTTCAATTGAAGCTGTTATTTGACCGGACTCTCCTAGCCTTCAAATGGGTTCAGTCCACATGATTCGTGGATCATGCAATATCAGCTCAAAAAGTACTTACCCCAATGCTGTAAAACTTGCGGGGTCTTAGTTTCTCTATTAAGATGTTGGGAAACCGATCAAAACTCAGGAGTAAATTAAAACAAAATTTGCGTGTTTCAGATATAGGATCTAAGTTGACGAGAAGAGCAAGAATTCATAGTATAATATAAAAATTAAGATTACTTAATTAAATCGCTTAAAAACACTCTTTTATGTTTCCAAAAGTATTATACCTAATATCTCACAAATAAGCCAGTACAAGAATTCTTATTTAAACATCATTATAATATAGTAAGAAAATCTCAGGATCCCTCTTTTACAACATAAATTATTATAGGGTCAATAAATTATGTGGACCAATATCATCATAATCATTGATCATGTGGTTACTATTGGGTGGCCCACATCATCGCGCATCACCACCTTTCTCTCCTCATTCAAGTGCACTTGCAAGATCCGAGCTCTACAAATTTGACATCTCCATGCAAGCGATTTGCAACCCCGCTAAAATAGCTTATTTGACATCTCCATTTGGCCCTTGCGAACCCGTGCCCAAGCGTTGGTGACCCTCACCATCCATTGCTGTCGCCCCACCGGCGATAGGGCGGCAGCCACAAACAAGGGACACTGCTACCTCATTTTTTTAAAATTTTACTTTTAATATTATTTAATTAATATTTATATTAAAAAATTGAATTTTGGCCAAAACGGCGTCGTTTTGGGTTGATCTAGCCATATCAACACTCAAAATGACGTTGTTTTGGGCTTATTTGGCCATGTTAGCACCCAAAACAACATTGTTTCGACTCCAACTCGCCGAAAAGTGTCTCGTCAACATTTTGAGTGTTGATGATGTGGCTAGATCAATCCAAAATGACGCCGTTTTAACCAAAGTTTATTTTTTTAATATAAATGTTAATTAAATAATATTCAAAGTGAAATTAAAAAAAAAGAGGCAATAGCGTCCCCGCTTGTGGCCGTCGCTCCATTGCCAGTGGGGCGGCAGCAATGGATGGTGAGGGTCGTCGATGCTTGGGCGCCAATTGGCGAGGGCCGAACGGCCCTCACTAGATGTCGGGAGAGGGTGGTGACCCTCTCCTAGATTTGGGTGAGGGTCGGCCGCCCTCACCCCAGCCTAGGCGAATGTTTAGGAATACCTTATCAAAAATGAAAAAATTAATATTAAATTGTCATTTGTACGGTAGGTTTATGATTGAATTGGTAATTTTTCCCAAAAGGAAAATGAAAACTATGCATTTGAAAGGAAATGTTACTTGATATGTAATTCATAAATAAAAATAAAGTATTATTAGGTAGTACAAACGGTTTGTGGTTTTGTTTGGTCTAAAAAGAACGAAACCAAAACGAATCGCCAAAAAGGTGGGGTTTGGTTTGGTTTGCGGATTAATTCGTTTTTTCCTTACCCATGAGTGCGAGTAACGATGATGAACTCTACACGGAGGAGCAGTTGGTCGCGAGGATGAAGAGAAGATGGGGAAAAAGGGAAAAACAAAATAAGAGGAAGAAAGGAGAAACAAAAGAGGAACATGGAGATAAGGAAAAAAAGACATTTTGGCCACTAAAGTTAAATGCATTATGTCTCTTTCTCTCAAGGATTAAATTCAAAACATACACGTTCGTAACCTGAATTAGGGGATCACAATCCTTCGTAAAAAGATCATATCATGCATTGCGACGTATCCCATTTCATTTCAGGGTATGACAATTTATGAAGAAATTTGGCCCTTGCTTGTGTGGCAATACCCGGAGTATTTTGTTTAATTCCACCGTACATTAGGACCATTCCCACATCCAATACCTAGCAAGAACCGACTCGATGTACCGTCGACCAAAGTCGAAGAATATTATGATGGAAAATGTAGCTCTCTTACAGTGGGGTATATAATCAATGTGAAAATAAAAGAAATGCTCTTTTATTAAAAAGAAAAAGAACTTGTAAATAACTGTATAGTTTAATAGTACATCTATAAATTTGATTAAGCTCCATTTACAAAAGTTTACAGCTTAGTGAAGCTTGTGGACCTACAGAGGCGAAATACCAAACTTAGTTTTCCAAAAATTGACTCGCTGTTTCCCGCTGGGCTAAGTAAACTCTCTTTTTATGTAGATCTTATCTTTTGACAAAATGATAATTGGTCTGGATCATGTTAAAACAAAGAGGACGTGATCCCATCTAGTTATTTCTAGTAAGATTTGGTCCTGCTCATATTTGAGAATCGACAGTTCTCTTTTTATTCAGTTAAACATAAATGCATGAATTAATATAGTTGTCGGCCTAATAAAAAAACCGCAATTCAACCGTAGAAACTTTGAGTTGGCGTCATGTCAATTTCTCTGCAGGAGACGAATGATGTCTGTTTTTTGTTTTCTTTTCTTTGGCAACGGTATCGGTAATTCTTGAAATTTCACTGTTCAATGTCATTTCTAGAATTTTTTTTTCCTTTTCTTCTTTGTATATTGTTATGCTTGAAATTTTATAATGTAATTTAATGCGATCTTTCTATTCACTTTATCACTCATCATTATTTTCATGAAATTCCATCCCTGTCATGTTCAATTCTCTCTCCGAGCGTACATATATGCATGCCTGTGTTTGTATGTGTTTGGTGACGGACCTTGCCTGAGCAAGGCTTAGGTGGGTTTGGTAATATTTGTGACCTTGTGTTATTGTCATATCATGTCATATTTCACTCTCTAAATAAAATATTTATTTATTTCACAATATTAAAATCTAACCACAACCATTAATATAATGGGTTTTATGATGAAGATCATCTAATATGGACTCATATATATAAAATATAAAAAAAAAGGTGCAATTATATGTCTACATGTTAAAAATAGGCCTAAATATTTCTAAAACTGTGTGTTAACAGCAAAGCAGGTCTGCTAGCCAAAACCTATTACAATGCAATCGCAATGTTGTCAAACAAGCACTCATTTGGGCCGCCAATAAAGGTAACGACGCCTTAATCAAGACCGGAAGGAAGGCTATCTTCAAATGATGCTACTGATAATTGTGCTTGGCTGGTTCCATTCTCATAGTGGAAGCCCAATGAAATCTAGACCTAAAGACCTGAGCTCAAATAATCATCCATATGGAAAAATAGATGGAATGTTATATTTGGCCTCACTAATTAGGGTTTATCTCTATTTCATGTGATAGCTACAAAGAATGATTAACATGTGGTAGTAACGAGAGAAAGAGAGTAGAAAATTTAGGAAAGAGGGTGCTATCCAATTTTAATCAAATTGATGATCGGAGGTTGATATGTGCTTCCTACATAAGGTTTTTCATGGGTCGAACAAAGCATGCATTTTAGTGAGATTTATCCTTAATCTCTTGTGAATTTCATATGTATTACTAAGAATTGTGTTCTTGATATTGTTGCTTCCCTGTACATTTAGCATTATTAGCTAGCAAAGAACTTTGTTAACCAAATTTTATTGATAATGAAGATTTTGGGTGGACTTCGGTCCCATCGTTTTTTATCTCCTCAAATTAGAGAGGCTTTCCACGTAAAATTGCTTGTGTTTGTGGATGCTTGGTATATATATTATTCTATTGTATGGTTTCCTATTATGTTTGTACAAGAGGGGAAATTTTTTTGTTCTGCTGTGCTAATCCAATATTGTTTAGATTGTCATTATTCTCCCAATAGTTTGAACTCCATTTCTATGATTTGAATATGATCATTCTATTCAATTTATGTTTATATTATAAGTACTTGTATAAAAAAATTCAATATATGAATTTTATAAGTTTTTTGATATGAGCACATGTTACAATTGTAATAATTGATGATGCGTGCAAGCGTGACTAAAGATCTATAGACTTGTATGAAGCTAACTACATGAGCTTCTATTATGGGTGATTGGATCTAGTCTAAACCCACCTAGGAATTGGGGACTGGACTGCCTGGTCTTGAGATCGAGAACTGGTCCAGTCCGCTTTTGATCTAATCCAATGGAACCGGTCACATAAAAGTGCTTGCTGTTCTAAAACTTCATTCTCTCATCTACATTAAGCAAATGAAATATCTACCAAACCTAATTTTTGGCAAATAGATGAAATGAAACCAGGACCAATATGTGGAAAGAGTTGATCACATTGCATAGAGCAAATGAAATATCTACTAAACTTTATTCTAATTTAAACATCCACTTAAAATTCACCACGAGATTTCGTAAGCTTTCCTGTCATAACACAACTGCTAAACCTCATGAATCACGATTGCTAAACCTCATGAATCACGATTTCTGCATCATACATCGTCAATCAGCTTTTGGACGCACTACCTACATGGGATTTACTGTGTATTGCCTGTATTGGTCAGTTTAATTTGACAATATGAATGAGATCTACAAAACCAAAGCCTTCAAGGGCTTCCCCAGCAACCGGGTATCCAAGAAAAGTATTGAGCGAGAGCAAAAGGTAGCTAGGGTTTTTGAGTGAAAGAACAAATGGTGGATCGTATGTGGATTCCTCCAGATTTAATGATCTGAACTCATTTTAATACATGCTGAGATCTTATTCCATACATACCAAAATATTGTATTTCCCGCATAGGGATTGACATTTCAACAATCATGATACTTGGCTCAATTATGTTGGAAACTACAACCTGTAAGTGTACGTGCCAATAAAATTTTTGTCAGTGATGACCAACTATAAATTGATATGCGAATATTCGTGGTGGACGTTGAGTGCTCCACCTCTTTCTATAACTCATTGATGTTTTTGAAGATTTGATCAGGAACAAAGTTATACATTCTCTGTTAGACAAACTTTTTTTATTTAATTCCAAAAGTTTAAAATGTTAGAAAACGCACCCAAATAATACAATGTAACATGTATTTTTAAAAACTCTTCCTCAAATGCAAGCAAATCTTTACAAACGCGACACAGGTAAGATATATATGAGAGAGATTGAATGTTAGGATTTGAACCGTTGAACTGTACTCCGATATCTTCTTTAAAAACCATTTCCCTTAAAGTCTAAACTATTAAAACTTGTCAAAAACTTATTCTAAGTTCCAGTTTACAGGTTCTAGGTTTTACTAACCTAGAACTTAGAACCCGCCTATCAAAACAAGTTCTACAAACCAAGAACTTAGAACTTACCTATCAAAATAGGTTTTTAGAATTTTGAAACCTAAAATCTACCCTGTATATCTTGAAACTTAAAACTCACAGGTTCTCACAGGTGTAGTTCTCAAACTATAGGTTCCACCCTGAAAGTATGCTCACTCCTAATCTCTATTACTCTCCTTCTAGACTCTTTGTTTTGCTTTTCATTCGGATTGCACTGGGTTTTGGTTTTGGAACCGGCCATCCTCGCTTCACAACTTTAAAGGAGCCACTTTAAAGGAGCCACGATTCATGCTTCTACTTTCAAATTGGCAAAATGCCTTACGTAGCAGAGAAGTGATAAAAGCGTTTAGCTCGGCCAAACGAGGATTTTTCTTTAGTGGAAGAGAAAGAAAACCCTCAATTACGTCGACCCTTGTGTAGGGCTGTTTTTCTTATAATTTGGAACCGTCCGAACGAATGTAAGTTAACATGGCGACCTATGTGGAATACCTCCTTAGGCAAATAAGATGCAAGATCTGTCACATCAAGGTCAAGACGAAATCGACTTTTCATTTTATTATTTTATTACTTAAATTAAAGCACACAGCTCTTCGGTCAGTGACGGATGCCAGTTTCAATGCAATTCTATGAAACGACCCATTAATTACTATTATTGGATTGTTCAAAGCTGATGTTGTCGATTATCATTCATCAAATTAATATACAGCAAAGAAACTTCAAAAGCACGTCAGCCAAAACCAGCTACGGGCTGTGGATAATTGTTATCTTGTTTAGTTTTTGGTGCTCTTCTTTTCATCGAATGAAACATACCTTCAGACCTGTCCTTCTAGTCATCTGCACACTGCGAGCTTGCACAGTTGGACTTTGATTGGTAGTTAGATACACATACCTCTTGATGTGCACATAACAAGATGATATATATCATATTCTCCATGCACGTCGTAACTTCTCCGACTGTGATCTCTACATAAGATAGCGATCAATTGCAGTCGCCGATGCAAATAATTTGCATTCCAATGAAGTACTTCAGCAGCAGAAAGAAAAGACAAACCCAATACTCGTAAAATCGATCTACTCTGCATTTCTTTGTAGGCAAGGCCTACCCAACTTTGTATGGATCTTAAGACACATGACAAACACAGGCACCTCTTTTCACCAAATCTAAACTTTTGAACTTTTGGGGTTAGGATGTTGTGTCAATTGGACAATCAGCATCATTTCGACTCGTGCCGCTCTAGGGACTCTGCTGCAATACTCAAGTTTCTGATATAAGTGAAGCTTGCTGTATTCTTATCAGGTAAAATCTGGTGTTTGTTGAAGACATCTTTTCTTGGCTCTGGTTATCTTCGTTGTGACTAGCGTCGAGTCTTTTCTTTCCACGTGTGAAAGATTTATGCTGCGTGCTTCTTCTGCTGTACTATTGGAAATGCGACTGACGTCACAATACTTGTTTATGTTAGTTCACTATCCGAACTGTTTGATTTGATGAGTTTTCGTGAGAACACAACCATTCTGAGAGGATCTTTATGGATGACCTGTAGGTTTTTTATTGACCCTGTTAAATGCATTACAGCTGTGTAGTCCAGTGATATGCAATTCATTTCTCTTGTCTGCCCTTTACTTCTCCAAATCTACTATCTTTCGTTTGTCGAGACCCATCTTTTTCATGCTGCTCCAACATTAGCATGTTCGTCTTATTTAAGGTAAGAACAGAAGCAGATTTTGTTTCTGTAATGACTATTCTTGTTGCTAAAGTCTAGATAAGACTGTCGAAGTTTCTGGGAAGATAAAAACATTTTCTTGAAGTTCATTTAATCAGATTTCTTTCTGAAATTTTGTCAACAAGGTTCAAAGCATTTGATCAGTTAAACACTTTTGTCCAAAATATGATTACACAGTTTTGTTGCTCATCATACAATGTCCGGTACAATATACAAATTACACTGCAGAGTGCTTGCGCTTCTAAAATAAGATGTTACTACTTAAATTTCAAAATGACACTAAGTCAAAACTCAAAAGCTTAGAATTTATTTCTTCATATTCCCCTTCACCCATATATGAGTGTCATGAATTTATATCTTCATATTCGATTGGTCACTCTGCTACTCTTCTTATTTCTCTTATGATATTCAACACATTGTTGGATGCACATTACCAAATGGCCACTAAGCCTAATCGCAACACCCTCCAACTCTGTCAGTCTGTCTGTCTCTTCATCGCCCCTGTCAACGAGGGCTCAGCAGCGTCAAGGATGATGACAGGAAGCTTAAGGGTCAAAGGGTGGTGGTGGCAGCGAGTCAAAGACAGAGTAATGAAGAGAGCGAAGAATGAGTCCATTGGAGAAGATGTGGCCATTGGGGTCGCTGGCATGGGTGCAGAGGGCAAACTAGGTGGATAGGCCAGTGAAGTTGAGGAGGTCGAATAACGAACTTTATTTCATTGTGAACCTAAAACAGTTGTGCTTAACTAATATCAAATCTTACGTACTTATCATAGTGATTACTAGATACTGAAATAAAAGTACGCGGCATGAGCTACTTGCTTTGCTGTTCATCTCCCCCATCAGGAGAATGAATGATTCTCAATAAAGCAAATCCAAACCATGGGGAGAATTGTTCAAAATGTCTTAAACCTTTTACACTCTTGCCAATTCAGTCTTAGACATTTTAATTTTGCCAATTTAATCCTAAACATTTTCACTTTATGCTAATTGAGTTCATCCAGCCAATTTTGGTTGAAAAATGCTGATGTGGACAGATCAATACTAATGTGACATTTTTTAAATAATATTGCAACAATATTTTGAATTTTTCTATGGCTTTTTCTCTCTTTTTTTTCTTTAGGGGGAGGGGGGTGGGTTTGGTATCTAGCCAACCGACCCTTGCCAACCAAAGGTGATGGCGTCACGGCCCTCACTAGCTCTAGGTTAGGGCTGCGATGCCCTTGTCGACAAAAGTGAGGGTGCGTGAGCCCTTGCCTAGAAATGGCCCTGAGCAAGGTCATTGCCCTCGCCTGGCCAGATTTGGCGAGGGCGTCGTGACCCTCGCCTAGAGTTGGCGAGGGTTGCAATGTTGCCGCCTAGAGCTAGCGACGGTTGGCCAGCAATGTTGGTAGGATGGATCCCAAGTCCCCCTAAAAAATGCATTCAAAGTAAAAAAAGAGAGAATCATAAAAATTCAAAATATTATTAAAAAATGCCACATTAATGACAGTCTGTCCATGTCAGCATTTTTGTTCAAAATTGACAAGATGGATTCAATTAGCAAAAATGAAAAAATGTTTAGGTTAAATTAACAAAAGTGCAAAAGGTTTAGCACATTTTGCACAATTCTCCTCAAACCACGTGATTCACGAAAAAAAAGTATACATAACTCCACCCCCTTCTTTAATTTTATCATTAAGTCAATGGAGTACGTCCATCTTGATTGATACAACCGATAATGCAAGGATGTCACGGGGGAATTAATAAAATATTGTGGGTTTAAGGATGAGGTCCTTTCTTTTTTCTATATAAAGAGGGCACAAATTAGCTATCGCCATTCACCAGGTCCATTCCAAGTTCCATAAAGTTGCATATCGAGCTTTAATTTTGTTGGGCAGTTTTTCTCTCAGGAGAGAGACGATGGCAGTGAGGGGCAAGATGGAGGTGGAGGTGGATCTCAAGTCATCGGCCGATCAGTTCTACGGCTTCTTCCGGAAAACCCCGCACCACCTTCCTAATGCTTGCACTGATCTGCACGCTGGGGAGATTCATGAAGGAGAATGGCACTCTGGGGGCTCCATTAGGAAGTGGACTTACTCAGTTGGTAAGCACCCTCTTCGTGTCGGAGAGACTCCGTTTTAGTTTGGCCTAGATTAATCACGCACCGAATCAATTTCAATTTGACAAGCGCATGTTTCGTTCCTTTCTCACTGTACTCATTCCATTCCATCGCATCGAAATGCATGAATACAGAGCTAAATCTGTCATCCGCTGTGTTGGAGCTAGCACTTGAGATTATCTATATTCCATATACGTAGTCCGCCACCAATTAAAGTGATCATGGAACGTGAGAAGTGACGCAGAAAGATATCCAAGTTCTCTTTGATTGGTCCAATGATAATGCATTTCGACGAAACATGAAGACTTGGATGCATACAATAACCTCAGGAATATTTATACGAAAGGAAAAGGAGAAGAATCATTCTTTACTCGCTCGTTTGTTCCGATTTTCATGTAGGGGTGTGGAATTTGTGCAGGAGGGAAGAAGGAGACATTCAAACAGAAGATACAGTTTGATGACCAGAATAAGATCGCAGCCCACATCGGCATCGAAGGCGATGTGTTCAACTATTACAAGAGCTACACGGCCATCTGGCAGGCCGTCCATAAGCACGGAGGACCGGACGTTGTCAAGGTGATCATCGAGTACGAGAAGTTGAACGAGAGCATGCCCCACCCGGTTAACTATATCGATTTCTTGGTTAACATGGCTAAAGACCTTGATGCTCACCTTGTCAAGGCTTGAGCCTACAAAAAAAGGAGGAAAAGTAACTATGACGTCTGCTTGTGTTTCGATTATCCTAATAAACAAGCATAAATAAATAGGGAGTGATCGGCACTACTTAGTGCTGAACTCTATGATCTATTATCGTGTCTCTCTCCGTCTCTTGAATTTACTTCCTCTTTTGTTTGTGGTTATTGATTACTTTGATTAAAGGTTTGCCAATGATATATATTAGATTCAAAAGGCAATAACTATAAGCAATTGACCGTCCAATTAATGTTAAGATAGCATGAGTTTGTCTATATAACCATAGAAGTTCAATTGAAGCTGTTAGTTGACCGGACTCTCCTAGCCTTCAAATGGGTTCAGTCCACATGATTCGTGGATTATGCAATATCAGCTCAAAAAGTACTTACAGGGTCTTAGTTTCTCTATTGAGATGTTGGGAAACCGATCAAAACTCTGGAGCACATTAAAACAAAATTTGCGTGTTTCAGATATAGGATCTAAGTTGACGAGAAAAGCAAGAATTCATAGTATAATATAGAAATTAAGATTACTCAATTGAATCGCTTAAAAACCCTCTTTTATGTTTCCAAAAGCATTATACCTATTATCTCACAAATAAGCCCATACAAGAATTCTTATTTAAACATCATTATAATATAGTAAGAAAATCTCAGGATCCCTCTCTTACAACTCAAGTTATTGCAGGGTCAATAAATTATGTGGACCAATATCATCGTAATCATTCATCATGTGATTACTATTGGATGGCCCACATCATCGCGCATCACCACCTTTCTCTCCTCATTCAAGTACGCTTGCAAGATCCGAGCTCTACAAATTTGACATCTCCATGAAAGCGATTTGCAACCCCAACTAAAATAGCTTTCGAGGAGGATGTCGCCCACCTCAACTAAACCTTCAATCTGGGGTTGCCTGAGGAGGGGTGGAGGGAGAGAAGGAGAGAGGGGGTACGAGTAGGGGTGAGTAAGGTGCCGTTTCATTTTGTTCTATTTTCACATGATACCAAAGCAAACTATATAAAAATTGTCAACAATTTTGCTAGCTGAATCTCGCCTTCTTTTGTGAATTCATAAATAAATGTCTCTAGATTATCATGTGAGGAATATGGGTGTTTTAAAGTCTTTTTGATCTCTTTTGTTAGTGGGAGCTATATAGTTTGTATTTTTGGATATTATAGTTATATACAAACTAATGATGCTTTTATAATGTCTATTAAAGTATTTACTTTTGATGATCATTATTATTGATTTTATTGTTATCCTTTCTCCTGTCGACTGAGAAATGGAAATATGAAACAGTATCTTTAAACAAATTTTTGTTTAAAGACGACTGGATGTCACTGATTATGAGATCTCATGTTGGATTGTGACATAGTTATGCAATTTCATGTTGTTTAGAAATCGCACTGAGGCAATTTCATGTTATTTAGAAATTGCGTTAATGCAGTTTCATATCGTTGAGAAATTGCATTGAGGACCGATAAGAAATAGTGTATATTTTGATCACATGTTGACACTATTTCTTACTACACTACTAGGCCCATGATCCATGAAAATATAATGTTTATTATATGTGATTATGGAAGGTCATGTGTTGCAATACTTTCTTAACACGTTGATCGCCATAATCCTATAATGAAGTTATATAGGATTGGATTGGTTTTGAGATGCCGTTATTGGAATATTATTTTTTCAAAATTGTGGCCACATAAACAAATTTTCAGTTATTAACCCGAGAGTGTCGTTTTCAAAATAAAAATCATTTTTCAAAATAAAACAAATTAATTAATGTAGCCCAAGTGGGAGAATATTGGAAATTTCCTATAATGGGCTTACATTAATTAATTAATTTTCTATTTTATATAATCGGGTTAATGGATATTCCAATATATTTTAAACCCTAAAGTGATCTTATTGAGTTGGGTTTTGGCATCTATTAATAACGGGCCTAATTGAGCAGCAAAGTGTAGGCAATTGTGTTTAACTGAAACCCGTAATGGGAGGGGCCCAGTTAACACGCTATTGATTAGGGTTTGCTAGGTCCCCTCTCTAGCCTATAAAAGGGTAGGTTACACCTATCAGTCGCTGAATCCCATTAAAAGTTGCTAAACCGAAATAGGTAATAGAGAAGAAGAACCGGCATACCGACATATCACTGATCATATCAGATTGATCCGTTTTCAGTCAAGTGAAGCCATAGCTCAAACAGGTATGTGTTTAATTCCGCTGTATATGTTTGGATTCTTGGAGTTTTACAATCATGTATGAATAAATTTCGTTCTTAATTTAAAGATTGTGCATATTAAGAAATTTCTACATGTGGTATCAGAGTCGACATATATGGATTTGGTTATTTTTTATTAATTAGTTATTTATGGAGAGAATTTCTACATATCATTCTCAAGGGGCAAAAGTATAGCTCAAATGCCAAAACGTGATATGAGGGGACATTTAAGTGTCAAAAGTTACGAAAATCTGTGTGCCCTGCAACTTTACACTTAAGTGCCAACGTCCCTCGGGAAGAATTAACATTTATATTTAAAAATAAACTTTGGCTAAAATGACATCATTTTGGGTTGATTTAGCCACATTGACACTCAAAACGACATCGTTTTGGGCTTATTTGGCTATGTCAGCACCCAAAACGATGCCGTTTTAACCCCAACTCATCGGAAAAATGCCACGTCAATATTTTTGCTGGATTTTCTCACCATTGGCTATATTTCCACGATAGCATGAGTTTGTCTATATAACCATAGAAGTTCAATTGAAGCTGTTATTTGACCGGACTCTCCTAGCTTTCAAATGGGTTCAGTCCGCATGATTCTTGGATTATGCAATATCAGCTCAAAAAGTACG
This sequence comes from Angophora floribunda, assembly GCA_014182895.1. Lineage (NCBI taxonomy): Eukaryota > Viridiplantae > Streptophyta > Magnoliopsida > Myrtales > Myrtaceae > Angophora > Angophora floribunda. The sequence goes on along the minus strand of CM024706.1, from coordinate 34,056,852 downwards.
TACCCAAAACTCATGCTATCTTAACATTAATTGGACGGTCAATTGCTTATAGTTATTGCTTTTTGAATCTAATATATATCATTGGCAAACCTTTAATCAAAGTAATCGATAACCGCAAACAAAAGAGGAAGTAAATTCAAGAGAGGGGGAGAGACACGATAATAGATCAGAGAGTTCAGCACTAAGTAGTGCCGATCACCCCCTATTTATTTATGCTTATTTATTAGGATAATCGAAACACAAGCAAACGTCATAGTTACTTTTCCTCCTTTTTTTTCGTAGGCTCAAGCTTTGACGAGGTGAGCATCAAGGTCTTTAGCCATGTTAACCATGAAATCGATATAGTTAACGGGGTGGGGCATGCTCTCGTTCAACTTCTCGTACTCGATGATCACCTTGACAACGTCCGGTCCTCCGTGCTTATGGACGGCCTGCCAGATGGCCGTGTAGCTCTTGTAATAGTTGAACACATCGCCTTCGATGCCGATGTGGGCTGCGATCTTATTCTGGTCATCAAACTGTATCTTCTGTTTGAATGTCTCCTTCTTCCCTCCTGCACAAATTCCACACCCCCACATGAAAATCGGAACAAACGAGCGAGTAAAGAATGATTCTTCTCCTTTTCCTTTCGTATAAATGTTCCTGAGGTTATTGTATGCATCCAAGTCGTCATGTTTTGTCGAAATGCATTATCATTGGACCAATCAAAGAGAACTTGGATATCTTTCTGCATCGCTTCTCGCGTTCCATGATCACTTTAATTGGTGGTGGACTAAGTATATGGAATATAGATAATCTCAAGTGCTAGCTCCAAACACAGTGGAGGAACGATTCAGCTCTGTATTCATGCATTTTGATGCGATGGAATGGAATGACTACATTGAGAAAGGAACGAAACATGCGCTTGTCAAATTGAAATTGATTCGGTGCGTGATTAATCTAGGCCAAACTAAAACGGAATCTCTCCGACACGAAAGAGGGTGCTTACCAACTGAGTAAGTCCACTTCCTAATGGAGCCCCCAGAGTGCCATTCTCCTTCATGAATCTCCCCAGCGTGCAGATCAGTGCAAGCATTAGGAAGGTGGTGCGGGGTTTTCCTGAAGAAGCCGTAGAACTGATCGGCCGATGACTTGAGATCCATCTCCACCTCCACCTTGCCCCTCACTGCCATCGTCTTCTCTTCTGAGAGAAAAACTGCCCAACAAAATTAAAGCTCGATATGCAACTTTATGGAACTTGGAATGGACCTGGTGAATGGCGATAGCTAGTTTGTGCCCTCTTTATATAGAAAAAAGAAAGGACCTCATCCTTAAACCCACAATATTTTATTAATTCCCCGGTGACATATTTGCACTATCGGTCGTATCAATCAAGATGTACCTACTCCATTGACTTGATAATAAAATTAAAGAAGGGGTTGGAGTTATGTATACTTTTTTTTCGTGAATCACGTGGTTTGAGGAGAATTATCCAAAATGTCCTTACTTATTTGCACTTTTGTCAATTCAGTCCTAAACATTTTTCATTTTTACCAATTGAGTCTATTCTATCAATTTTGATCAAAAATGCTGACGTCGATAAACTAGCACTGACGTGGTATTTTTTGATAATATTTTAACAATATTTTGAATTTTTATGATTTTTTCTCTTTTTTTTACTTTTTATGCTGGGGGTTGGGATCGGCCTATCAATATTGCTAGCCAACCTTCGCTAGCTCTAGGTGGCAGTGTCGCAGCCCTTGCCAACTCTAGGCGAGGGTCGCGACGCCCTCGCCAAATCTAGCCAGGTGAGGATAGCGACCTTGCTTAGGGCCATTTATTGGCGAGGGCTCGTGCTCCCTCAGTTTCGTCGACAAGGGCGTCGCAGCCCTCACCCAAAGCTAGTGAGGCTGTGATGCCGTCACGTTTGGCTGGCGAGGGTCAGTTGGCTAGATACCAAACGTCCCCCTCCAAAAAAAAAGTTAAATGCATTCTCTTTCAGATTAAATTCAATAAAATATACGTTATAATCTTGAATTTACGGATCATAATCCTTCGTTAGGAGATCACATCATGCACTACAATGTAATTCCATTTCGGAGAAAAAAAATTCATAAGAGAAAATTAGCCTTTGTTTTTGTGGCAACATCTAGCGGTCTAGTTTAATTAATTCCACCGTTCATTTGACCGACAGCTACATTAAATCGCACATTTATGTATAGCTCAACAAGGAGAGAACTATCGATTTCTTTAATATTGTTGATAAAATTAAAGAAGGGCTTGGAGTTATGTATACTTCTTTTTCGTGAATCACGTGGTTTGAGGAGAATTGTCCAAAATGTCCTAAAGTTTTTGCACTTTTGTCAATTCAATCCTAAACATTTTTCATTTTTACCAATTGAGTCTATTCTATCAATATTGACCAAAAATGCTGACGTGGACAAACTGGCACCGACGTGGCATTTTTTAATAATATTTTAACAATATTTTGAATTTTTATGATTTTTTCTTTTTTTTTTTACTTTTTATGCTAGGGGTTGGGATCTGGCCTACCAACATTGCTAGCCAACCTTCGCTAGCTTTAGGCGGTAGCATCGCAGCCCTCACTAACTCTAGGTGAGGGTCGCGACGCCCTCGCCAAATCTGGCCAAGCGAGGGCAGCAATCTTGATCAGGGCCGTTTCTTGGCGAGGGCTCGCGCTCCCTCAGTTTTGTCGATAAGGGCGTCACAGCCCTCACCTAGAGCTAGTGAGGGCTGTGACGCTGTCACCTTTGGCTGGCAAGGGTCAGTCGACTAGATACCAAACGTCCCCCTGTCTAAAAAAAAGTTAAATGCATTCTCTCTCAAATTAAATTCAATAAAATATACGTTCTAATCTTGAGTTTACAGATCATAATCCTTCCTTAAAGAATCACATCATGCACTACAATGTAATTCCATTTCGGAGAAAAAAATTCATAAGAGAAAATTAGCCTTTGTTTTTTGGCAACATCTAGCGGTCTAGTTTAATTAATTCCACTGTTCATTTGGTCCCGCACAAGATTTGAGAGATCGATAGTTCTCTCCTTGTTGAGCTATACATAAATGTGCGATTTAATGTAGCTGCCGGTCAAATAGAAACCGCAATTCGACTGAAGAAACTTTGGGTATGTCTTATATCGATCCTTCCATGGAGATGAATGATTTTCAGTTTTTTTTTTTCTTGGGCAATGACAGGTAGTTCGTCAACTTTCGCTGATTGTTCGATGACATTCCTGAATTTTTTTTGCTGTTGATTATCATCCTTCAACTTCTATAATTCACTTCAACGGAATCTTCCTGTTTAATCTCTCTCTCTCTCTCTCTCTCTCTCTCTCATCCATTTTGAACTCTTGTATATACAAAACATTTAATTATATGCTTACATTTTCATATTCTTTGGGCCAAGCTCTAAATATATCAATCAATAAATATATACTAAAGCTTAAGCTTTTGCAATTGATTCACTTTGATTGAGATCCAACTAATTTGTGCAATTTTTTTCTTTTTCCTAAGTAAGAAAGAATTGCTATTGTTAGACTATTTAAGTATTAAATTACGCATTTATCTAATAACTTAAACTTTTAGAATAGTTGATAGCAAATCTCATATGGTATCAAAGTAGTGTGATAGAAATGTTATTGTTAGAATAGTTAAATGCTAAACAACACATCTATCTAATAACTTAAATTTTTGAAATAGTTGGCACTAGGCAATACTCCACAAAATCTCATATGATATTATAGCAAGAGATATAAAAAAATCTCATAGAATATCAAAATAGTAGGTCATGAGCTTAAATTTTTATAGACCCCTATTTATATTCCCTATTATATATTTTCAAGGTTTAGATTTAGAAAAAGATCCAACTTATGCCTGAGGTTGAATGTTAGAATATTTAAATATTAAATTGCATATTCATTTATAACATGATACCTATTTTATATCCATGATGTGGAACCCATACATGAGTTCTAGATAAGTCTCACAATTTTGTTTTTCTTTTGAATAATTCAATAACGAGTCGATTGAAGCAATCGTATCCACATTAAATCCCCCAAATAATTTTAACGTGCAACCGCATCATATTAGGTTAGCTTTAAAGGGACTGTCGTTGATGTTAGAATACTTAAAAATAGCGTGAATAGTAACATGACCTATGCTTATCATTTGACATGTATTAAGAAAGGGGTTGAGAATAATGCTGGAGATAACATTGACATAAATGGAGGGAAAAAAAATTGGGGGTGTGGCTATGGCTAGATCTACCCAATTTTGAGAAGGTCGTTCATTTAAAGATCGTCACGTAGCCAATTAAAATAAACGAGTGAAAGACTTGCAACGCAATATCATAGTCACTACTCGCAAACCCACTATTCTTCTCAGCCACTTGCCTCTCCTTTGATCGTCTCCATCCTTGGCTCGTCGTCGTCCACGGCGGAGGATGGTCGCTGTTGATGATGGAGGAGCCCCACCGCTCAGAAACTCTCGTGCTCTCTATAATATTCGTCTGTCTCAATCTTTTGCCGTTATCCCCTATTGATGGTGGAGAACTAGTTCTCTCCTCGCCCAAACACGAGGTCAAGGATTGACAGGCTAAGTGAATTAAAGTGGGGAAAGTGGGTTACAAACATAAATGTCACCAAATATTAAATTTTGATTAGGTTTGTGTGCGGATAATATCCATAATTTGTATTCTACCTAGTAAATGCATGATTGGAGATTTAAGTGACATCCCTTATAGAATGACGTGAAAAGACTTGTCATGACACTTGAATACGACAAATCTATTCGATTTACATTTATATAATGTATGCAATTTGTATAAAAAATTTCAATATATGAATTTTAGATCTTTTGAAACGATGTCATGCTTCAATTTCCATGATTGGTTGAAGTGTGTTGGTATGACAAAAGGTTCATAAACCCGTATGTACTTAATTATATAAAGGAATTCGTTCGAGAGTCTCTATGCTAGTTGTTAATTATAATCTAATAATTAAGAAAATATTACACTGTTCAACATTAAAAGCGTAAAATCATCATTTTGAAAATAAAAACCTTTTGAAGAAGAACCCTTTCTCCCCATTAATAGGATAGCGCAAATTATAATATCCGCTTAAAATTCGCCACGTGACATGAGGGACTGAGTACTGCCTGCATTCCTTAAAGTGATTGGACAATATAAATGGGAGATCCAACGAAACCAGACTCTTCAAGGCCTTCAATACTACCGAATTCTCAAAGAAAGATTTTGAGTGAGAGGTAAAGCTAGCTGGAGTTTTTGAGTGAAAGAATAAAGAAGATGACTCGCGGGGACACTGAAGACCGAGTTGGAGCTCAAGTCACCAGCTGACAAGTACTTCAAACGTATCAGCAGCGAACTCCACCACGCCCCGAATGCTTCCTCTGACAAGGTTCATGCCGTCGAAGTGCATGAAGGTGACTGGGAAACTCCCGGATCGGTCAAGCTCTGGACTTACACCATGAGTAAGTAATACTTTGCAATCATTATGAGAGAGAGCACTCTTAATTATTTTGGAATACTTTTCTTATTGTTCTTCCCTTTGTCGCGTAAAACTGTGCGTAGATGGGAAGCAGGAGGTTTTTAAGGAAAAGATCGAGGTTGATGAGGCAAAGAAGTCGGCGACTTTTGTTGCCGTGGATGGGCACGTGCTGGAGAAATACAAGAGCTACAAGGTCACCCTCCACGTCGTCCCGAAGGGTGAGGCCTCAGTGGCGAAGATCACTGTCGATTTTGAGAAGCACCATGAGAGCCACGACGACCCGAAGGACTATCTGCAGTTCGTGATCAGCCTCGCTAAGGACATCGACGAGCACCTTGCCAGCCAGGCTGATTGAGTTATAAAGTGGTCAACCAGCTTCTCTAATAATGTTCTAAATAAAATGTTGCAAGCCTGCATTGGTCAATTTAATTTGACAATATGAATGAGACATCCAACGAAACCAAACCCTTTAAGGGCTTCCAACGCAAGCGGGTATTAAAGAAAAATATTGAGGGAGAGCTAAAGGTAGCTAGGGTTTTTGAGTGAAAGAACAATTGATGGATACCTCTTAACTTTGTTGTCCTCCCCACTTTTTTCACTCTCCTTCTTCAATGTGTCCCTTTATCCTTAGCAATCAAAGCAGCGCTCAAATGAACTTCTGTAGTACCTCTACCATATAGTATTCATTTCTACTTGGTGATAAATAAAGTATGTGTACTTTATATGATTTTGATCCTCCTTCCTCCGTAGGGCTCGGAAATTCAGTTGAAGTTTGATTCAGTTGCTGATTCCGTTTCTGATTTAGTTGTCGAACTTCCTAGGCAAGATCTAAGGACTCTCGCTCGAAATTTGGAAGGGTGGGTTCAGAGTCAAATGAGGGGTGGGGTGGAAGCCAAATAAATAGGTTTCTCTAAATCAAACTAATTACTTCAAAGCAAGACCAACAAGCTACTCGTCATTCAAGCAGAATCCAATAGGACATTGATATCACTCCCTGATCAAATATTACATCTTAGCGTCATCTCCTATAAAAAATAATTATAGTGATCATTTGATATTTTCTCTGCAGATTGAATTAGTAATCTTAAAAGCAGAGGTGAATCTTCAGCTAGTCCTTCTCTACCAAAAGAATCACTACCGTGAACGTTCTTACATACAATTTTACCATACTCTACTTCTAATCAAAACTAAACAGTATCTAATAAGTTGTAGTCAGGTTTGCTGTTTCAAGTGTCACCTAAATGAGTAACTCATAATCTGATCATATGTCAGAAGCAAAGCGGCAAACATCCATCACTGATTCTGATTCAATCAACGAGTCATGTGATCAATAACCATTGGCACAGTGAGAAAACGGGAATTTTCAAGATTCACTATCTCAATCATCTTCTAGTCTCAGGCTAGGCCAGCCCCGATTACATTCTCCTCATGCTAGGAGAACCGAAAATGTGGAGAGCACATGCCCGGTTAAAACACCTCACATTAGCAATATCTACATGGTATAGACTAGTGAGCAGACAAAACAGAATTTAGACGGTTCCTGTACAAGACAGTATTACTTGCCATTTCCTCATAAATGATGAGGTATCAAATATTATACCCAACTGAGTGATGATCATCAACAGTTTACACAATTTACAGGCTTCTAATGAGTTTCCACCGCCCAGTTTATGACAAAGTGGTCAACAATTCTTACAGTTTCTAATTGGTCCAAAGAGGGGAGCTGCGGAACTCCACTTACTCGGGAACTCCCTAAGGTGGCTTAACTGCTGTGGGTAGCTTGTTTCTTTATCCTAATCAGGATTCAGCTTCCATTCTTTTGGAACCTGCATTACAAGGTGAAAGAATAAGAAAACCTCACAACCAGCTCAAGTTCTCATATGCAAAGCAATTACACAATTGAGCAGGAAAGAGTCACAGAATCTGAAAGAACCGATTCATTTAATGTTAACCAAAGAAATAATACTTTGAATTGGGCAAAAACTGTCTTCAGACGGACTTTTGAACCGTGGAAGTTCCCCATTTCGTATCAAGGGCACAAAGACATTTTCGATGAACTTACTAGATCCAAATCTTTGATACCATTTTATCCATTTATCTATCCATGTTATTAAATATGGATAGATAAATAAAAAAATTATACCTTGTCAAAATTCAGGTATCGCTGCTACCTAACTCTGTTTCCTATCAAATTTTCATTGAGTATTAAATAATCAGAACTGCAGAAGTTATTGGCAAAAATATTCTAAAAAATGTATTTTTTTCATTTTTTGAAGTAGAAAACCTAGAAAAGATTCAAAGAACGCTTCAGTTCTGCTCTCATGCGAGCCTGAATGTCCGGTTCTCAGGTCGAATCTCTTATTCCAAGGCTGCATCCGAGAAACTACGCAAGGAGAGACCAGCTTCTAGGTTTGTGGCCGGTTACTGACCCAAAATGTGACCAGCAACTATCCTGATCTGCTCTCGAGTCACCGAGTGGTGCTCACCGAGCTTCTGCCCATGTAAGAGTCTGCGCATGATCTTGATGTATCCTCGATATAGATAAGTATGATTTCAGGATAGAGCTGGAAACCCAAGAACTAAACCGATTCCCACTGCTTTGGTTCCAGGCTCTAAGATATATAGGCTAGATTCCCATTTCCAAAAATCAGGGAACTTGTTTCAATGAATAGGTTCAAGGTGGAATCATGAACCTAGAGCTTGTGACTTGAGATAAGTCTTTATGTTTTCTTGTGGTATTCCATTGCGTCCAATGATAGATGTATAATCAAAAACCATTAGTTTGAGTTTTCATTTCCGGCGGTATCCATAAATAAGATTTTTCTTTGTTAATATTTCATAATATAATTTGTGTGTTTAAATATAAGTTGTGATTGTGGGTGAATTATAGCAAATGATGGTTATTAGATGTGATAATTCACAATAATCATTTAATTAAGAATATAAATGGAACCTGAGTAAACCTTTGAACCTATGATAAGATAGGTTCTAGTTCCTAAGTATGTATTGGTAGATTCCAGGTTTTAAAAATTAGGAAACTTGTTCAAATAAATAAATTTCAGGTTCTAAGTGAAATTTGGACGAAACCTGAGGCACTCATCCATGATACCCAGCGAGCACAATGGCCAAAAAATAATAGAGCCCCCGCCAAAGCATCTATAAATAGGAGGTCAAGTTCAGAGTCAACACACCCAATCTTCACTTTTGAAACTCTAGTATAATATCTTGAAAGAGGCTTGTGCTCTTAACACACACTGCGAAAAGATAATGGGTCTGGAGGGGAAGGTGGAGGAAGAGTTCCAGATCAATTCGCCAGCGGACAAGTTCTACAAACGTTTGAGCTACGAACTCCACCTTCCTGATACCTCGCCCGACAAAATCCAAGGAGCTGAAATCCATGAGGACGACTGGGTCCCTCCCGGTTCCGTCAAACAATGGAACCACACCATAGGTACTTATGAACCTAATATGTTGTCAATTAATCTTTAGAGGGTATGCACAAATTGTGCTTCGTGATGGTACTTCGGGCTTGTAAATATATACCTAACGCACGATGTCATGGAAAGCTCTTAGATTACTTAAGCGTTTGTATTTTACCACGAATGAAACACATCTAAGTGGAATTAATCTGCAGATGGGGTACAGGAGGTATTCAAGGAGAAGGTGGAAATAGACGAGGAAAATAGACGATGACGATGGTGGCCGTGGGCAGACACATCCTTGAGCAGTATAAGGCCTACAAGGTCGTATATCAGGCTTTCCCCAAGGGCGAGTCCGGAACAGGAAGATTTCGTTGATCTATGAGAAGTTCAAGGAGACTGATGGCGAGCCGCACAATTATCTCCGGTTTCTTGTCGATCTTGTCAAAGACCTCGACAAACACTTGACCCCAAAACAAGGTTGAGGTTGATACAAAGAGTTGAGAGAGGATGTCGTAGTCCCGTGTTGTACCGAGTGGCCAAATAGAAAGAAGCTACTGCTTCTGACTACTGAGATGTGTGTATCAGTGATTTAAGTGTGTGATGCGGTGGGTCTAATATTGTGCAGAATAAAGCTTGTAAGCACCAGCTTTTCATGTTGTTTGAACAGAAACAGGCGCCTTATCCTGTAATTAAATTTCTTGAAGAGTTCCGGAGCTACACATCGCAAGAAGGCGCTGACGATAATTACTGGAAACTTTAATCAATTGCTTTTAGTGACTCAAACCACAAATCCGGTTGCAAAACTTAAAAGAGTGCTGGACATTTACATTCCAGGTTGGAAACACCTCAATTCACCTTGCCCAAATGTACATGCTATAGATTAGCGAGCACACATACAGATATAGACCATTCCTGTAGAAGATCGAATCCCTTGTCATTGCCTCGTGAATGATGAGGCATTGGAATTTTAAACTCGAGTGATGACCATCAGCAATCTACTGACCCATAACAGGCTTATGATGAGTTTCCCCTATCCAGTTTATGACAAGTGATAGATATTCTTATAGCTTCTATTGGGTCCTGATGTCACGGGTCATTACTTGAGGTTTTGATAGTATTAACTTATGCTTTCTTTTGTTCGTTGGGTTGCCTAAGCTAAGCTTCTTTCCCAAGGACCCATCATTTGTAATTAACTCAGCTGATCCAGAGAGAGAAGCTCATAGAAAGAATTTATTGCTCAAATGTTTAGGGATATTAATGAGGGGAGAACACCCCTATTTATACACGTGACTTTTCAATTACTATCGCTTTAACTATCATCTATCCTATTAAATACAAAACTACCATCTCCGTCATTAAATACGAGAAATATATTGAATGGAAATATACACTTTCTAGAAACCTTAGGCTTCTATTTATTCAAAATTTATCCCGTTCTCTCGAATCATTTCTTAGTATATCAAGGCTTGAAAACCTTAGGATCATAACATTCTCCTCCACCCAATTGAGCGACACCCCCGCTCTCAACTCGAAGTCTTTCACTTGCCTGAAGGCATCCTTCCTTTGGACTATCGATTTTTTCAAAAGTAGGCAATTCTTCGGTCTCTGATACTGCTTACTATTTCCCTTCCTTGGCTTGTTTACTACACAGCTCTTGAATCCCAACTTGTTTCACAAACAATTCCTTCAATTCGGTTATTTCCATGTTGTACAGCAAGTTCTCCACTTCCTGAAAAAGCATATGAATCATCATCTCACTTTGAGTTGGCTTAAGTCGCCCCAACTCCACCTTTGGTCCCTACAAAGGTTGTGGCTTCGCTCTTAACTCAGCTATAAGCTCCTCAACTCATGAAGATGCTCCCTGTCTCCGTCAACCCAAAGATCATTGGTACCACTGATGAGCATTTTGGGTCGGTAATCATAGTTGAAACGAAGTAGTATGATACCCTTAAAGAGGCTTGTGCGCTAATCGATTGTGTTCGTAGAGAAAGGAAATGTTGGAGACCAACTCGCCAGCGGACAATTACTACGGACGTTTTAGCTCCGAACTCCTCCATCTCCCTGATGCCTCACCGGACAAAGTCCAAGGAGTGAACATTCATGAGAGGGACAGGGTCACTCCCGTTCGGTCAGACTCTGGAACTACACCATCGGTATGTATGCACCTAGTAATGTTGATTAATATGAGAGGTCTGCCCAAATTGTGCCCCGTACTTCGAGCTAACCACTGAGTTTACCCCAATAGCCACCATTTCCACATGGAATGGAAAGATGGGGGTTCAAATCCTCATCTTCTCACGGAGTTGGAATATAAACGATTTAACTTCAAATATGAATTTTGACTCCTACGCCTTGCAAGGAAATATGGCAAAAGTTTGAGAGTGAGAGCTCAAATAGAAGTAGAAATAGAGTAGGATAAAAAAAAAGTACTTTAGTCTTGTAAATATTTATCTGTAGATTTGTTAATTTAATTTTGTCGTCAATCAACACACAATATTATAAAAAGCTCTTAGACTATTTAAGTGTTTGTGTTTTATAACGAATGAAACTCTTTTAGGTGGGACCAATTTGCAGATGGGGTACAGGGTGTATTCAAGGTGAAGGTGGAAATGGATCAGCAAAAGAAGTCAGATGACGCTGGTGGCCGTAGGCGGACACATTCTTGCATAGTACAAGGCCTACAGGGTCGTCTATCAGTTTTTCCCCGACGGCAAGTCAGGGACGGTGAAGATTCCATTGGTCTATGAGGAGTTCAAGGAGACCAATGACAAGCCGCACAATTATCTCCGGCTTGTCGTCGATGCCTACAAAGATCTCGACAAACACTTGAGCCCAAAACAAGGTTGATAAAAAGAGCTCAAAGAGGATGTCATGAGGGACGAGTTTTACCGTCCGGTGAAATAAAGAGAAGCCACTGCTTCCGATTTCTGAAATGTGTATCAGTGATTCAGCGTGCAATGATGTGGATTTGCTACTGTGTAGAGGTAAATCTGGCAAGAATCACCAGCTTTTAATGTTGTTAAAACATCGACACATGCCTTATCTTGTAATTAAATTCCTTTAAGAGTTCCAGAGCTACAAATTGCAAGGAGGAGCTAACAGTCAATCATGGAAACTTCTAATCAATTACCTTCAGATTCTCACATACATGCAAAAGTTAAAAGAGTGCTGAATATTTACGTGGAAGTCTAATTCCCCGAAGCATTTCTTAGCTTCAATTCCAAAAAGAAAGACCATTTGAAAGCCCACTAATCAACAATTTACGCCAGTATGATTCACTCTATACTTTTGTTGTCCTCAATTTTTTCACTCTTCCTTCTTCAATCTGTCTTTATCCTTCCAGCAGTCAAAGCAGCATTCAAACGTAATCTGTTATTCCAATCTTAACAACTAAATATAAAAGAATCTAATAGCTTTCTCTGGCTTTCTCTGCAGGGAAATAAATCAAACTAATTACTTGAAAGCAAGACCAGTAAAATAAGCTACTCATCATTTAAGCAGAATCGAATGGTACATTGATATCATTCCTTGATCAAATATTACATTGTAGTGCCATCCCATCTAAAGAACAACCACAGAATTATGGTTCGATATTTTCTTTACAGATTGCAGTAGTGAGCTAACAGCAGATGTGAACCTTCAACTAGCCCATCTCAACCAAAGGAATCACAACTGTGAACATTCTTATGTACAATTTTACCAGAATCTACTTTTAATAAAGAACTAAAAGAGTACTTAGAAATTTTAATTCACCTTTGCTGTTGCAAGTGTCGCCTAAATGAGTGCCCCATAATCTCATCCTCATGTCAGAAGCAAAGTGGCAAACATCCATCACTGATTTTGATTCGTTCAAAGAGTCATGTGATCAATTCAAGATTCACTCTCTTGATCTTGTCTCATGCTAGACCAGCCTCGATCATGTCCTCTCTCATGCCAGGACAACCAAAAATGTGGAGAGCACATGCCAGAGTTGAAACACCTCAAACCATACTGGCAAAATCCACATGGTATGAGACATACAGATCTCGCACAGTTCCCGCATAAGACCAAATTCCTTGCCTTTGCCTCGTGAATGATGAGGTATTGGAATTTTATACCCAAATGATGATAATCAGTAATTCACTGCCCATTACAGGCTTCTGATTGAGTTTTCACCGTCCGATTTATGACAAAGTGGTCAACAATTCTTACGGTTTTTACTGGGTCTTGTAAGGGAGCTGCAGGAACTCCACTTACTAGGAAACTTCCTAAGGTGGCTTAACTGCTGTGGCTGTTTTGGTTCTCCATCCCAATCAGGATCCAGCTTCCATTCCTTTGGAACCTGCATTACAAGGTGAGTCACCATTGTTGGTAACAGTAACACCATTGAGAAGGAAAGCATTATAAAATCTGGAAAGAAATGATGCATTTAATGTTTGGACCAAAGAAAAGCCACTTTGAATTGGGTAAAAACTGTGTTCAGATAGACTTTTAAAATATGGAAGTTCATAGTAAGTCAAAAGGCATACAGGGTTTCAATGACCTTACTGGATCCATATCTCTGGTATCATTCTACTATTTATACTGTAATATTTTCTTTACCAGTCAAAAATCCACAATTGACTGTGCATTTCTGTTGTCTTTTATCCTTCTTAATGCAATTTTGTCATACAACCACCCATCATCCAGATAATCTCAACAGCCCTAGTTGCAATTAGTAACAGGGAAATAATCAATGGTAGAACACAAATGTTCTGACAGATAATGCTCAAGAGTTATATGATTACCAACACATGCGGCTGGTCTAAGGTTTTATTGCAGAATTCCAAATTACATCCAGCTTTTTCAAGGCCTACAGGTAATCATATCTGCTCTTAATCTTTTTTAGCATTCAAAAGGGAGCAACATATATTTAAAGGACCTTATCACTTAATCTGACTAAACAAGTGATGCATATCCCACAACACCTAGGTGTTGACGAGTTCCCAAGACAATGCACTTAAGTCAAAACTCTTCCAGATATATTTAACAAGCCACAATGCTGAATCCACAGAAGCAAATATTTCATATCTAAGAACACAGTACAACATAAGACCACTTCACAACACAATGGACTAAGTCAAACTCTTAGAATCTTTTCTATAATGCTGGATTTTCCCTTCATGAAGCACCTTGTCCTTACTATACTACAAGTACTTCAAATTAATAACAGAGAAGATACTGGTAGGGAAGCCATTAACACAGAAAATCATCAAAGTTTTTGGCCAGTGTTTGATTCTAGACAATGGTGTATGTAGTAGTATAATGATAGTGATATAAACAAATAAACAAACAATAGTGATAATGCAAGACATCCTGCAAATAGTGCTGCTTCAATTTAAAAATATATTCAGATGAAGAATAGGCTTTCTATAGAAATGTTCACAAAGAAATCATATTGCTTAGAATATCAATGACAGAGTAAAGAATAAGCAGATGGTATTTCATAAAACTAGGGAGCCCACTGTCTATGTAACTAAAGCAGCAGATGGTTCTGACCAGTTACCTTATCCACTACTAGGGTATAGACTTCAAGATCACCTTCACTGTTTATGTGGAATCGTGTAAATCCCTTGTAATTAGCAATTCGAAGTGAGGAGAAGGCCTCGTCGAAGTGTAAATGAAGCCAGTTAATGCAAATGTATAAGTAGCTTCCAAAAACTAGAGAGACAACAGGAGTGGAAAAGACCCAGAAATAGAGAAACACAGAAGCATAATATATCACAGCACCACCACGTGACAATGATTCCATTCCCCTCTGGCAAATGTTTGTCCTTGATACAGCCATGACCTAGAAATTCAATCCCAAAATAGTCACATTGTAGAAAAAATGTCATATGAGATGCCCATACCAAAAAACAGCACAATGAAAAAATTTAAAAGGATACAAACCTCCGGGACATCGAAAGCAGACATGAGATATTTGATGCAAGCAGGATATAGACCCAATGTCCATTGTTCTATACGAGATCGAAGGCCTGTTGGATCTGGAAAGTGCTCACTCTCTACAGTTCGGTACCACTGGTACAATGTGTGATAACCTGAGATATAAATCTAGTTCAGCATCTTGAGACACTTATGTGAGTGCTTACTTATCCAACACAAGAACATGACACACAAGCTAAAGAAAATTGCAGTGTCTTAAATTAAGAGTAGATGTAGATGTGCTGCAAGAGAAAAATTAATGAAGTTATATCATCAATCGAACATCAGTTTTCCACTAGAGATGTGCACTCACTTCTCCATTATATCAAAGCAGAGGATAAAATCAAGCATCCACTGATTCATGCAAAATCAATATTTCAAGTCAAAAAATACACACACATCAGAAAGTATGAAGACTAACCTGAAGTTGCCAAAAGTTTATGCCTGATGCAGGTCTCTACACCCAGTTCCATAAGTAGCATAAGAATTAGTGCGGCAGTCAAGTGCGCAGAAACATGAAGTACACCAATCATCACTCGTTTCTTCCGTGACACTTTCGATGGTACAAATGTGACAGAAACAATTAGCAGTAGCAAAGCACCTGCTAGTGATACATAAGAATGTTCCAGCAAGTACTTGAAAGCAGCCCATACAGTGACAAAAAAGCTCTTCAAATGACCAGAAACGGAGTCGCCTTGTAACATGTGATTGAGCTTACACTGCAAAGGAAGCCCAAGAATAAGCCAACTACTCAAACATATCAACACAATACTTAATAAGGAGCAGGATAAGTAGGCTCCATGTTATTTGTTTGAGTTATCTTTGGAACTTGAATTATCTCCTTGGAACTTTGACTGCTTAAAAGGAATTCACAATGAAGAGTTGAGTAAAATGAAAACACCCATTTCTGACGGATTGGATTAATAAATAAGGGATATGTAACTGCAAAGTAATAAGTGACATGATACCCGCCTACCAAGAATCTGAATGCAAAAATCACATTCAGCTAAAGGCATACTCACTTGGGGGAACATAGAAAAAGCCAGTACAAAGTAGATGATACCACCAATAATATCAAATTGCCAGTTTTTCTTCCGAAATTTCAAGATATTCCCCAAAGCAATCTGCAAAGCAACCAGATAAAAGTAAGATTTTGCACCAGAGTTCAAACTAATTGATCAAAGAAGCTAGACACCGTCTTGTCATATACCCTGCTAGAATCTTCAAAAGATGGATAAGAAGCCTTGGTCTCATAAGTAGCTCCACAATATTCCCTGAAGTTCCCAAACACATGGGTTGGATGTAAAAATGCCCCACCACAACCATTCACAAGTAGATGTTGCACATAAACTGGCCTATCTGAAGGCACATAAGAGTGACGCATATAATGATGCAAGTCCCCAGCAATTCGAAGTTTACATCTCCCCTTCAAATAATCACATATCAAATGAGAGAAATTCTTTCCAGAAACATCATTCCAGTACCAATCAAGAAGCCAGTTTGGTTCATGAGTAAGTATGATCACTGAATCCTCATCCCCAACCTGCATTGAATGTGGGTTTAGATACTCACTGTAACAAGAGACAGCTTGTAGATATTGATTTATGATGTAGAGGTTTTTGACTAGCTTTAGTCCCTATAAAATGTTCCACTTTGTATTATAGTGATTAAGAGGTGTATCTAGAGATACCAAAAACATGAAAAAAAGAAGAAGAAGAAGATAAACACCATAATCTATTGTGGAAATGTAAGTTGCTAGCAGTAGTAGAGGATATGAAACAAATTCCGATAATCAAAGAGTTTAGATTCAGCTGAAGATACAATTATCATGTTTCAAAGCACACAATTCTCCATATGCACAGATTAGCTGTGACATAGATGAGAAATCATAAGATCACTAGTTAATAATTCCTATTTAAACAAGAGCAAATGTCCAAACTCCAAATTAAGCCACATATATGGTAGCAATAGAGCAAAATGCCGGGGTCAAGCAGACTTCATCCTAGGACACTAAAGGCATTGATAGAGGACTTCTCACTCGGTCCTAAACAGATCTGAAAGAAATTTAAAGCAGGACTAATATCAAAACTGAGACCATTAGCAAAGGATAATATTGATAAGCTCTCGGGGAATATTTAGAATTATAGCACTAAAGTTGTCATCCAGAGGCTAGAATTAGTGGCCCCAACAGAAGTATATCACGAGCTAATAACTTAACAGATAAATGCGCAGTTCTTCAAAAGACCTCTAATAAGGATAGAAATAAAAGACCATGATCCTCTCTCAGCAAATTACTAGCAGAAAATATATGTCCAACTATAAACAACTTAACAACATATCATACTGCACAACAATAGCAAATAAACTGCTGGAGAATATCTTAAAATGGCAACTCGAAAAGCAGAAAGATGCTATACAACCCAGAGGAATTTTTTCAGTAGTGATACAAACTACCAGCTACATGTCCTAGGCAGGATCCCTCAGCTCAAGCATTTCACTCACCTGGTTGTTTTTCTAGCAAAGATGTCAAAAAAATTGCAAAGAAAATTAAGGAAGTACCTTGTTCTTTACCAGCTCTGAGAAGAATTTAAATTGGTACACATCAATATCGCCATGGAGTGCCAGATCAAGGCCAAATACCCACCAATTTTTAGGGAGTTGCAAAGCAAAATAACTCTTTTTCTGAGGCATCAACCACCCACCTAACCAACTCTTATGACATATGTACCTCATGAAAGTATGAAGTCCATCAAACCAATCTGAAATTCCACATAAACAAGATTATATGAGGTAACCATTACATCTTCAAAGCACCAGATTTGAGAAACTTCTAAAAAGAAAAACAACTAAGGACATGGGAGAGCACAATGCAATGATAGTAGTTCAAGTTTCAAAATGATACAAGGTTCTCTGATAGCCAAACAAAAAACTTAAGCAAGGGTTACGATGAAAACCAAAACTGACCATGATTTCCAGGAATTAGGAAAGCCTGGGGCCCATCATATTGCTTTAGCTCAGATAACTCAGGTGGAATTTCAGGCTTGTCGACAGCAATCTGCTCTGGTTTGTACCAAGGTGGAGGCTGAAGAGCACACTCAAAAGGACGAAAGAACCTCTTTTCATAGGTAAATGCAGACGGATTTGGATATCTACAAAAGAAGCATAAAATTTTGTTTAAAGCGAGAATGAACATTTCTAATAAACAATGCACATGTACAAGCAAATGATGCCTAATTCTGTGTTCATCATGCTTATTTTAAGATCAAACCAGCTGACACTTCCTTTCATACTCAGCAACAAATGTGATCAGATAAAAAATGTAATATTCAACACAACCAAAATAAAATAAAACAAGTAAAAGTAAACTAGCCTGACCTTACAATATTGGCAGATGATATAAAAACAGAATTGGCTTTCCAGCCCATAAAGTGCAGACCCGTCCATTTAAAGTATTGATAAAAACTCTCAAGATCGATGTGGTTGACTACACAGTTTGACTCATAAAACTACGACCCAAATCAAGATAATCATCTCAACTCGCATACAGAATCGTTCATTAAATGAAATCAAATGAAACAGTGAGTTGACCGGTCAAAATTACTAAACTGGCGATCTAACTTGTATTGACTCTTCTTTTACCTAAAAGATTGTATGACTCAATAAGATTGTTCATTTCTGCCCTGTGATTTTAGTTAGAGTATTTGGCTTGCTTGAAGCCAAAAATTGAAAAATACTTCTGTCAGTCCATCAAGTTTTGGTGAAATGGTGAGTTTTGCTAATGCTTGATGTAAGTTTGTTTTTTTAAAAAAAAAACTGGAGAGATCCACTGCTGGTTTACTGCAAATGATAATTTTCAAGGGGAACAAAAGATCAAAAAAGTCTCTTCTTCTCTCTGTCTCGGTATCTTTGCTCGAAAACTTCATACATGATTACACCAACCATCCGCTACATCAATATAAAGAGACTTCAATGATGGTAATTGACGCTCCAGCAGAAATAGGCATCAATAATTGTTACTCTTAAATGAACTAATCTCATTGGTCCAGTGTCATTGTACTTGTTACCTTACTGAAAATATGATAACTTCAAGTTATATAAATCTATTCATTTTAGCCTGCAGATTAGTCTAAAACTATCTAAAACTGTAAACCATGCATATAACTCAAGCAACTTTTTTAATATAATTGATTTCAGAATATTTGTATGATATTGAGAGCATGGAACCATTAACATCTCCAATCGTTTAATTTAATAGTTTGGAGTATAAGACTCAAACTTCTACCAAGTTGTTTACGTATGTAAAATGTTACAATATCTAAGAGTCCCATTTTATGACGATTTCAGTAACCAAAGTGAGGTTGACTACCATGCTCAAGATGCAATTATTCTCCAAAAATAGAGCACGTGCTGGCTGCTTCATGGGGCTGAAAAATAAGATGTGTCCAGAGTGGCTTTATTTTTACTTTTTACTTTTTCCCAAATGTTGTGGTGCACGGTCTTTGACTTCTTTTTTTTATTCTTCTCCACTTGAAAATTTCACAACATGGTAAATGCTGACATGTAGGTTCACATATAAATTTTTCATAATGTTTTATAATTTGAATACTATTTTAAATTTTGGAGGGAAAGTAAAAAATTGCTTTTCATAAGTCAAAATAAACCAACCCTAAGGTAACCAAGTCACATACCCAAAGTGGCCAATGAGACTTTCAAACTCAATATATATCTAAAAGCCTGATGGCACAATAAAGGCAAGTTAAGCCAATTGACATGCTCTGCCTAAAAAAGTAGATGCAGAACAAGCAGAACAACATATAAAACAGACCAAATAGGCTCAAATGCAACATTTAACTGACCAAAATAGTTTGGTACTGTTTCATATAATTAAGACTGAAGAAACATGGGTCCACATCATTGCTAGCCGAAAGAGAAAATTCTGCTTAACAATTGAGAGCGCAGAAGCAAGGAAAAGTTCAGCACAGGGTCAAACTTACAAAACAAACTAACCAATTCAAATTTGAAACTCAACAGACAAGAACTAATTACCATGAGCATTAACCCACTAAATAGATTAGATCTAAAGTGGTTTATAACACATTCAATTTCTATGACTAACAGTCTAATACTATTTAAGAATTGCCAATCATTAAATTGTGATACTCTACCTGCTCTGGTTCATGCAAGAGATAGAAAATAACAAGAGAAAGAAAATTACTTCAAACTGATGCAAATTGTCATGTTGTAGAATAGAAAAACATGTAATTGACTTACGCAAGATCACCCCCGATAAGAAGCAAGTTCCCTCGTGGTAAGGAAAGCATAGAATCACAGATTGTCACATTAAGTGAAGGCTGAGCCAGTAGCCGTGCAATGCTGTAAGAAGAGTTCCCACCATCACCAGTATCAGCCATGAAATCAAACCAAAAATCATCTTTTTCACTGAAGTGATCATAGAAAAAATCCTGCTCAGCTCCATCTTCGACCTTGTTCATTGCTGCCTGATGAATTAGAAAGATGAAACAATGCAGCCACTGCATTAGCTATATACACATAATTGTGTGCTTAAACAGGAACAAATGGCTTAATTTAATTAGAGAATCTATACTATAAACAATAATTTTGTTTGTGCTATATTGACAACAAATTGATCAGATAAAAAGACATAGAATTCGCAAATAAATTATTGAAAAGAAATATTGACAACCAAAGTTTGCAAATAGCAACTTTAGATCAATTGCCAGCACCAAGCACTCATTTAAACTTCAAACAATCTAAAAACCTTTTCTTCCTTTTTTGTGCCTTTTTTCCCCAAAGGGAGTTTAAAAACAAGTGCCCAAATTTGACAACAAAAATAAGTACATGATACAACAACCTAAGCATAATTTGATGCTGTGTTATTAATGGATAAGTTACACAATGTTCTTTTTGTTAGGATCCAATGAGGAAAGAATGTGAAGGAAAATCCCCTAAAATTATTCCTCAGGTCAACTATCTTCTTACAGACCTTGATAGACAGATAGAGAGAGACATAACACTGCAATTAAGAGTGAGATTTACAAGATAGACAGGGAACACATAAATTAAGCACATAAAGTTTAGACAATGGATATTTACCTGCATCATGCGCATGTCAAAGCGGCCAACAAAGACTGTTACTGACACTAGAAGGTCAAACATTGTCTTAAAAAGATCAGCTGAAGTTCTGCAGTACACAACAAGAAATGAATGAGGGAAAAAAATACTGAAAGATACCCCCCCGCCCAACAAAAAAAGGGCAAGAAAGGAGAAAGTAGAGGGAAACAGTATACCCAGAATACCAGGGAACCATGTCCAAAAAGTTTGGTTTCATTTGCTTTTTCTTCGACTTTTCAAATTCTTCAACTGATAAAGGGTGACTAAGAGCCCACCTGCTTGTTATAACATTCAAACAGATTGAGTTGAAATCGCCTCAGAGTGGAGCTAAAAGATACAAGGGCATCTATTAGCACAAGAGCACTCTACTTTTCTATTGCCTAATTCTCAACAGCATTACCATAAAGAAGAATTCTATTAGATAGTAGAATCATCCATTGCATTCAGGCTACCAACTTCCTCAAATATGGCTCCTAATTAGCTAATCAAAACACCTAAATTGTAAACTATTGCACTAGAACAAGAGTATGAACAATTTATCCATCACAAAACTATGCCCAAGGCAAGGGACCAAAGTTCTATAAATTATTCAAAAAACTAACAAAATGCCACTCACCCTGTAGACCTTTCCACAACATAATTGGCAATATAAAGCCCTATAAAGGTTGCCCATAACGAGTATAAAGGAGAAATTTCATCAGAAGAGCCCGAGCCCTGCAACAACCAGAAAAGAGATATTAATAACTATTAAGTTGGCGTATGATGAATTATCAATGTCAAAAGTCATAACAATTAAGTCAGTACATGACATATGATCAATGTAAGAAGCCTTCATTCTGTACCTCCCCGTATATGACCCACTTCGACAAGAGTGGATAATCATTAGCAGACCCAACTGGTGCAAACCAAGATGAACAAATCTGGTCCTTAAACTCGTGAATCCGAATGAATTTCGCGATCCATGTGTTCCTTTCTTCTTTCTTCCAAAGAGAGAACCAACCAGAACTTTTTCGCTCAAACGGCCTTTGCTTCAAAAAAGCACGGTTGCCGCAATGGCTATAAAATACACAGCAGGCAATGCTTAGAACCTATACATAACATGAAATACATTATATTAAAAACGACAATAAAAGGCAAATGCTATATAATCTTTAAAAGGAATGGATCATCAGAACTAACCGCACAATTCTGTACAATGGTCCAGAGCTCTGGCCTTCTTCCAGCCACACGAGATACAAGTCCAATGTACCAAAGACCAAGGAATATTATATGGAAGACAATAAGGAATAAAATAGAGGAGACGTAGATTGTCAAAAATAAAGACAAATTCATCCTCAGATCCACTCCCATCGATTGAAAACTGGGAAGATGATACAGAGCCGCCACTAAAATCCACGCAATGTACCTGTGAAAGCAAAGCATTATTCCCCGAGACAGTTAAAACGACTGCCAACGCACTCAGAAGAATACAAAACAAACCGCATTCCATAGCAAAAAAAAAAAAAAAATCCTTTAGGCTTAGGACGGTATAGAGTGCTCACCATCTGCTGAAATTCGAATAACTGGGCTTGATGGTCTTCCCAATGAACGGAGTAGAAAAGAAATAGAAGAAACCAAGCAAGCAAGCATACATAGACCACCACTTGATGTTGTTATCCAACTTCTCGATAAGAGTGTGCATATTGTCCGAAGAGATGAAGAACAGGCAACCGACAACCACGGCAATCACGGCGTGCCTCGAATGCTCGTGAGGGTAGGGATACGTGTGCGTCAGGATAGTCCTCATCCGGTCCATTTTCAGCGTATCCAGGAGACCCATGGACTGCTTCTCGGGCCCCATACTCGCGATCCTCTCTGTTCCCCACTCGTCACTTCCGCCCGATTCCAGCTCCGTCCACCAAAAACACAACAATCCTATCTGAAAGAACACCCAAATCAATCAACTACTTCACACGACGCGCTCATTCCACCAACGCGAGCAACGATCAACACGCGCAAGTTATAGAGAGCGAGAGGCTTACTTCGATCGCAAGCTTCCTCAGCCAAGAAGCAGAGCACTAGGGTTTCTTTGCCCGCAGCGGACGCGAACCGCCGCAAATTCAAAGCCTCCGTGCGCAGCAAGACTCTCTCGAGACGGTGGGCGCGCGATTGGGCAACAGGGTGGGATTGGCCAATCGAAAAGCGACCGCGACTGGAGTCGGCGTCCGAGAATCTTGACGAGGAAGAAATCGAGAGAGAGAGAGAGAGATTGGAGGAATGCGCGAAGCAAGCGAGCGAACCAGAGACAGAGAGAGAGAAGGAAAGCGAGAAAGCGTGCATGTGCGAGGACTGCAGGGAAATGGTTGGGGCGGAATTACGTGTGAGTACGTCCGGGCAGTAATGTCAAACCGACTCGGGGAATCTGAGAATGTCCGCAACGCACATCTCCTCAGCATATTCCCTCTGCACCTCCCTGCAAAACCCATTCCAACCATCCCTTGCCCTTTTTCCCTTTCCTCAAAGCCAAATTCTTCTTTTCGATTCCCTCTGCTCGACGAATGACGATGATGATTGGTCCATCCCACCTGGAATAGACCCGGGATTCGAGTTTTATGACACGTGATGATTCGAGTTCATGCAAACTCCTGAGAAAACACACAATTTGCGTGCACGTTACTTTCGCAAACTTGCACGTGAAAAATTTTAGAAACAAAATGGAGAAAATGGAAAAGGAGAGTCCAATTTACTTATTGCAATTTGAATTTTACATTGATTTTGGCAAAAGGCAATGTGGTCCCTACATGATCTCGACTTAATTACATGTAGTAGTTGTTTGCACTGACAATTACTGTAATCTAATCTCTATTGAAATCGAACTATTAATAGCTATTACATAAGCTCAATGTGACGACTGCTGTGTATGATGACACGGCCGATGTTTAAACCTAGAGGTGCTGCCCAATAGGACTTAATTAGCTCAAGTCACGACGGACAAGTGTAATGCTTAAAAGGAGGAGGTTTTTGACTTTGTAGCCCATAAAACTTCCTCGTTTTTCTGTAGTTAGTCTTTTAAATCCGTTGCATCTCCATTCTTTGCACATGGCCCAACTTTCGGAGGAGGATGAAGGAAACGTGGGCTCTTCATGGGCTGGCCCAAAAACAGGCAAAGTTTTTTCAGTTGATCATAAGGCCCGGTAAATGCAATGTTTTATGCTTTCATTCGTTTTCTTCTTCTCCCTTCGGTTCTCCTATCAAATCAACATAAGCAATCCTATAATTACTATTTAGTATTCTATAATTTTTCGTTAAGATGACTAGCCGGAGATGCGTGATTTTTCATACATAATTACCATCCCATTGGAAGATTGTCTATTCAACTTCATGTACTTTATTCATCTGTTGGATGATAAGCAAGAAAACTTTCATATGTCCTTTAATGAGCTAGTTGCTTTTTAAGGATCATGCCCCCTCCCCTCTCCAAGACCTGATCTCATCCATCTCTACTGTCAAAATTAGAGTGTGTTAGATTCACGGAAAATTAGAAATTTGAAAATATTTTCCTTAATATGATCATTTATATTAGTCATGAAAATGAATAAATGAAATTTCATGATTCACAAAACATTTTGAACATAAATTGTTGTTGATAATGACACATTTTTGTTGACTAATTATTTCAAGAGATCTAAGTAATTATTTTTGAGAAAATATTTTTTAAACCATTCATTTTTCGTAAAACAAAACGAGCCTTAGTTTACTTTTCATATCTTGACTTTGATTCATGAGCCAAATCATTCACACCCAAGAATTTGAGATTTCAAATGCTTGTTTATGTTTTAATTTGGGTCGGAAGACTTACACGGAAGGTTCTAATACATTTATATTATAGAGCTTTTATACTTTCTAAAACTGAATTACATCACTCTCATCTTATATCATTTCATTAATCAATTCAGACCTCATAATTTCCTTTTTGTGCTAAATGACAAAATACTTTTAACGTGGGATTTCCATTAATTAGCAATGTAATTCTCCATCACGCCAACATTAATATTGAATATTTGGACATTAACAAATTTTAGGTGTTAATCGTGTTTATGAGCTTATCATCTATAATTAAAGAAATATATACTAGTTAGGGAAACCACTCTAATTTGATGATGATTGCAACGGTTTGATTGACTTAATTCTTAATCTATATCAAAGATAAGATGACGAGTCATGGAGATCAAGTGGAGAGAATATCTAATTTTAAATTCTGTGTTCACAAGATGAAGCTATATGATCTATTTTCTAACCTATATTCGCTATCAATAAAACGGTTGGCTAAGTGATTGATGATAAGTCCCTCAATAATTGCAGCTGGAGAAACAATTCCTCAAGAAGATAATCCTCCCATATGTCGATCTAGTCATCGACAAGCTTTAATCAAAATGATGGGGACGCACGTTGTGACGTTGAAATATTGCAGGGTGCCATCTTGATCTCCATATAAAGGCCAAGCGAACTGCCTTCTGTTCTCACAACTGAAACGAGACAACCTTGTTGCTCTTCGATTCTTCAATTGTAGCTTGCTTTTGCTAGGGTTTTGGTTTCTCTTCGAGTGAATTCATTCGTTCCGTCAGGAAGAGAGGATGGGCTTGGAGGGGAAGCTAGAGTCCGAAGTAGAGATTCAGTCGTCGGCTGAAGAGTTCTACAACATCTGGAGGAACCACATGTACCACCTGCCGAATGCGAGCTCCGATGCGATACAAAGCGTGCAGCTCCATGAAGGCGAATGGCATTCGGAGGATGCCGTCAAGCTCTGGAACTACACCTTAGGTAAGTACTGCATCGCCTCAACATCGACCGAGTGACTTGTTATGTCTTCTTCTTTTTTTCCCTTCTGTTGGCGTCGTTGTCCTCATTAGTGCAAACTATGCTATATTCTTAAAAAAGGCGGAACATTGCTGTGTCAGAATATGGTTGTAACTCCTCGAACCTCAATATGCAGAAGGGAAGGCATTGACGGCCAAGGAGAAGGTTGAGGTGGACGATGCAAACAAGGCACTCACCTTCAACATAATAGGAGGGGATCTCCTCGAACAGTTCAAGACCTTCAAGGTTACCGTCAAGACGACTGCGAAAAGCGACGGCCGTGGCAGTTTAGTGCAGTGGACTCTGGAGTACGAGAAG
This sequence comes from Angophora floribunda, assembly GCA_014182895.1. Classification (NCBI taxonomy): domain Eukaryota; kingdom Viridiplantae; phylum Streptophyta; class Magnoliopsida; order Myrtales; family Myrtaceae; genus Angophora; species Angophora floribunda. The sequence goes on along the minus strand of CM024706.1, from coordinate 34,030,697 downwards.
CTGCACGAAGGCATCGCGGACCCTAATGCCTACATAGATCTCGAAGTCAAGCTCACCAAGGACACGGATGCTCATCTCATCAATAACGCGTGAGCGATTCGCATGTTCCTAGGGCAAAATGATATCTCTGTGTGTCTTGTCTGTGTGTGCGTGGATATATGGACGCGATTGCCTTGCAGAGCTAAAATAAACTTCTCGGTGTGGTTCGTGGTGAATACATGTGCGTCAAAAGAGAGACGCTGTTTGTGCCATGTCTGTGTTATTATGTTTGGGTTCGAGAAACTTGGGTTCCATGTGACTTCTGTAAGACTCATGAAATGGTTTCAAAATTGTTTGGCTTCTTCTTATTCGAAGTTGAACGGATCGTCAAGTGCTTGTAGCTTAGAAATGCGGATTTTTTTTCCCGATTTCAATAAATTTAAAGAATTGTTGATAAGTGTCAAAAACCCCTTAAGCTAGAAAAATAAGTGAATAACTCACCCATACTTTAACGAGTGTAGGTTTTTTATAATTTACAAATTAGTAATTGATATGCCAACTCACTAAGTTTTATTTGCGTAACTTGTAAACTTCGGCTATAGGTGTTAACCCACTTTAGCTTCCACCTTGGTGTTAGTGTTATTTATCCATAATTTGCGGATATCTTTCAAGGATATGAGAATGATAGTTCTAGCATGCATTTAATTAAAGAGATATATTCACTAAAAGTCTTAAACTTATCATGAAAATACAATTAAATCTTAAAATTTACAAACAATGTAATCAAGTCTTAAAATTTATTAAATTGGTACAATCGAGTCTTTTTGTTTACTTTGTCTAATTTGGTTGACAAAAAATGCTGATGTAGCCTTTTAAAAAAATATTTTTATCTCTCCTATATGACGATGACGTGGCTAAAACAATAGCATTTTGGTTCAAATATGATTTTTAATACAATTTTTATTTAAATTAAATAAAAATTTATAAAAAGAAGAAGATAGCAAGGGTGTGCTAACTGCCACCAACCCCACCATCATTAGGAAGGGTCGACGATGGTGGGGGAATGATCAACGGGGGTTGTTGAGCCTCGGCCAGGGGGTTGATGACCCTAGTCAATTGCAAGTGAGGGTCCCAGCCTTACCCAATCCTAGTCGAGGTCCACCGCTAGTGGGGGTCGACGTACAAGTGTAATGCTTAACAGGAGGAGGTTTTTGACTTTGTAGTCCATAAAACTTCTTCATTTTTCTGTAGTTAGTCTTTTAAATACTTTGTCTATCCATCCTTGCAAATGACCCAACTTTCGGAGGATGAAGGAAACATGGGCTCTTAATGGGCTGGCCCAAAAAGAGGCAAACTTTGTCAGTTGATTATAAGGCCCTGTAAATCCAACATTTCATGCTTTCTTTCATAGTTCTTCTTCTCTCTCCAGTCTTTCAAAATAAGCAATCCTATAATTACTATTTGTTATCTAAACTTTGTCGTTAAGCTGATTAATCGGAGGTGCATGATTTTTCATACATAATTACCATCCCATTGGAAGATTGTCTATAGAACTTCATGTACTCTTCTCATCTGTCATATAAGAAAACATTCATGTGTCTTTTAGTTAACTTTTAAGGATCATGCCCCCTCCCCTCTCCAAGACCTAATCCCATTGACCTTTGCTTTCAAACTTAGAGTGTGTTAGATTTGCGGAAAATTAATGATATTGTAAAATATTTTTCTAAATATGATCACTTGTAGTTCTTACAAAAAAAAAAAAAATTTCATTATTCACAAAAATTTTCGACATAAATTGTTGTTGACAATGAACATATTTTTCATCGAATAATTATTTCAAGTGATCTACATCTTTAAGAAAAAAAAATTCAAGTCATTTATATTTTACAAAACAAACAGAGTCTTAATTTACCCTTGGTATCTCGACTTTGCATTATGAGTCAAATCATTCACATCCAAGAATTTTAGATTTCGAATACTTGTTTGTGTTTTAATTTGGATCGGATCAGAAGACATACACGAGAGGTTCTAATAGATTTATATTATAGAGATTTTACATTTTCTAAAACTAAATCACATCAACTCTCATCTCATATCATTTCATTAATCAATTTAAACCTCATCATTTCCTTTCCATACTAAACATCAAAATACTTTTAACATGGGATTTCCATTAATTAACTATGTAATTCTCCATCATGTCAGCATTGAAATTGAATATTTGGACATTAACATATTTTAATCGTTGTTGCGTGTTTATGAGCTTATTATCTCTAATTAAAGAGATACATACTAGTTAGGGAAACCACTCTAATTGATGATTATTGCAACGGCTTGATTGACTCAGTTCTTAACATATATCTAACGAGTCATGGAGGATCAAGTCATGGAGGAGAATATCTAATTTTAGATTCGTGTGTTTACAAGATGAAGCCATAAGATCTATTTTCTAACCCATATTCGCCATCAATCAAATGGTCGCCTGAGTGATTGATGACAAGTCCCTCAATAATTGAAGCAGGAGAAACGATTCCCCAAGAAGAAAATCCTCCCATATGTCGATCTAGTAGACGATGAGCTTTAATCAAAATGGTGGGGGCGCACGTTGTGATGTTGAAATATTGCAGGGTGGCATCTTGATCTCCATATGAAGGCCAAGCGAGCTAGTCTTCTGTGCTCACAACTGAAACGAGACAAACTTGTTGGTCTTCGGTTCTTGATTTGTAGCTCGCTTTTGCTAGGGTTTTGGGTTTTGCCAGGGTCAGGAAGAGAGGATGGGCTTGCAGGGGAAGCTAGAGTTTGAAGTAGAGATTCAGTCGTCGGCTGACGAGTTCTACAACATCTGGAGGAACCAGATGTACCACCTGCCAAATGCGAGCCCCGATGCGATACAAAGCGTGCAGCTCCATGAAGGCGAATGGCACTCGGAGGATGCCGTCAAGCTCTGGAACTACACCTTAGGTGAGTAATGCATCGCCTCACCATCGACCTCGTGACTTGTTATGACTTTTTCTTCTTTTTACCCCTTCTGTTGGCGTCGTTGTTGTCATTAGCGCATATATGTCATACTCTGATTTCATTGCCCGAGATTTCAACTGCCAAACACGTGCATGATGAGTCTATTTTTGGATCATTTACTCTCAAAGTGCTCCATTTAATGGATGTATTAGCTTCATGAAGTAATTTCTCTTTATTATGTCTATACAGTAGATGTGATATTTCAAGTCTTATACGTGTTAGGATTACAATAAGCTTGCTTGTGAAAAGAAAATTTTGTGAAGATGTTCTCCTGAAAAATCTTTCTAGCTGAATATATTCTTAAAAAAGTGGAAGATTGCTGTATCAGTGTATGGTTGTAACTCGAGAAACCTTATTGTGCAGAAGGGAAGGCATCGACGGCCAAGGAGAAGGTTGAGGTGGATGATGCAAACAAGGCACTCACCTTCAACATAATAGGAGGGGATCTCCTCGAACAGTTCAAGACCTTCAAGGCTATCATCAAGATGACCGCGAAAAGTGATGGCCGTGGCAGTTTAGTGCAGTGGACTCTGGAGTACGAGAAGTTGCACGAAGGCGTCGCCGACCCTATTGCCTGCAAAGATTTTGAAGTCAAGATCACCAAGGACTTGGATGCTCATCTCATCAATAACGCGTGAGCGATTCACGTGTTCCTAGGGCAAAATGATATCTCTGTGTGTCTTGTTTGTGTGTGCGCGTGTGTGGATATATGCATGTGATTGCCTTGCAGAGCTCAAATAAACTTCTTGGTATGGTTCGTGGTGAATACATGTGTGTCGAAAGAGAAACAATGTTTGTGCCATGTCTGTGTTATTATGTCTGGGTTCGAGAAAACTGTGTTCCATGTGACTTCTGTAAGACTTGTGAAATTGCTTCAAAATTGTTTGGCTCCTTCTTATTTGAAGTTGAATGGATCGTCTGTGTTTGCAGCTTTGAAACGCCGATTTTTCTTTCCGATTTCAATAAATTTCAATTAGTGTTGATAAGTGTCAAAAACTGTTGCAAATAAAAATATAACTAAAAATTTTTTGCCTAATTATTTGTTGATAACTTATCCATACTTTAACAAGAGTGTCGCTTTTTTATAATTTTAACAAAACTTCGATATAAGTGTGAACCAACTTTAGCTTCCACATTGGTGTTAATGTTGTTAATCCATAATATGTTTCTAGTATATATTTAATTAAAAGATATGATGATGAGATGGGGACTAATCATTTTATATCTTAAAACTTTGAATATATGTTACTTTGTTGGGGAAAATTGCCAAAAAATTATAAACATGTTACATTTGTGCCAATTTAGTCTTAAATTTTTTAATTGTGCCAACTAAGTCACAAAATTTCCATATTTTTGTCAATTGAGTCAATTTTACTAATTTTAGTTAGAAATAGTTGACATAGATGTAAGCGTTGACGTGAACATTTTTAATAATTTAATTTTTTTGAATTTTAAAATTTTTAAACTTTCTTTTCTTTTCTTTTCTTTACTTTATCTTTTTGAACTTAGGGCTGGGATGCCCTCGTCTAGGGCCGGTAATGGCTGCGGTGCCCTCGCCAACCAAAGGAAGAGACTATGACGGCCTCGCTATGATGGCCTCGCCCAATGCCATCGTGGGCGTCTCCGCCCTAAATTGAAAAGAAAAGAAAAGAATTAATACAAAACGGGTTTAAGATTTTATGGTAATTTTCCTAATAATATGAGAAGTCACCTCAAATTGTTAATCTTAGATAAACATTTTGCTACTCTTGTTTACAATACTAAGGCTCCTGAACTTATCCAAGAGGCAAGCTAGTTTCTCTTTTTATTTTAGCATTATTCTTCTTTAACAAATACTAAAAAAAAATAACGGAAGAGGCCTTTGATTTTTATTTAGAGTCATTCGTTTCGCAAAAAATAAATAATTTGAAAAAATTTTCTAGAAATTGATTCTTTATATCATTTATAAAAATAAATGAATGGAAATTATTTTTAACACCCACGAAAATAGTTAGGCACTAGCTCGAAACTTAGCTATGGTAGCTTGCCACTAATCTAGTGTTCTTGAATAGTAATCATACGCCCAACCTGGCCTGGATCCATCCTTATCTTGCATATTATTATAGTGTTCCCAAATGTGAATCCAAATTAATTGACATGCCCAAGTAATGAGATTTAAAGTATTGCCAATAAGTCAGCTATTTCCATTCTTAAAACTTCATTATCTAGATTATAAAGTAATGTTCTTCCCCCTCGAGAAGACAATAAATAGTGCATTTTTTCCTTTTTTTTATATTTTTTTGTTTTTCAATGTGACATTAGTGTGGTGTCACATTAAAAGTCACTATTTTCCAAAAATGTCACTTCGTGAACCATATCAGCTTTCAATGATGATTATGATAGAATTATAACAAAAGTAAATATGTCAAGATAATAATAATAATTTGAAGTTTTTTATATCATAAAATAAAAAATTTAAGATAAATATATTATAATGAATATAGTTTGAGTTTAAATAGAATCATCCTTTGAACACACATGCACATATATAAGATATATATGTGTATGATAATCTAAAAAGATTTTATATGCGTGTGTTTGAGAGAGATTTTTGGGATGCGTTTGGTTCAACTTTGTAAATAAGTTTTGAGTTTAATACAAATGTTGAAAACCCAAAATTATTTGGGAAAATGTAAATTGTGTTTGGTAAAAATTCTTTACAAATTAACTTTGAGTTGAATGTGCGTTTAGTAAAAAAAAAAAAAATTCGAAAAGAAGGAGAGGAACTCGAGAGAGAGGGCAAGAGAGAGCCGAGTGCTGTTCCGAAAAAAAAACCAGATCTGAGAGAGAGGGAGCTCGAGAGAGAGACCGAGGGTCCGAAAAACAACGAAAAAAAAGAAACGAGTTCGAGAGGGAGAGTGAGTGGCAAGACGGGCAGCTTCTTCGGGAGGGTTTTCCTCGGCTGGTTTCAGGCGGATCCGAGAGGGAGACCGAAAGAGCAAGAGAGAAGCCGCCGGCCACCGTTCTCGAATCCCGGCCGACGACCCGCAGCGACGTCTCCTTTCCCGTGCCAAAGCTCGGGTAAGTCCTACCCCTCATTTTTTTGAGTTGCTCTTCGGGTGCGCCGGGCCGGAGTTCGCGGCCGCGAACTCTGGCCCCATCCGTCCCTTTTTAGAATGTTATATGGTCCTGATTCATTGGCGAGAATGCCGGCGTCGGTCTCGTGTCCCGGTTGAGCCGGAAACCTTAGGATTCGGTGGCGCACCCCAAGTGTTCGACAAAATGCCTCAATAAGAAATCCGAACTCGATTTTCGACCGGAGCTCGGCTCTTGGTTTTCCTGCGTTGCTAGGGGTTACACTGCTTTCGCGCACCGCTTTAGGCGTCTTCTTGGCTTTTCGGTGGGTTATCTTGAGTTCGGGTGGCTGTTCGGATGGTTCGGCCATGAGGGGGTGACGGCGGTGGCCGGCGTCGGTCAGACCGAACGACAGACGCCGGACGATGGCTTGGCGACCTCGCGAACGCCGGCAAAGACTGTTGCGGCGGCGTCGGCTCCGTTCGTTTTTTTTTTTAAAAGAGTTGCAGGAGCTCTGGCGAAGTTGAAGACGTCGGGCGTGCATGAGGGGAGATGCAGAAACACGTGAAGAGAAGACCAGAAAGAGAAAAGAATAAAAAAATAAGGAAATAGAGAAAAAGAATAAAAAGGGAGATGGGGGAGTGTCAGGCGTGCATGGGGGAAGTAATATGCATGCAGAAAAGGACAAAAAAAAATATTAAAAAAGAGAAAAAAAAAAAGAAAACATAAAAAAAAGGAAAAGGGGAAAAAGAAATAAAAAATAAAAAAATCATAAAAAAAAAAAGAAAAATGGCCAGAAATAAAAACAGGGCAGGGGCATGGGCCGAGGCTTTGTTGAGCGGGCCTAGACCCGCGCCAGACATAGGGGAATGGCTGGGCCGAGAGGAAAACTTGGGAATGGGCTGTTTTTAATAAAATTTTGTGGGCTTTTAATTTTGTGTCTTTTTCGAGCGGGCTTTTGAGGGAGACTGCGGCTCGGTTATTTGGCCCAACCCGGACCGACAGGGCCCGGGTCAGTCTAGTAGGGCCGGGTCCTTTGACCCGGTCCGAATTATTTATTAAAAAAAAATCTATTAATATTAAAAAAATTCAGAAAATATAAAAACATTAAAAAAATCATAAAAAATCATAAAAAATTTCGGAATTTCAGAAAATTCATGGAAAATTCAGAAACCTGAAATTTCATAAAAAAATTTCAAAAAAGAAAAATAAATTTTTAATTAAAAAAAATCAGAAAATATTAAAATATTGAAAATTCCAAAAAATTTCAAAAATCCCAAAACTCTAAGTTTGTTTTAAAGTTTCCTAAAAAGCTCTAAAATAATTCTTGAACAATTTTCTCTTAAAAAATGTTGAAAAATCATCGGCCTAAGATTGTGTTGGACAAGTCCTTGGGAACCTTCACCTTGGGTTTAAATTATCTTCGGATACAATTGCCCTTGAATGCATGCTTAGGATGCGATGATTATGGTTTCCCCCTTAGTTTAATTAGGATTTTTATTTATTTATCTCTTAATGCTTGTGTTTATTTTCGCCCGCAATTTATTTAATGCTTCCTTTAATTGTTGATTGCTATGTTGATGATTGTGCACCCGTATGAATCCCCTCACATGTTAGTGGTTAAGCATAAAATCAATCCAAACTGCTTGACAAAAATCTTTTTGAAATGAACAAGATTAGGTACCGAAAGGGCACTAATTGATTAATTAGTGTAATCAAGTCCCCGATCCTAGAATCTCTGGTTACGTAGAAAGTGAGGCCCACTCCCATGCCTCGTTTGGTTTCTAGCCGACCCCAATAGGCTAGTGGCGACTCCTCATTTGAAGATTTTCATGAACACCCTAAGTCGCGTGGGGTATGGGCTTGGGAGAGTCCATGTCTAATGAGGGTCCTGAACCCACCCTTCGGACAATATCCCTAAACCTATTTATTTATTTATATATTTCTTTCCCATCCGGGACGAAAAAAATAGGTCGCGACAGTGGCCGTCGGAGGTTGCACGACCTTCGGCGATCCTTAGTGAGGGTTTGCCCAACCTAGGCGGCAGTCGCTTGGGTTGCACGACACTTGGGTCGCCCAAGGTCATGCAACCTTTGGTGGCCCTCGGTTAGGTCGCATGACTCTCGCTAGAGGTCGAGCGAACTCAACCAACGACTGCTGTCGCCAGATGTGGCTCGTCGATAGCTATAGCCCTTCGCCGATCCAATGAAGGGTTGCCTCATTTTTCAATAAAATTTTTTTGACTATGGGAAAAATCAACAATATGAAGATTTGTTAAGGATAATTTTGGAAGGGAAAACTTAATTTGAACATTCGGCCAAATGCCGAAATCCAAAACTAGTCCCTACCAGTATTGGGCTTTCAACATTTTCAATGGTGATTTTCAACTGAAAGCCACTTCCAAATTATTATCAAACGACTTAGCATTTCCCCAAAAGGCTTTCAGACATGAAAACTCTTTGAAAATGCTAAACTAAACGCACCCTTAATTGGACGTGTTGGACGTGTTGGACGTGTTCGCGCGCGCAAGAGAGATTACTTCACCCTACCAATTTATTTGCGGTAGATTGCGCGGTCCTATCTTGTGGTAGACCCTTGTAAAATAAAAAAAATTATTTACTAAGGGTGTGCTTGATGTGATTGGTTTTTGTCCATTGTATCACTGTTGGTACACAATGTTCTCTTTAAATAGGAAATTGTGTACGTGAATCATGACAGATGAGCCCAATTTGACAGGGAAAGGATGAAAAAAGCAAAATATTAACAAAAATCAAAGATCGTGATTCATGATAATGGAAAGAAAAGGGGGCATGAATCATTAAAAGATATGTTTTCTTTGATCTCTAATTAGAGAGAATATTTTTGATTGGTGAGTGAGTCCAATTTGATAGGGAAAGGATGAAAAATGCAAAATATTAACAAAAGTTAGAGATCATGATTCATAATGGTGGAAATGAAAGGGGGCGTGAATCATTGATGGTGGAAAGGAAAGGGGCATGAATCATTAAAAGATGTGTTTTCTTTTCATCTCTAATTAGAAAGAATATTTTTGATTGGTGAGTCACAAATACTAACATTGACAAATGAGTCCAATTTGATAGGGAAAGGATGAAAAAGGAAAAATATTAACAAAAAGTTAGAGATTGTGATTCATGATATGAAAAGGAAAGGGGGCGTGAATCGTTAAAAGATGTGTTTTCTTTGATCTCTAATCAGAGAGAATATTTTTTATTGGTGAGTTGCAAAACCGAACATTGCCCATATGCAAACATAATAAATCGAAATTAAATATAAATGCTTTATTACCTATTAATCAAAAGGCCAATTGGAGAAAGTTTCCTCCAATCAAAAAGGAAAAAAAATAGTCACTTAGGGTGTGTTTGGTAATGATTCTACTCCTAGGAATAATTTCGATCGAAATGATTTTTTTTTATTTTGCTCCCGAGAATAATTTCGAGTATTTAAGGTGTTTGATAAACTGTTTTATTTCGAGAATAGAAATGTGTCTGGTAAAAATTTTCGATCTTTTAATTCTTTTGATTTTTAGTACTTTTTGTTATAATTTTCTTTTTTTTCTTTTTCTCTTTTCTCCCCTTCTTCCTCTTGGCTGCCACCATTGGTGGTGGCCTACAAAGTCCGGCAAGCTTGCCGGAGGCTCGCCCCAGCCACGTGGCTTCGCCTAGCCCGGCGAGGCTCGAGCTCGCCTAGCCTCGCATTGCTTAGGCGAGCTTGAGCCTCGCCGAGCTAGGCGAGCTCGCCAGTGGCAGTCCAAGGGTGGCGATGGGGCAGTGATGGGGTAGGAGGAGGAAGGGGAAGAAAAATAAAGGGAAGGGAAAAAAAAAAGAAAAGAGAGAGGAAAAAACTGATTCTCAAAATTATTTCCGAAAGCGAAAAGCAATTTTTTTTTCTTCTCGATTCTACTCCAAATCTATTTTCCGAAACAAATTTGTTCCCAGAAACAAAAAAATTACCAAATGTATTTCTATTCCAAATATGTTCAAGGGAACAAAAGAACAGAATCAGTTATTTCCGGAAGTACTAACAAACAAGTCCTTATTTTGCACTTATATTACGTAGATGTCGTCGTTTAAGTTAGGTCAACCATGCTTACATTAATAAGGGTTCATCCATTAAGCATCTATTTAACGACTTACAAATCTAGGCATCATCTATATTTAGATGTATGAGAAAGTTTATTACTTGAATTGCCCTTCTCTTACTTGAAGAGGGTAACTTAGAAACTAAGAGGAGGTAAATGGGTCCATTTAAATTTTTCATAAAAGACTTTAAAATATTTTTATTACCATCGTTCACGTGAATTATTTTTAAATTATTTTAAATTATTTTCTTTCTTTTCTTTTTCCTTTCCTTTCCTTTCCTTTTTTCCTTTTTTTTCTTTTTTTCCATCTGCATGATAAATAAAAAAGAATTTTTAAGAAAATAAACAAACATTGCAAAAATTGTTCAAATTAGCACCAACTATGTCATATAGGATAGCCACCAACGGCTAGACCGTAAAAGAAAAAATTTGCCATGTCAGTAATTTCATTCAAAATTGGTCAAAATGACTAATTGACAAATCATTAAAAAATTTAGAATTAAATTGACAAATCATTAAAAAATTGTTAATTAAATTAGCACAATTAAAAGGTTTATGATTAAATTAATAAGTTTTCAAAAGGTTTAGCATCAAATTGACATAATTGAAAAGTTTAGAACTATTTTATTTTTGTCGAGAAAGCAACAATAATATTGATACTTATGAGTTCTAAAGCAAAAAACTTGACAAAGGAACATCCAAACATAACAAATCAGCTATTAAATTTGCCGATCGATCACAATGGGGCAAGGTAGTGTGCTCCTAATGGGTCAACGGGAGTCTGGCCTCTTCTGTTAAAGATAACAACTCCCGCGGCACATGCTTGTCTTGCATAATAGCATCCACCATCTCTAGACAATCAGACTCGGTCTCCATCCTACTCTCTCTCTTCAACTGGAAAAATTTCAGTGCTTCAATCAACGCCAAATACCCCATCTAGATTGTCAACAAAGCTGGGACCCTCTTTGCAAAGCCATTGAGAAGGATTCTCGACACATCTCGAAGAACTCCCGAGAGTACCCCTACTGTTGTTCCTTCCAAAAATTTAGGAATAAATTGATTGCCAACTTTTTAAACAATTTTCCCCGCTCCAGAAATCTTTCTACGGATCCAAATGAATCTAATTTGAATTCAGATCAGATTAGAATAAATCTAGGTCTTTACAGGCATGACAAAATATAATAAGAGTCGCTACTTTTAGCAGGTCAATTTTCTGTCTAGCGCCTTTTGCAAAATGATAGGTAAGATGCTGCATGCCCCACCTATCCAAGGCAAAAAGAAGATTTAAAGAGACACATCATAGAATTCCACCTGATCCCAGAAAAGATGTAAGCTTGGAAGTTGGACAATAGTTTCAAATCAGGTATCAGCATAATCCATTGAAAGTTATATGCACGTATAGTTGACTAGTGTAGTGTGTTCCCATTCATTCCTTATCTAAGCGATGATGATGATTTTTTTTTCGTTGGTTGGCTTGGTGACAATTAGGATGGACTTTCATAGTAGCTAAGAAGCTACAAGAGAACTTCACACCTCCCATCTTAGGGAGAGACACAAAGGAAAAGGGAGGGGCGTCCAGAACTAAGAGATAAGAAGATAGCACTCTAGTATGAGAGACAGCAAGAAGTCGATTGTGGCAGGGGAGACACTAGAATAAGAGATCGACAGTAGGGGCACTCTTTTCTTAAGAGTTGATCGACTAAAGTGGAAATAAGAAGACTCTCACCTTTACTTATCCAAGCTTTTTTTTAGTCGATCCCTGTTTCTAAGCCCAGAGAGCAGAGCGAAAGTGCTTTTCCTTGGAAGATACCTTCATTAAAAAGATCAAAGTGGACTCCGAATTAGGCTTTCTTTTTTGAACTGGCCAAATATCCGATGATTGATTAACACCCCCACCTTATATGTATTTTATCTATCTCTACCTATCGCAACCTATTTTTTTCTCATCCCGACGGGAAAAGAAATTGATAAATAAATAAGTTTAAGGGTATTGTCCAAAAGGTGTGTCTAGGACCCTCATTAGACATAGGCTCACCCAAGTCCATACATCGCGTGACATTGGGTGTTCATGGAAATCTTCAAATGAGGGGTCGCCACCGACCTATTGGAGTAGGCTAGAAACCAAGCGAGGCATGGAAGTGTGTCTCATTTTCTATATAACTAGAAAAATTTAGGATTAGGGACTTGATTACACTAATTAACCAATCAGGTACCTAATTTTGTTCATTTTAAAAAGACTTTGGTCAGGCAGTTTGGATTGATTTTAAACTTAACCACTAACATGTGAGATGATCGTGCGGGTGCGTAATTATCAAAATAACAATCAACAATTAAAGAAAACATTAAATAAATTGCAAGAGAAAATAAACACCTAGCATTAAAAGATTAAAAAAAAATGACAATCCTAACTAAGCTAGGGGAAACCATAATCATTGCATCATGAACGTACAATCAAGGGCAATTATACTTGAGGATAATTAAGACCCTAAGATAAAGTTGTGATGGCTTGTTTAATTTTAAGCACAATCTTAGGCCAATAATTTTCCCACACTTTTTAAGATAAAATTGTCTTTTAGGGAACTCTAAAGCAAACTTGTAATTTTTGTGATTTTTGAAATTTTTTTGGAATTTCTAATATTTTAAAATTTTCGATTTTTTTAAATATTTTTTTTTGAAAATTTTTATAAATTTTCAGGTTTCCGAATTTTCCATGAACTTTCTGAAATTTTGAATTTTTAATGATTTTTATTATTTTTTATTATTTTCTGAATTTTCGGATTTTTTATACTTTTTTAATATATACAAAAATAATTCGGACCGGATCGGGAAACCCGGCCCTGCTGACCTGATTCGAACCCTGCTGGTCCGGGTTGGACTAAAGGAAACGGGCCGGCCCTAAATCCACGAGGAAGGCCAACGAAAAATTCTTTTTTTTCTAAAAAAAAAGCCCAATTTGATTTCTATTTTTAGCCCAGCTAAAATCGGGCCCACGACAAGTTCAGCCCGACGTGCACAAGCCCAAGACGAAGCCATCTCCTTGTTTTTTTTTTTTTTTTTAATGTTTTTTAGCCTTTTCTGGTTTTTTTTTTATTTTTTTCTACTTTTTGTCTTTTCCTGCATGCACGTTTCTCCCTCCCCCATGCACGTCTTCAACCTCAGACGCCTTCTCGCCTGCAACTTCTTCTTCTTCTTTTTATTTTTTATTTTTACCGAACCATATTTCTTCCTGCAATTGCTGAACCGCCCTCACGCGTTAGTCACTCACTCCGACCGGCGTCGACTAAATCCGGCCACCTATTCCGACGACCCCTAAACCATTCCTCGGAGCTACGCAAAATTTTGTCAATCCGAATATACACGAATATTTCGTAATAGCCACATAAAACACAATGAATTTGGGCAAAGGAAACAGGTTTTAACAAATGCAGGGGTTGAAATGATTCAGTCTTGCATTAAAACACGAACTGGTTTTTAGGTCTTCTTTAAAGCATTTTGTCGAACATGTAGTGTGCATGAGTAAAACAAGGGGTTCACAACTCGAGCCAAGCTCCGACCGGGCCTAAGCTTCTAACTAAGCATTCCAGCACGCTAAGAAACTTTTGTGGAGGGGCGACAGGGGCGGGGGCTCGCACAAACTGGTCGGCGCGAGCTCCAGCCCGCCACTTCGTCAAAAACGAACAGAGACGTTCGAGGGAGGCCTACCTGGTTCAGGAGAAAATATTGCGGTAAACGGCGACAAGCGAGCGAACTCCGGCGACGTTTGACTCCTTTTCGGGTTTCCCTTCTCTTTGGCTCGCTCTCTCTCGCTCCAGCTCCCTCTATTCTGGTCTTCTCTCGCTCCAGGCAGAGCACGGATCCGGTGCCAGCGGTCTTCAGAGGGGCAGCAGAATCGTCCATACAGTCCGAGACGAGAACGGTGGTGCCGGCGAGCGCGAGCTGAGCGGAGAGGACGAGGGGGAGTTCCTGGTCGGCCTTGCGCTTGGGGTGAAGGGTGCGGCCGAGCTCCTCGGCACCGAACGCGGACTTGTAGAACTCGATGGTGTCGCCGGTCTTGGGACCCTCCACCACCAGCTGCAGCTTCACCGCCGTGAACACGACGGCCTTCTCGGCCGCTCCGCCGTTCAGGACCTCCTGCTCTGCCTTTCTGCTCTCTCCTTTTGCTCTCCCCGTCTGTTTCTCTTCCCGTTTCTTTTCTGTCTGAGTTCCTCCTCCGTCCCTCGAGCTCAACCCCCCTCGGCTCCCTCTTCTCTGGCCTTTTCTTCTCTCGGCTCCCTGTTCTCTGTCTTGCCGACCTAACCCTCCGACCACCAACTCCGGTGAGACGCTCGCCCTGTCTTCTCTGTCTCTTCTCTGCAGCAACCTGCCTCCTCATTTTTTATTCTGCCTTCTGCAGAAGATGTTCTGCGCGGGAGAAGAAAGGAGGCAGAAGAAGGCCGAGCGGGCCGGGCCGAGGCAAGGGGAGAAGGGCCGGCCCAGGCGCCAAAAAGAGAAGGGAAAGAGGAAGGGGCCGGCCCAAGGCTGGTCCGAACCCGGGCCGACTGCCCCTCTTTTTTTTTTTTTTTTTTTTTATTTTTTTTTATAAATTTTAAAACTAGTGATGCAAATGCTCCTAATTTCTATATGCGATACAATTTTAATGAATTTTTTTTGTTAAGGGGTTAGAAATTAATCCCTATTTTTTTAATATAATTAATAAACACTTAAACAAATCGCCAAAATTATGTGTCAACACTACCCCTATCTGTTTCCACTTATTTTTATGTTTCTATCTCATTCCCAACACAAATTGCATAGTTTTCTCTACTCTCCCTTTGTGTCATAATCAAAAGCAAAAACAATAATAAAGGGAGGAAAACAATCTCAAAAATGTTCATTCATTTCATCCGGGTCAGTCCAAAGAAACGCAAAAATAGTACATAACAAGAAGAAACCATCAAACTTAACAACATTAAAATCTTCTTCATCTGCTAAGAAGGAAGGGTTGATTTCAAGGTTTACAAGCGATCAAAATAAAGGTTATCGAGGTTGAAACCGGACAACGATCGAATCATTTTCTCTACCTTGTTAATTTCGTTTTTTAGCTTTTGGATCGCACTCATAACTTGACGATTTGTAGATGCACCCTTCTCAGCTTCCTTCTCACTAGGCTCCTCCTGAGCCTCTGCCTTCTTCTCAGGAACCTGAGAGAAATTCATGGTTTGCTATTTTTCTCTATCGTCATCTTTCTTTCCTTCACCTGGAGGCCTCTCATCATCACTAGCTCTGATTGGCTCTTTTTCTCAATCAGGAGGCCGAGCAGTAGCACCAGAACTCTCTGGTCCTTCTTCGGTTAACTTTTCTTTGCCCTTCTTCCTTCGGGCTTCTTCCTTCTCCTTCTTAGAGCGCAGGCTTTGCTGTGGTTCTGGTTCTGGTTGAGCAAGTTCAGGAGTTTGTTGATGATTTTCCCCGTTCTGTTGTATGGTAAAGTAGTCTACAATTCTTACCCTTTTTACCGGGTCCTTTGAGAGATCTGTGGAACTGCACTTACTAGGAGACTTCCTAAGGTGGCTTCTCCTCTCTGGCTTTTTTTGTTCCTCCCACCAATCAGGATCCACCTTCCACTACTTTGGAGCCTGCATTTGAAGGTGAAAGAATAAGAACACCTCATTATAAGCTCGAGATTTGGTATTGAAAGATATGTCACTAATGTTGGCAACAGTTACACAAGTGGAACAATGAGGACCAGCTTAGTAACCAGTCAAATAGTGTTTGGTTTTGTTCTTTTGTTCTTGGGAATAAATTTGGAATAGAATAAAAAAAAAAAAAAATTGCTTCTTGTTTCTGAGAACAATTTCAAAAATCAATTTTTATTCTTCTTCTCTTCTCTTTCTCTCTCTTTTCTTTTCTTCTTCTTCCTCCTAGCCTACTACTGGCCGCCGTCGCCGCTACCGCCGCCAGTAGTGGCCAGCAAGTGGCCAGGCGAGGTCCAGCGAGCTCGCCGAACTTCATCCAACGGCAACAATCGATCATAAAGGGAGAAGGAAGAAGATGAAAGAAGAATATGAAAAAGAAAAATATAACAAAACTAGTAAAAAATTAGAAAAAAAAAAATTAAGAGTTTTACCAAATGCATTTCTATCTCGAATAAAAAAATTTAGACAATTACCAAATGCCTTCAAATACTCAGAAATTGTTATCAGGAATAGAATAAAAAAGAATCATTTGTAATCAAAAATTGTTTCCAAGACAGAATGGTTACCATTCATACCCTAAAGCGTCATAAAATCTAGAAAGAAATGATGCATCTAATATTTGGATCAAAAGAAAAGACACTTTGAATTGGGCAAAATCTATATTCGATAGACTTTTGAACTAAGGGCAAGCATATTTGACTACCCAAATCAAGAATCGCCTTGACCGAACCGGATTAGCTAGTTTCGTCGATTTTTGGTGGCATTAGTTCGGTTCCCGATTCCAATGAGGAACTGGATTGGATTGGATTGACTATTTTTTATTTAAAAATATATTTTTTAATTTCTTAAAAAGACAATAAACCTTAAAATAATAATAATTCCAGTATTTTTTAAATTTTTTTTGTTAAGTGATCAGTTTCATTGAACCGAATTGAACTGGACCAATCGGTTTAGTCTAGTTCCTGGTTCTAGGATTGTTTAGTCCAGTTCTTGATCCCAAAAAATAGGAGTCGATCCTCCTAGTCTGGTTCTCAGTTCCAACTTGGAACCGGAAATCAATTACCCATATTTTGAACTATGAAAAGACAGTTTCGATGACCTTACTGGATCCAAATCTCTATTATCATCCTTCCATATCTTCTTTACTAGTATTGTTTCTTTTTAAAAACAAAACTAAAAAATCCAGAATCAATTCCGCATATTTCTGAAGTCTAGATATCCTTCCTAACGCTAGTTTGTCCAACAACCACTTTCCATGCCGACAATTTCTACAGCCCTAGCTGCACTTTTGGCTACGTAATACCTTGTGAGCACTGTCAGAAGCTTGTGTCCCAAATTACAGCAGAATCCCACATTACATCCGGCTTTTTCAAGGCAGAAAGAGAGAGAGATGGGGAAATGCGCAAAGCGAGCGAGCGAACCAGAGAGAGAGCGTGCATGTGTGAGAGAGTGGAGGAAATGGTTGGGGGTAGGGGAATTACGTGTGAGTGCGTCCGGGCAGTAATGTCAAACCGACTCCAGGAATCTGAGAGTGTCCGCGACGCACATCTCCTCAGCACATTCTCTCTGCGCATCTCTGCAAAACCCATTCCAACCATCCTTTGCCCTTTCCCTTTCCTCAAGGCCAAATTCTTCCTTTCGATTCCCTCTGCTCCACGATGATGATTGGTCCATCTGACCTGGATTAGGCCTGGATTCGACTTTTATAACACGTGGTAATTCGAGTTCATACAAACTCCTGAGAAAACATATAATTTGCGTGCACATTACTTTCGCAAACTTGCACGTAAAAATTTGTAGAAACAATATGGAGAAAACAGAAAAGGAGAGTCCAATTTACTTATTGCAATTTCGCTGAATCAAGACAAGATTTTGAATTTATACATTGATTTCGGCAAAAGGCAATGTGGTCCCTACATGATCTCGACCTATTTTGGAGTGATCATGGCTTAATATGATTCAGTTTAGAGTAAATGGCACATAAGATTCATATCACATGTTCTATTACATGTAGTAGTTGTTTGCACCGGCAATTACTGTAATCTAATATGTATTGCAATCAAAGTATTAATAGCTATTACATAAGCTCCATGTGATGACTGCTGTGTATGATGACATGGCCGATGTTTAATCCTAGAGGTGCTTCCCAATAGGACTTAATAAGCTCAAGTCACGACGGACAAGTGTAATGCTTAAAAGGAGGAGGTTTTTGACTTTGTAGTCCATAAAACTTCCTCGTTTTTCTGTAGCTAGTTAGTCTTTTAAGTACTTTGCATCTCCATCCTTTGCACATGGCCCAACTTTCGGAGGATGAAGGAAACGTGGGCTCTTCATGGGCTGGCCCAAAAACAGGCAGAGTTTTTTCAGTTGATCATAAGGCCCGGTAAATGGATTGCTTTATGCTTTCATTCGTTTTCTTTTTCTCCCTTCGGTTCTCCTATCAAATCAACATAAGCAATCCTATAATTACTATTTAGTATCTATCGTTTTTCGTTAAGATGACTAGCCAGAGGTGCGTGATTTTTCATACATAATTATCATCCCATTGGAGGATTGTCTATACAACTTCATGTACTTTACTCATCTGTTGGATGATAAGTGAGAAAACTTTCATAAGTCCTTTAATGAGCTAGTTACTTTTTAAGGATCATGCCCCCTCCCCTCTCCAAGACCTGATCTCATCCATCTCTACTTTCAATATTAGAGTGTGTTAGATTCGCGGAAAATTAGAAATTTGAAAAATATTTTCGTAAATATGACCACTTATATTACTTACAAAAAAGAATGAAATTTCATCATTCACAAAAACATTTGAACATAAATTATTGTTGATAATGACACATTTTTGTTGACTAATTATTTCAAGGGATCTAAGTAATTATTTTTGGGAAAATGTTTTTTAAACCATTCATTTTTTGTAAAACAAAATGAGCCTTAGGATGTATTTGTTTCATGGAAATCGTACCATTTTTGGAAAATATTTTCCAAGAAATCATTTTCCATGAAAATGATTAGTTTTCTTGTGTTTGATAATATATTATTGAAAATGTTTTTAGGCATTTAGATTTTATTTGGAAAATGATTGAATAACATTTAAACTAACAAAAAGGGAATGATCTAAAGACCTCATAAAGAAGAAAAGTATTTTCCCTTTTCCATGCACATGAATTCATTTTCCTAAAATAATATATAATATTTATGTTGACTGGAAAGTATTTTTCATTGACCAAATCATTTTTGGAAAAACAAACAATGGAAAGTCAATAAAATACTTTCTAGGAAACTACTTTCATTGAAACAAACACACCCTTAGTTTACTTTTTATATCTTGACTTTGATTTGTGAGTCAAATCATTCACATCCAAGAATTTGAGATTTTGAATGCTTGTTTATGTTTTAATTTGATTCGGAAGACTTACATGGGAGGTTCTAATACATTTATATAATAGAGCTTTTACACTTTCTAAAACTAAATTACATTACTCTCATCTTATATCATTTCATTAATCAATTCAGACCTCATAATTTCCTTTTTGTGCTAAATGTCAAAATACTTTTAATGTGGGATTTCCGTTAATTAGCAATGTAATTCTCCATCACGTCAGCGTTAATATTGAATATTTGGACATTAACAAATTTTAGGCGTTAATCACGTGTTTATGAGCTCATCATCTCTAATTAAAGAAATATATACTAGTTAGGGAAACCACTCTAATTTGATGATGATTGCAACAGTTTGATTGACTTAATTCTTAATTTATATCAAAGATATGATGACGAGTCATGGAGGATCAAGTGGAGAGAAAATTTAATTTTAAATTCACGTGTTCACAAGACAAAGCTATATGATCTATTTTCTAACCTATATTCGCTATCAATAAAATGGTTGGCTAAGTGATTGATGATAAGTCCCTCAATAAGGTAATCCTCCCATATGTCGATCTAGTAGACGACCAACTTTAATCAAAATGATGGGGACGCACGTTGTGACGTTGAAATATTGCAGGGTGCCATCTTGATCTCCATATAAAACCCAAGCGAACTAGCCTTCTGTTCTCACAACTGAAACGAGACAACCTTGTTGCTCTTCGATTCTTCAATTGTAGCTTGCTTTTGCTAGGGTTTTGGTTTCTTTGCGAGTGAATTCATTCGTTCCGTCTGGAAGAGAGGATGGGCTTGGAGGGGAAGCTAGAGTTCGAAGTAGAGATTCAGTCGTCGGCTGAAGAGTTCTACAACATCTGGAGGAACCAGATGTACCACCTGCAGAATGCGAGCTCTGATGCGATACAAAGCGTGCAGCTCCATGAAGGCGAATGGCACTCGGAGGATGCCGTCAAGCTCTGGAACTACACCTTAGGTAAGAACGGCATCGCCACAACATCGACCGAGTGACTTGTTATGTCTTCTTCTTTTTCCCCTTCTGTTGGCGTCGTTGTCCTCATTAGTGCAAACTATGCTATATTCTTAAAAAAAGGCGGAACATTGCTGTGTCAGAATATGGTTGTAACTCCTCGAACCTCAATATGCAGACGGGAAGGCATTGACGGCCAAGGAGAAGGTTGAGGTGGACGATGCAAACAAGGCACTCACCTTCAACATAATAGGAGGGGATCTCCTCGAACAGTTCAAGACCTTCAAGGTTACCGTCAAGACGACTGCGAAAAGCGACGGCCGTGGCAGTTTAGTGCAGTGGACTCTGGAGTACGAGAAGCTGCACGAAGGCATCGCGGACCCTAATGCCTACATAGATCTCGAAGTCAAGCTCACCAAGGACACGGATGCTCATCTCATCAAAATAACGCGTGAGCGATTCGCATGTTCCTAGGGCAAAATGATATCTCTGTGTGTGTGTGGATATATGGACGCGATTGCCTTGCAGAGCTAAAATAAACTTATTGGTGTGGTTCGTGGTGAATACATGTACGTCAAAAGAGAGACGCTTTTGTGTAGTGTCCGTGTTATTATGTTTGGGTTCGAGAAAACTGGGTTCCGTGTGACTTCTGTAAAACTCGTGAAATGGTTTCAAAATTTGTTTGGCTCCTTATTCGAAGCTGAACGGACCGTCAAGTGCTTGCAGCTTAGAAATGCGGATTTTTTCTTCCCGATTTCAATAAATTTAAATAAGTGTTGATAAGTGTCAAAAACCCTTGTAGATAGAAAAATAAGCAAATAACTTACCTATACTTTAGCGAGAGTGTCGGTTTTTTTATATCATTAAGTTTTATTTGCGTAACTTGTAAACTTCGGCTATAGGTGTTGACCCACTTTAGCTTCCACCTTGGTGTTAATGTTATTAATCCGTAATCTGCGCATATCATTTCAAGGATATGAGATTGATAGTTCTAGTATGTATTTAATTAAAGAGATATGTTCACAAAAAGTCTTAAAATTTATCATGAAAGTATAATTGAATCTTAAAATTTGCAAATAGTGTAATCAAGTCTTAAAACTTATTAAATTGGTACAATTGAGTCTTTTATTAATTCCGTCTAATTTGGTTGACAAAAAATGTTGATGTAGCATTTTTTTTTAATATTTTATCTCTCCTACAAGATGATAACATGGCTAAAATGATGGCGTTTTGGTTTAAATATGATTTTTAATACAATTTTTATTTAAATTAAATACAAATAAGCTAAAATTTAAAAGAAGAAGAAGACAACAAGGGTGCCCTCACCGCCACCGACCCCACCATCATCAGGAAGGGTCGATGATGGTGGGGGAATGGTCAATAGGGGTCGTTGAGCCTTGACCAGGGCCCAACAACCCTTATCAATTGCAGGTGAGGGTCCCAGCCCTTGCCTAATCCTGGTCGAGGGCCACCGCTAGTGGGGGTCGATGTACAAGTGTAATGCTTAACAGGAGGAGGTTTTTGACTTTGTAGTCCATAAAACTTCTTCATTTTTCCGTAGTTGATCCTTTGCATCTCCATTCTTGCAAATGACCCGACTTTCGGACGACGAAGGAAACGTGGGCTCTTCATGGGCTGGCCCAAAAAGAGGCAAACTTTGTCGGTTGATTATAAGGCCCCGTAAATCCAACATTTCATGCTTTCTTCCATAGTTCTTCTTCTCCCTTCAGTCTTTCAAAATAAGCAATCCTATAATTACTATTTGTTATCTATACTTTGTAGGGGTGATCGGGTCCAGGGTGGGTAGGGTCTAGACTTGGACCCTATACCCAACCCTGTTATAACCAGTTCTTCTTTTTTGGACCTTGTACCCGACCCTGTTTTTCCGGTCCGGGAACAGGATCAACCCTATTTTCATTAGAATCTATTTTGCAACCATTCGATATCATATACGGTTTTGAATTTTATATTAATTAGCAAAAAAACAACAATGTAATTCCCTGACATTATAAGACAAAGCAAAAATCATAATAATGCATAAACATTAGCAACAAATATGGATCTAATATTAATTTCATTCCCACAAATACTTCTAATATGATCTAATGTGATTACTCATGTGTATGCAACGGAGCTCTTATTAAGAAGATAGCTTTTTTGAGTTGGATTAAAAATGCTTTAATTAGTGCTACAATAGTTAGTAGCATCTATCTTGCAACTATAGTAATAGTTGAAGGTGAGACCATTAAAAAAGAAAAACAATGCATGAAAATAGTTATTTTTAACAATTCTTTCAAAACAATTCTTCCTTAATTTGATTTAAAGAGAAGCTTTCTTTTTTTAATAATTTTTCGAAGACAAAAAGGCTTAAAGGCACTATATAGAGAGAAGATTTAATTTTTTTTAAAAGGGTAAAAACCGGTTCCGGGTGGGTCTTTGTTTGGACCCTGTTCCTGGACCGGTTTCAACCGGTTCCCAAAAATTAGAACCGGTTTTCAAAAATTGGAACCGGTTTAACCGGTAACCGGTTCCTGACCCTATTTTTCGGGTGGTCTGGTCCGGATTTTTGGTAAACCCGGTCCAGTTGCACACCCCTAATACTTTGTCATTAAGCTGACTAATCAGAGGTGCATGATTTTTCATACATAATTACCATCCCATTGGAAGATTGTCTATAGAACTTCATGTACTCTTCTTATCTGTCAGAAAAGAAAACATTCATGTATCCTTTTAAGGTTCATGCCCCCTCCCCTCTCCAAGACCTAATGTCATTGATCTCTGCTTTCAAACTTAGAGTGTGTTAGATTTGCGGAAAATTAATGATTTAAAAATATTTTTCTCAAAAAAATATTTTCATTGTTCACGAAAATGTTTCGACATAAATTATTGTTGACAATGAAAATATTTTTCGTCAAATAATTATTTCAAATAATTATTTCAAGCGATCTAACTAATTATCTTTAAGAAAATATTTTTCAAATTATTTATTTTTTTGCAAAACAAATAGAGTCTTAATTTACCCTTAGTATCTCAACTTTGCATTGTGAGTCAAATCATTCACATCCAAGAATTTTAGATTTTGAATACTTGTTTGTGTTTTAGTTTGCGTCGGATCGGAAGGCATACACGAGAGGTTCTAATGCATTTATATTATAGAGCTTTTACACTTTCTAAAACTAAATTATATCACTCTCATCTCATATCATTTCATTAATTAATTTAAACCTCGTGGTTTCCTTTCCGTACTAAATGTCGAAATACTTTTAACATGGGATTTCGATTAATTAACTATGTAATTCTCCATCATGTCAGCATTGAAATTGAATATTTGGACTTTAACATATTTTAGGCGTTGTTTCGTGTTTATGAGCTTATTATCTCTAATTAAAGAGATACATACTAGTTAGGGAAACCACTCTAATTGATGATGATTGCAACAGTTTGATTGACTAAGTTCTTAATATACATCCAATGAGTCACGGAGGATAGAATATCTAATTTTAGATTCGTGTGTTCACGAGACAAAGCCATAAGATCTATTTTCTAACCTATAATCGCCATCAATCAAACGGTCGACTGAGTGATTAATGACAAGTCCCTCAATAATTGAAGCAGGAGAAACGATTCCCCAAGAAGAAAATCCTCCCATATGTCGATCTAGTAGACGATGAGCTTTAATCAAAATGGTGGGGGCGCACGTTGTGATGTTGAAATATTGCAGGGTGGCATCTTGATCTCCATATGAAGGCCAAGCGAGCTAGTCTTCTGTGCTCACAACTGAAACGAGACAAACTTGTTGGTCTTCGGTTCTTGATTTGTAGCTCGCTTTTGCTAGGGTTTTGGGTTTTGCCAGGGTCAGGAAGAGAGGATGGGCTTGGAGGGGAAGCTAGAGTTCGAAGTAGAGATTCAGTCGTCGGCTGAAGAGTTCTACAACATCTGGAGGAACCACATGTAGCACCTGCCGAATGCGAGCCCCGATGCGGTAAAAAGCGTGCAGCTCCATGAAGGCGAATGGCACTCGGAGGATGCCGTCAAGCTCTGGAACTACACCTTAGGTGAGTACTACATCGCCTCACCATCGACCGAGTGACTTGTTATGTCTTGTTTTTTTCTCCTTCTGTTGGCGTCGTTGTTGTCATTAGCGCATACTATGTCATATTCTGATTTCACTGTCCGAGATTTCAACTGCCAAACACGTGCACAATGAGTCTAGTTTTTGATCATTTACCCTCAAAGCGCTCCATTTAATGGATGTATTAGCTTTGTGAAGTAATTTCTCCTTACTATGTCCACACAGTAGATGTGAAATTTCAAGTCTTATATGTGCTAGGACTACAATAAGCTTGCTTGAGAAAGGAAAATCTTGTGAAGGTGTTCTCCTGAAAAATCTTTTCGGCTGAATATATTCTTAAAAAAGTGGAAGATTGCTGCAATAAGTATATGGTTGTAACTCGACGAACCTCAATATGCAGGAGGGAAGGCATTGACGGTCAAGGAAAAGGTTGCGGTGGACGATGCAAACAAGATACTCACCTTCAACATAATAGGAGGGGATCTCCTCGAAGAGTTCAAGACCTTCAAGGCCACTGTCAAGACGACCGCGAAAAGTGACAACCGTGGCAGTTTAGTGCAGTGGACTTTCGAGTACGAGAAGTTGCACGAAGGCGTCGCCGACCCTAATGCCTACAGAGATTTCGAAGTCAAGCTCACCAAGGACTCGGATGCTCATCTCATCAATGACGCGTGAGCGATTCCCGTGTTCCTAGGGCAAAATGATATCTCTGTTTGTCTTGTTTGCAGAGCTAAAATAAACTTCTTGGTGTGGTTTGTAGCAAATATGCGTATGTCGAAAGAGATACGATGTTTGTGCCATGTCTGTGTTATTATGTTTGGGTTCGAGAAAAGTGTGTTCAATGTGACTTCTGTAAGACTAATGAAATGGCTTCAAAATTGCTTGCCGATTTTTCTTTCTTAGACGAGCACTAATCATTTAATTACAATTGTGCCCTAGACGATATGGAATCCACTTTTCAAAAAGTATGAAGTTCGTAATATATGCTAAGTAGTATCGACATGACACAATACGACACGCCGACACGTTATTTCTCAAAAAATAAAGAATTTCGACACATTGCAACACATTGTATATTAAATTAATATTTTTATATATGTGATAAATTATCATTTTTATAATGATTTTAATCAAAAAAATTTGTGGCTCTTCTAACCAAAATTAAAAGAGGAACATAGCGTGCAAACCCAAAAACTAGTTTAGCAAGGGGTGTCTTCCCCTTCCCCGCCGGGGAAAGAAAGTAACAAAATTCCATCGATATTGGTCCTCCGATGAAAGCGCACAGAGGCCTTTCCCTCTCTCATTTTACACACTTTTGAGGTTTTAGGTTTTTCTCAGCCGCTCTTTCACTCTCTCTCTAGGTTTTGTAGGATTTCTCTCTCTATCTATCTCCCCGCCTCTGAAGCGCGAACCGGCGGAGAAACGCAGAGCCGGCAGCCATGGACCGATACCAGAGGGTGGAGAAGCTGAAGCCCAAGTCATCGATAAACAAGAACGAGATCCGAATCAACACCCAGGGCCTCATCCTCCTCCGTGCACGATCCTCCTCTCCATCTTTGCTCTCTCTCGATCCTCATTATAGTCGCTCGCCGCCTCACCTTCGGCCCTCCTCTTCATCTTCTCCAAGATTGCCCACCTCAACACCTTTGTCCTCTGCTCCTCCGTCGGTAGGCACTTCCGCCTCGTGTCCCCCAGATTGACGCCGTCTTCCTACTCCTCGAATGACTCTGTGCATGTCAGAATCACGTGTCGGATTTCCAAACTGACGTGTCGGGAGAGTTGACCGCGTGTCAGATTTTTCAACATACGTTGACTGCGTGTTCCAACATGTCCAATTGTGTCAGAGTGTCCAACATGATATGGATACCTCCAAAGCATGTCCGTGCTTCATACAGTATATGTTACTTTGAATAATACAAGGAAAATTGCCAAAAAATCATAAACATATTACATTTATGCCAATTTAGTCATAAATTTTCTAATTATACTAACTAAGTCACAAACATTTCCACATTGTTGCAAATTAAGTCAATCCGACTAATTTTGGATGGAAATAGTTGACGTAAATGTTGGGAACATTTTTAATAATATAATATCTTTGAATTTTAAAAAAATATAACTTTCTTTTTTCTTTTCTTTTTCTTTTTAAATTTAGCGCTGAGACGCCCTCACCTAGGGCCGGTGATAGCTATGGTGCCCTTGCTAGACAAAGCAAGGGACCATAACGGCCTCGTAGTCATGGCCTCACCCAATGCCAACAAGGGCACCTTGCCCCTAAACTGAAAAGAAAAGAAAAGAATTGATACAAGACAAATTTAAGATTTTCATGGTAATTTTCCCAATAATATGAGAAGCCACCTCAAATTGTTAATCTCAGATAAACATTTTGCTACTTTTGTTTGCAATACTAGGGCTCCTATACTTGTCCAAGAGACAAGCTATTTCTCTTTTTATTTTAGCATTATTCTTCTTTAATAGATACTTAAAAAAAAACAACGGAAGAGGCCTCTGATCTCTATATAGAGTGCATTCATTTAGAAAAAAATAAATAATTTGAAAAATATTTTTCCAAATTTGATTATTTATATCATTTATAAAAATAAATAAATGGAAAATATTTTTAACACCCACAAAAATAGTTAGGCATCAACTTGAAGCTTGGCTATGGCAGCTTGCCACTAATCTAGTGTTCCTGAACGGTAATTTATACGCCCAACCTGGCCCGGTATCTATCCTTATCCTGCGTATTATTATAGTGTTCTCAGATGTGAATCCAGACTAATTGACATGCCCAAATAATAAGATTTAAAGTATAGCCAATAAGTCAGCTATTTCCATTCTTAAACTTTCCTTCTATAGACTAGAACTGTCCTTTCTCATCGGAGAAGACAATAAATAGTGCATTTTTCCTTATTCTTACAATTTTTTTTGTTTTTTGATGTGATGCTAACGTGGTGTCCTATCAAAATCACTATCCTCTAAAAATGTTAATTCGTGACCACGTCAGTTTTTTAATGATGATTACGATAGAATTGTAACAAAGAGTAAATGCATCAAAATGATAATAATTTGAAATTTTTTATATTATAAAATAAAAATTGAGGCAAATGTATCATAATGAATATAGAATTTCAATAGTCATCTTTTGAATATACATATATATATATATGTATATATGTACGCGTGTGTGTGTTTGTGTATGATAACCTGAAAAGATTTTATGTGTGTATTTGAGAGAGAGACTTTTAATTGGGCGTGTTTGTGCACGCGCAAGAGAGGTTTCTTCATCCTGCCAATTTATTGCGGTAGATTGCACGGTCCTATCTTGTGGTGGACCCTTGTAAAATAAAAATAATTATTTACTAAAAGTGTGCTTAACATATATACTATATAAAAAAAATCATCATGATTGGTTTTTGTCCATTGTATCACTGTTGGTATACAATGTTCTCTTTAAGAGGAAATTGCATTCGTGGATAACGACAGATGTGTCCAATTTGATAGGGAAAGGATGAAAAGTCAAAATATTAACGAAAGTTAGAGATCGTGATTCATAATGATGGAAAGAAAAGGGGGTGTGAATCATTAAAAGTTGTGTTTTTTTTTATCTCTAATTAGAGAGAATTGGTGAGTCACAAATACGAACATTGACATATGAGTCCAATTTGATAGGAAAAGGATGAAAAAGGCAAAATATTAACAAAGCTTAGAGATCGTGATTCATGATGTGGAAAGAAAAGGGGGCGTGAATCATTAAAAGACGTGTTTTCTTTGATCTCTAATTAGAGGGAATATTTTTGATTGATGAGTCACAAATACGAACATTGACAGATGAGTCCAATTTGATAGGGAAAGGATGAAAAAGGAAAAATATTAACAAAAGTTACAAATCATAATTCATGATGGTGGAAAGGAAAGGGGGCGTGAATCATTAAAAGATGTGTTTTCTTTGATCTCTAATTAGAGAGAATATTTTTGATTGGTGAGTCACAAATATAAACATTGACATATGAGTCCAATTTGATAAGGAAAGGATGAAAAAGGCAAAATATCAAAAAAAGTAAGAGATCGTGATTCATGATGGTGGAAAGGAAAGGGGGCGTGAATCATTAATAGATGTGTTTTCTTTTATCTCTAATTAGAGAGAATATTTTTTATTGGTGAGTCACAAACACGAACATCATCCATATGCAAATGTAATAAATCAAAATTAAATATAAATGCTTTATTACCTATTAATCAAAAGACCAATTGGAGAAAGTTTCCTCTAATCAAAAAAGGGAAAAAAAATCGCTTATCTTGCACTTATATTATGTAGATGTCGTCGTTTAAGTTAGGTCAGCCATGCTTTCATTACTAAGGATTCATCCATTACGCATCTATTTAACGACTTAAAAATCTAGGCATCACCTATATCTAGATGTATGAGAAGGTTTATTACTTGGACTGCCCTTCTCCTACCTGAAGAGGGTAACTTAGAGACTAAGAGGAGGTGAATGGGTCTATTTAAATTTTTCAACAGTTTGTTAACCATCTTTTGTATTATAAACATTGATTTTATTAGTGATGTAGTGACAATAAATTGATTTGATAAATAAGATGATTGAAAAGAAACACCGACAATCAAAATTCATGGAAACTTTGAATTGATTGCCAGCACGATGTACTCATCTAATTGCCAACTATCAGCAGCAGAATTAGAGGCTGTGTTAGTAATCATAGGTTTAAGGATCTTCCTTTTGTCAGGAGCCAACAAGGAAAGAGTGTGATGGACTACTGAAATTATTTCACATGTCAACTGTCTTCTTAGAGATAGTGATATACAGATAGAATTAAGAGGGAGATTTACAGGAGAGACGGGGCACTCATACATAAAGCACATCAAGTTTATAGAAACCGAACTTTACCTGCATCATGCGCAGGTCAAAGCGGCCAAGAAAGATGTTCACTGACACTAGGAGGTTAAACCCCGTCTTATAAAGATCAGCTGAGGTTCTGTAGTAAACAACGACTGTATGAGGAAAATTTTGTGAGATCCCCCAAAAAAAGGGCAAGAAAAGGCAAAAGAGGAGGGAAATCTCGTTAAACTCTGGTTTCATTTGCTCGTTCGTGATCTTTTCACATCCTTGAGCTGATGGAGGGTGAAGAACCGACCTGCTTGTCATAAACGAACTAAGTTGCAACCACCACAGAATGGTGAAGAAGATTATGATGACAGGCAAAATGTGAGCTAAAAAGATCCGAGGGCTTCTATTAGTACGAGACCACCATACTTTTGTGCTGCCGTAATTTTCGACTGCATTAATATAAAGAACAACTCCATAAAATAGTTGAATCATCCATCATATTTAGGCTACCGACTTCCTCAGACATGACTCTTAATTGGTGATGAAAACACCTGAGTGTAAACTTCGCAGTAGAACAAGAACATGAACTGAGTATCCATCACGAAACTATGTCCAACACGAGGGGGCAAAGTTCTGCTAGTTATTCAATTCAGGTGTTAAAATGAGTCAAAGACTCACTTTTTAATTTATATTTATTGGGCAGGATTGTATATGGATTAGTTCAAATTTTATAAATGGTTCGTCATGGGTTTAAGAGTAGAAGAGCCCAACTAGATATGAGTTCTAGTAACTCATCTATTATAAGCCGTTGATGTCTATTTGCTATTCTGGTGTCTCTCTCTCACTTACTCCCTCGATCTCTCGCTTGCTCATCTCGTGCTCTTGCACCACCTTCACTGCTCTTTAGAGCTCTCTCCTTCACTTGTCCACCACTGATAGAGCCAAAGCTCATTTAAATCCCCCAAATCTCAGAAGAACCACCGCAACCTAATAGATCTTTGGCCAGTATTTAACTTCCCTCTTTCAATTCTTTTCATTATTTTCAAATCTTTTAGTGCTTGCGAGAGTATAAATTAGATCAAATTTCTAGTTTCAGGAGAAATAATGAGAGATGTCTTTTAATAACTTAATTCATCAATTTTTTTAGTAACTTCTTATTTTCTATTATCTTTTTACATTTATTTTTTTAATTGGTTAGTTTCTTTTGGTGTACTGCTTTTCAATTTTAAGGGAAAAACTCTGCTATTAACTGAAGCCCAAATATATTTGGAGATGGGTTCGGGGTAGGTTTAGTAAGGCATGAGTCACTTTTTCAATTTGGGTTAAATGGATCACCTCTTTTCGATCTACCCAAAATCCGACCCGATTTACTTGTCTATCCAATACTAACGAATTGTCACTCACCATGTTGACATTCCCACAACATAATTGGCAATATGAAGACCTACAAAGGTGGCCCATAAGGAGTATAAAGGAGAAATTTCATTAGAGGAGCCCGTGCCCTGCAACGAACAAAAACAAGATCTCAATAACAATTGAGTTGGTGCATGGCAAATTATCAACGGAAAAAGCCTTCATTCTGTACCTGCCCGAACATGAACAACTTCATCCAGAGGGGATAATCATTAGCAGACCCAACCGGACCAAACCAACATGAGCAAATCTCGTCCTTAAACTCATTCATCCAAACGATTTTGGAGATCAACACGCTTCTCTCTTCTTTCCTCCAAACAGAGAAGCCATTAGAATGTTTTCTTAAAAAAAGCCAGTTCCCGCAGTGACTATAAAATACACAGCAGGCAATGCTTAGAGCCTATGCATAACATGAGATGCATTATGTTAAAAACCACAGGGAAGCCAAATGCTGCATAATCTTAATAGACATGGATTCTCAGAACTAACCACACAATTCTGTGTAGTGGTCCAGAGCTCTCGTCTTCTTCCAGCAGGAGGAGATAGAACTCCGATAAACCAAAGACCAAGATACATTATATGGAAGACAACAAGGACTAAATAGAGGAGACAAATACTGTCAAATATAAAATAAATAAAAAAATTCATCCTCAAATCCGCTCTTATTGGCTCAAAACTGGGAAAATGATACAGAGTCGCCCCTAAAATCCATGCAACGTACCTGTGAAAACAAGCATTGTTCCCAAAGATAGTTCAAAACAACTCTCAATGCACTCAAAAGATTACAAAGCAAGTCCCCGTCTCATTGCAAAAACCATAACTCCACTTACGATAGATCAGAATGCTCACCATCCGCTAAAATTCGCAAAATCGTGCTTGATGTCTTTCCCAGAGAACGGAGACGAAAAGTAATAGAAGAAACCAAGCAGGCAAGCTTGCATAGACCACTGTTCGATCTTCTTACCGAACTTCTCAGTAAGAGTAATTCCATTATCCAGAGATATCAAGATTTGGCAACCGAGAACTACAATTATGATGGGCATCAAATGTCGCTACAGAAAAGTAATCATTCGCCCCATTGTCAGATCCACGCTCACGATCCTCTGTTCGCCGCTTGTCAATTCGGAAATTTTAATGACCAAGAAATTAAGAAACAGATGAATGCGCCAACCGAGAAAGAGAGAGAGAGAGAGAAACGACTGAAAAAGCGGAGAGAAACAAGTGAAAGCCTGCAGATGCAAATGTTTTTCTATAGAATGAAAACAATTGAGTGTATGCAAATGTTTCTATCTAACAAATAATGATGAAAAGATAGAAATATTCGTAAATAAATATATAGTGCTTTAGTAAATCCATTTGACCCACTCCACTTCCATCACAAATCAAACTGGAGTCTACTAGTATTGCAAAAGATTATAGATCTTAGAAGATATTGCTTCCACTCGAAAGTTAGTAGATAACTCTATATACGAGAAGCACCTCCTCCATCTATAAACTCTCTCCTTCTAGATTACAATACCGATAACCCCTATAGAGAATACAAATCAAAATACAAGCAGTATTTCACAGTTCAGAGGACGAGAGTATTCATAGACAAAGGGAACAGAAGTTTTAAATTTCCGCCACCTTCGCCAACTATCCTTGAACCCTTTAAATAATTTTTCAAGCTTTTTCCTAGCCGTTGGAAGTCTTCTCCAAGTCAAAGGATCCATGGTACATAAAGACCTTGAAACTGCATGTTCGAGTCAACCTGGGTGGCTTCTGCTTTAGCAAGCTATTTCACTCTTCTGGGTGCTTGCACAAAAGAGAAAATACTGCTATATTTTTTTTCAGGAAAATTGTCTAAAATTCCTAAACCTAGTTTATGACACCATTCAGTCTTAAATCTTTCAATTAAGTCAATTTATAATTTACTAATTTAATTATAAACATTTTAACGATTTGTCAATTTGATCATTCTAGCTAATATTTGGTTAAAAATCGCTCACGCGATGCCATAGACAATTTTTGAACTTTTTTTAATTTTATAAATTTCTTTCTTTCTTTTTTTCCTTTTCTTTTTCTTTTTTCCTCCATCGGACATCGCTCATTCTTGTTGATAGCTGGTGGAGGAAAAAAGAAAAAAAGAAACAAAAAGAAAAGAGAAGAAAATAAATAAATTGTAGACCACCAATCGTATCATGTAGGATGATTAGCATTAACTAAATCACGATTTCTAGCCAAAATTGTCCATAATGATTAAATTAGCAAAATGTTAAAAGGTTTAAAATTAAAATTGACAAATCATCAAAATATTTAAAACTAAATTGGCATATATTAAAAGTTTAGAATTAAATTGACAAATTATCAAAAAGATTAGGATTAAATTAAAAAGTTTATGAGCGAATTGGCTACCGTAAGGTTGAGGACATTTTGGATAATTTTTCCTACTCTAGAGTGCTTTCTATAGATCAAAACCCTAATACTGGCTACTAGAACCTAATTTGAGTGCAACAAATTTTAAAAAAAAAAAAAAAAAACTAAGTTTGCAGAGGCCTACAAAATATTATAAGAATATTACTACGTTTAGCAGATCAATTTTCTAATTAGCACCTTTTGCGAAATGGTAGTTTTTTTTTTTTTTGGGGGGGGGGGTCATAACTGGCACCTTCTGCTAATCAAATATCCTGCATCTACTGATTGATTAACATCTCGCCTTATCTGTATTTTATCTTTATCTACTCCCCCAATCTGTTTCTATCTCTTTCCCAACACAATTGCATATTTTTCTCTGCCTTTGTGTCGAAATCAAAAGCAATAAATAATAACAAACAGAGGGAAACAATGAACATCAGAAGTATCCATTTACTCCATCTCCCGGTCATTCCAAAGAAACGCAAAAGCAGTTCATAACAAGAAGAAACAAGGGGTCATCAGACTTAACATGAGGAATCATTTTAAGAGCGATCATGATAATGGTTGTCAAGGCTGAAGCAGGACGACGATCGAATCATTTTCTCTACCTTGTTAATTTCCCTCTTTTAGCTCCTGGGATCGCGCTCATAACATGACAATTGGTAGATTCATGCTTCTCCGCTTCCTTCTTCTCAGTAGGCTCCCCACGAGCCTTCAGAACCGTCCGGTTCTTCTTCGATTATTTCACTCTCAGAGTACAGGCTTTGCTCTGGTTCCGATTCCAGTTCCGGTTCCGGTTCTGCTTCTGCTTCTGCTTCTGCTTCTGCTTCTGCTTCTGGGTGATTTTCACCATTCCGGTATATGACAAATTTGTCTACAATTCTTACTGTTTTTACTGGGTCCTCTGAGGGATCTGCGGAACTCCACATACTAGGAAACTCCTTAAGGTGGCTGCTACTCTCTGGCTGATTTTGTTCCTCCCGCCAACCACGATCCAGATCCCATTTCTTTGGAACCTGCATTACAAGGAGTAAGAATAAGTAACACCTCATAATAATCTCAAGATTTGGTATGCAAAGATAAGTCACTATTGTTAGCAACAGTTACACAAGTTGAGCAGGACAGCGCCATAAAATCTGGAAAGAAATTATGCATCCAACGTTTGGACGGAAAAAAGAAAGAAGACTCCTTGAATTGAGCAAAACTTGGATTCATATAGTCTTTGTACTTGGGAAGTTTCCCATTTCTTGTCAAGGGCCTACAGACAGCTTCGATGACCTCACTGGATCCAAATCTCTGTTATCATCATTCCATTTATCTTTCCACATCTTCTTTATCAGTCAAAAATCCAGAATCGACTCTGCATTTAATTTCTGTAGTCTAAATATCCTTCTTAATGCAAGTTTGCCTAACAACCACTTGCCATGCCGACAATTTCTACAGCCCTAGTTGCAATTAGTAACAGGGAAGTCATCAAATTAGACAGTACAAAATATTCTGACAGATAGTGCTCAAAAGTTATTATATTACCAACACATGCTGCCGATCTAAGGTTATTACAGCAGAATCCCTAATTACATCCGGATTTTTCAAGGCAGACAGGGTATCATATCTGCTCTTCAATTCTTTTAGCATTCAATAGGGAGCAACATATATTTAATGGATATATCCGACAGGCAGATCTCAGATCAGCAGCATGTGTTGCTCCCTATTGAACGCTAAAAAAAATTCTAGAGCAGATATCATACTTCCATTAAACATATATTCAAGAGTAGATATGATACATCCCTCTCTGCTCTCGAATTTTTTTAGCGTTCAATAGGTTTTTACAGCAGAATCCCAAATTACATCCGTGATAAGGTCTGTTAAACATATATTTAACGGATGTATCACGGAATCTGACTGAGCAAGTGATGCATATGTTACAACACCTGGGTGACGACCAGTTCCCAAGACACTGCACATAAGGCAAAACTCTTCCAGATGTATCTAACAAGCCACAACATCGAATCCGCATAGAAGCAAATACTTCATATCTAAGAAACCAGTACAACATGAGACCATTTCACAACACGGTGCACTAAGTCAAACTCTTAGGACCTTATCTTTCCTGCTGATGTTTCCCTTGATGAAGCCCAATCTTTAAAAATGTCTAATAAACAGAAACAAAGATTAAAAGCTTCGACTTGCTCTTAATTAACTACAAGTACTTCAAATTAAATAATCGACAAGATGCCGGTAGGGAAGCCATTAAGCAACAAAAAATCATTAAAGTTTTCCGCCAGTGTTTGATTTAAGACAATGGTGTATGTAATATTAAAATAGCGCAATATATTAAACATTATAAACTATAGCAATAATGCAAGATACCGTGCCAATTGTGCTGCTTCAATTCCAGAATATATTCTGATGGCCATAGGCTTTCTATAGAAATGTTCACAAAGAAATCATATTGCTTAAAACATCAATGACAGAGTAAAGAAGAAGCTGATGGTATTTCATATTACTAGGGACCGTATTGTCTGTGTAACGAAAGCAGGAGATAGTTCTGACCAGTTACCTCATCAACTGCTAGGGTATAAACTTCAAGATCACCTTTCTTGTTTATGTGGAAACGTGTAAACCCCTTGTAATCAGCAATACGAAGTGAAGAGAAGGCCTCATCATAGTGTAAATGAAGCCAGTTAACGCAAATGTATAAATAGCTTCCAAAAACCAGAGAGACGACAGGAGTGGAAAAGACCCAGAAATAGACAAACACAGAAGCGTAATATATTGCAACACCGCCACGTGACAATAATTCCATTCGCTTCTGGCAAATGTCTGTCCGTGATACAGCCATAACCTAGCAATTTTCAATCCAGAAAAAGTCACATTCTAGACAAGATATGCAACTTGAGACGCCCATATTCGAAAATCAGCACGCTGAAATAATGAAAATGATACAAACCTCTGGGACATCAAAGGCAGACATGAGATATTTGATGCAAGCAGGATAAAGACCAAATGTCCATTGTTCCATACGAACTCGTAGGCCTGTTGGATCTGGAAAGTGCTCACTCTCTACTTTTTGATACCACCGGTACAATGTGTGATAATCTAAGATAAAAATCTGCGTCAGCATCTCAGACACTTAAATGAATTCTTACTTAGCCGACCCAAGGACAGGACCCCCAAGCTCAATAAAAAGGAAGTGCCTGACGTGCCACAAGAGGAACATTGATGAAGTTATATTCAACAATCCGACATCAGAGATGCTCACTTCTCCATTGTGTGAAAGCAGACAATCAAATCAAGCACCCAGTGATCCATGCAACATCAACATCTGAGTCATGCCACCTTCTAAAGTACGAACATATGACAAGATTGCCAAAGAAACACACATACAGCAGAAAGCTGGAAATCTAACCTGAAGTCGCCAAAAATTTATGCCTGATGCAGGTCTCCACACCGAGTTCCATCAGGAGCACAAGCATTAGAACAGCAGTCAAGTGCGCCAAAAAGTGAAGTACACCCATCATCACTCGCTTCTTCCACGACACTTTTGATGGTGCGAATGCAATTAATGCGGTAACCAATAGCAAAGCACCTGCTAGCGATACATAAGACTGTTCCAACAAGTACATGAAAGCAGCCCATCCAGCTACAACAAAGTTCCTCAAATGACCAGAAACAGAGTCATCTTGTAAAATTTGATAGAGGTCACACTGCGAGGGAAGCCCAAGAATAAGCCAATTGCTCAAACATATTATTATAATAATCAATAAGCAGGAGGATTGTTATTTTTGGAACTTGATTTATCTTCCGAGAATTTCGACTGCTTAGAAGGGATTCCCAATGAAGAGTTAAGTAAAATGAAATCACTTAGCTTCTGACGGATTGGATTAATAAATAAAGGATATGCTAAGTGCTAAGTGCTAAGCGACATGATACCAGTCAAGCAAGAATCTGAATGCAAAAATCACATTTAGCTAAAGGCTACTCACTCGTGGGAACATAGAAAAAGCCAGTACGAAGTAGATAATACCACCAATTATATCAAATTGCCAGTTTTTCTTCCGAAATTTCAAGATATTCCGCAAAGCAATCTGCAAAGAATCCAGATAATAGTATGATTTTGCCCTACAGTTCTAAACTAATTGACCAAAGAAGCTAGATACCGTCTTATCACATACCTTTCTAGAATCTTCAAAAGACGGATAAGAAGCCTCGGTCTTATAAGTAGCTCCACAATACTCCTTGAAGTTGCCAAATACATGGGTTGGATGTAAAAATGCCCCACCACATCCGTTCACCAGTAGATGTTCCACACAAGCTGACGTATTCGCAGGTACACTATGACGCATATAATGATGCAAGTCCCCAGCAATTTGAAGTTTACATCTTCCCTTCAAATAATCACGTATCAAATGAGAGAAATTCTTTCCAGATTCATGAGGGGAATTCTCTCCAGAAACATCATTGGAGTAACAATCAAGAAGCCACTTAGGTGCATGCGTAAGTATGATCACAGAGTCCTCATCCCTAACCTGCATTGAATGTGGAATAAGATACCCATTGTATTAAAAGATAGCTGTTGATATCATGTTATAATATAGAATTTTTTTACTAGCTTAAGTCTCTTAAAAAAAGGTTTGAATTCTTATTAAAGTGTGATTTAGAGGTGTATCCAGAGGTACCAGAAACATGAAGGAAATACTATAATCTATTGTGGAAAATATAAGTTGCTAATAGTAGCACAGAATGTAAAATAAATTCTGATGATAAATGAGTTGAGATTCCCTTAAAGATACAACTAGCCTTATCATGAACCGCACATCATTGCCAATATGCTTAGATTAGCTGCGAGTATGATCCTCTCTCAGCAAATTACTAGCATAAAAATGCATATTCAACATGTAAACAGCCTTTCGAACGAAAAAAACAACCCAACAGCAAGTCATACTGCAGGCCAATAGCAAAAACTTCACTGCTGGAAAATCTCTAGAAAGATGACTGAAAAAGCAGACAGATGCTATCCAACCCTGAGAAATATCCTAAAGAGTGATACGGACAACCAGACACGTGTCCTATGCAGGGTCCCTCGACTCAAAAAGTTCCCTCATTCTTTTTGTTTTTTTTCTTTTCTGGCACCTCTATGGAAGATCGATAGAACCTGCGAAGAAAATTCAGGAAAGTACCTCGTCCTTTACCAGCTCCGAGAAGAATTTAAATTGGAACACATCAATATCTTCATGGAGTGCCAGATCAAGGCCAAATACCCACCAATTCTCTGGGAGTCGCAAAGCAAAATAACTCTTTTTTTGAGGCATAAACCACCCACCTAACCAACTCTTACGGCATATGTACCTCATGAAAGTATGAAGTCCATCAAACCAATCTGTAAAACCACGTGAAAATGAACCATTACATTTTCAGAGCAAATAATAAGACAAATAAGGACATGGGCACAGCACTAAGTAATGATATCAATTTGATACAAGTTAACCTCCAAGAGCCAAACAGATAACTTAAGCAAGGTTCAGGCTGAAACCATGACTGACCATGATTTCCAGGAATTATGAAAGCTTGGGGTCCATCAGAGAACCCAGGTGGAATCTCAGGCTTGTCCACATCAATCTGCTCTGATTTGTACCAAGTTGAAGGAGGCTGAAGAGCACACATAAAAGGACGAAAGAACCTGTTCTCATAATTGTCCAGAGTCGGATTTGGATATCTACAGAGGAAGCATAATATTTTGTTTGAGTGGAGATTGAACATTTCTAGAAAACGATGCACTTATACAAGCAAATCATGCCCAATTCTCTGTTCACTATGCTTCTTCTAAAATCAAACCAGCTAACACTTCCTTTACGCACCAACCTATATGATCCAATAAAAAAAATGTATTGTTCAACACTAACCGAAATGAAAGGAGACGAGTAAAGGGGACTAGTCTGAACTTACAATTTTGATGGATAGTGTGAAGGCATGATTGGCTTTCCAGCCCATAAAGCGAAGACCCCTCAATCAAAAGTATACACAAAAATCCTCAAGATCACTCTATTTCACAACGCACTTTGACTCGTAAAATTACAACCCAAATCAAGATAATCATCTCAAACTAGCATAAAAAAAAACTATTAAAATTGAGTGAAGTCGAGTGAAACAGCAAGTTGACTGGTTAAAGTCATTAAACTAGTGGTCTGACTTGTATCGACTCATCTGTAACCTAAAAGATTGTCTATTTCTGGCCCCCAGTGATTTTAGTTAAGAGTATTTGGCTTGTTTGAAGCCATTAACTGAAAAATACTCGGCATCAGTGAGTTTCGCTAATCCTCTGGTTTACTGTGAATGACAATTCAGGGGGAGCAACAGACGAGGAAAGTCCCTTTTCTTCTCTCTGTCTTGAGGTCTTTGTTCATCGACTTCATACATGACAACACCGACCATCCGCTACATCACCATGGAGGGACTTCGATGGTGACCGGTGACGCTCCCGGCAGAAATAGGCATCGATGAACATTACTTTTAAACGAAGTAATCTCGTGATTTATTGGTCCCGTGGCATTTTAATAATACCTTATACATCTAAAACCAGATTACTTTCGATTTCATTTTGAATGAACTTCACTTTTTGCTCATGGACTTGGAGGAAAATTCTCTCGCTGAGGGGAGAGTTTATAGACTATTTCAGGTGGAAGATAGGAGATGGCAAGACTACCTCCTTGTGTTTGACCCGTGGCTAGACATGGGCCCCCTCAACAGGTTCTTTGACAACACTTACATCTATCAATTAGGTCTTACCAGACATGCTAAGGTTGCTCACCTCTTCGCCTTGGATGGGCTGATGGTATTGCAGGAACTCCTCCTTTGGCAAGTCACAATCCCCCCTTAATCAAAGAGAGGATTTTCTTATGTGGCCCCACCATCATTCGGGTAAATTCTCTCTAGCATTAGCCTGGTATGTTATTCGTAAGAAAGCTGCTCGGGTCCCTTGGGCGTCAAGTGTATGGAACAAAGCTGTTGTCCCCAAACACCAATTCATTTTGTGGCTAATCTCTAGGAATCAACTCCCCAACTAGGCTTTTCTTATGTCCTTCGGTAGATTACCTTCAGTACTATGTGCTTTTTGCAACCTCACACCTAATTCTATAGATCACCTATTTTTTGATTGCCATGTTTCCCTATCCCTTACTTCTTTTTGGGCTGCAAAGTGTATTCTTATTTGGAGGAGCCTACCTGGGCAGAAACCCTCTGCTGGATTTTCAATTCCTTGGACAAAGGCTTTTATTTTGACATCATCAAGTTTTCTTTTGGGACTCTCATCTATGTCATTTGGAAGTCCAAGAATGACCTGATTTTTAGAGCTGCAAACTTTTGTATGCCTTCCATGAAGCAATACTTGATCAAGGCAGTTAAGGACAAAGCTTTGTCCTTTAAATCCATGGTTGACTCCCCAAAGAACAGGAGGATGCAACGTAGCTGGGGATAGATCCTTGTATTTTTCTCTATGACACGTGAGAAGGCTGGATATGCCCTCTCCTTTTTGGGGCCTTTCTTTCCCCTGCAAAGCTGTATATCTGTAGCTTTTGTTGGTGTTTTACTTTCAGTGAACTTGGTACTCACTCACTCTAGTGACTTGTAGTCCCGCTGAGTGCGTGTTTTGGTGCCGGGTTGCATCTTCTTTGTAAATTCTGGCTGGAAGTTATATTATACTTACCTTTACAACAACAAAAAAAACTTCGTAGGTAATGTGTTTTTTCAATTTTTCTCAAATTTGTTGACATCTCCAAATTAGTTGATTTCAGAATATTTTCATGATATTGGGAGCATGTAACCATTCACCGTCCCCTATCCTTTAATTTAATAACGGGGAGTTTTATTATCAATATGTATAAGACTCAATGCCCTACCTAATCTTTTAGGTAATTAAAATGTTGCAAGTCCCATTTTATGATGACGTGAATAAACCTGAGGCTCTATTTGTTTCACTGAAAATGAATAATTTAATAAATATTTTCTTGAAAATAATCACTTGTATTATTTATAAAAATGAATGAATTAAAAATATGTTTATTGTTCACTAAGATGTTTAGATTTATATTGTTGTTGATGATGAAAATTTCATCAATAAATTATGATAAGTGATACAAACAATTATTTTAAAAAATATATATTTTCTAAATTATTCATCTTTCACGAAACAAATGTAACTTTAATGAGAAAGCATGATTGACTACCTTACTTAAGAGATACAAATATTCTCCAAAAAAAAAAAAAAAAAGGAAGCATGTTTTGGCCGCATCATGTGGCTGTAAAATAAGGTGCATTCAGAGCGTCTTTTATTTTTAATTTTTTTTTTGGAATTTTGCGACACATGGATATGGACTTATTTTTTGATCTTACTAACTAACGCACGCGCATGCACACATTTATATATGTTGTAATTTGTTAAAATATGAATAATATTTTATATTTATATTTATATATGTTGTAATTTGTTAAAAATATGAATAATATTTTAAAATTTTGCGGGAAAATAAGAATCGCTTTCAGCTTTTCTTAAGTCAAAACAAACCAACCCTGAGGTAATCAAAACACATTCCTGATGTGGCAAATGAGAGTTTCAAGCTAGATGAGTACAACTTATATCCGAAAGCCTAATGGTACAATAAAGGCAAGTGAAGCCAATTGCTATGCTGCGCCTCAAGAAAAGTAGATACAGAGTAGTCAGTCTAGATAGGACAACATATAAAACAAACCAGAAAAAGCTCAAATGCAAAACTTAGCCAACGAAAAAATTTGGTACCGTTTCATTTACTACTTACCATGAGCACTAATTTATATGACTAATGGTCTAGATACTATTTAAGAACCATCAATCTTTAACTCTACATGCTCGGGTTCATGCAGGAGATGCAATAAAAGGACAGCAAGAAAATTACTTGAACTGATGCAAATTGACACGCTGTAGAATAGAAAAACAGGTGATTGACTTACGCAAGATCACCCCCGATAAGAAGCAAGTTCCCTCGTGGTAAGGGAGGCATAGAATCACTGGTTGTCACATCAAGTGAAGGCTGAGCCAGTAGCCGTGCAATGCTGTAAGAAGAGTTCCAACCATCACCAGTATCAGCCACGAAATCAAACCAAAAATCTTCTTTATCCCTGAAGTGGTCATACAAAAAATCCCGTTGAACTCCATCTTCGACCTTGCTCATTGCAGCCTGATCAATAAATAGACTGATGAGATGATGCAGCCACTGCAGTTTTTATGCAAACATGGTTTTGTACTTAAACAACGCCAAAATGCTTAATTTACTTAGAGAAAGCAAAAGGTTACTAGTCATCTTTCATATTGTATACACAGATTTCATTTATGATATAGTGACAATAAATTGATTTGATAAAAAAAATGGAGAGATTGCAGATAAGATGATTGAAAAGAAACGTTGACAATCAGAGTTCGCATGTAGCAACTTTAGATCGATTGCCAGCACAAAATACTCATTCAATCTTTAAACTGTTTAAACACCTTTTCTTCCTTTGTGTGTGTGTGTGTGTTGAGTTTCATAACAAGTGCTCAAGTTAGACAACAATAAAAAGTAAATGATTTGATAACCTGAGCTATACTTGATGCTGTGTTTGTAATGATTGGGTTTCATAATATTCCTTTTGTTAGGATCCAACAAGGAAAAAGTGTGAAAATGTTTCCAGGTCAACTATCTTCTTAGAGAGATGGATAGGCCGATGGAGAGAGACGTAACACCGCATTCAGGAGGGAGATTTCCAAGAGAGACAGGGTACATCATGAATTAAGCACATGGAGTTTAGAAAAATGGAACTTAACCTGCATCATGCGCATGTCAAAGCGGCCAAGAAAGACGGTTACTGATACTATGAGGTCAAACACAGTCTTAAAAAGATCAGCTGAAGTTCTGCAGTACACAACAACTCCATGAGTAAAAAGTACTTCAAGATCCCCGGAAAAAAGGGCAAGAAAAGGAGAAAGAGGAGGGCAAACGTATACCCAGAATACCAAGGAACCATGTCCAGAAATTCTGATTTCATTTCCTCTAACGTATAACCAGAATACCAAGGAACCATGCCCAACCAATCTGGTCTCATTTGCTCTTCTTCTCTTGCCAATAAATGGTGAGCGAGCACCCACCTGCTTGTTATAAAATTCCAACGAATTAAGTTGCAACCCCCGCAGAATAGTGAAGAAGACTATGATGACAGGCAAAAATGAGCTGAACCGATACAAGGTAATCTATCAGCACAAGACCACTGTACTTTTCTACTGCGGTCATTTTTAACTGCATCATCACTAAGAACTCTATCAAATAGTCGTCCATCATATTCAGGCTACCGACTTTCCTCAGGTATGGTTTTTAACTGGCTAATCAAAACACCTAAAGTGTAAACTATTGCACTATAACGAGAATAAGAACGAGCATCCATCACAAAACTATGTCCAAGACAAGGCAGCAAAGTTTTGTTAGCTATTAAACTACCAGAGGTGTCAACATAGGTCAATTACCCTCTTTAACTCATATCTAGTGTTTGACCAAAAATATAAAAACCCATATTTGGATTGGATGATATATGAGTTGACTAAAATTGAAAGAATGGCTTGTCGTGGATTTCAGCGTAACAAAGGCCAACTAGATATGGATTTTAATGAGCAACTCATTTCTTATATACCAATGTCCTCCACTTGCAACCGGCTCTCTCTCTCTCTCTCTCCCTCTCTCTCTCTCTCTCTCATTCTCACTTGCTCACTCCGCATTCTCGCACCCCACTCTCGCTGTCCCTCTTTCGATTTGGGCGTTACTACGCCTCACTCTTCCACTGCCACCTCTTCCACTACTTTCCAAAGCTCTCTCCTTCTCTTCTCCTCCACTAAAGAGCCAGAGCTTATGTAACTCCATCCAACCTCAGAGAGAACCGCCGCAACCAAGGAGACCTTTGGCTAGTATCCATGCCCCTCTTTCAAATCTTTGAATATTTCCAGATCTTACGAGAGTAGAAATTTCATCAAACTTCTAGCACCGGGAGAAATAATAGGTGATCATGTTCTAGTAGCTTGATTCTTCAAGGCTC
Organism: Angophora floribunda; assembly: GCA_014182895.1. NCBI lineage: Eukaryota > Viridiplantae > Streptophyta > Magnoliopsida > Myrtales > Myrtaceae > Angophora > Angophora floribunda. The sequence continues at coordinate 33,986,710 of CM024706.1, read as the reverse complement.
AAATGTTATAGTAATTTCTTATTTGTAATTTTCTAATGTTCTATTTATTTCTACTTTTTTAATATACTATTTTTCATATTTAAGGGGAAAATTTGCTAGGAATTGAAGCTCGGATTGAATTGGATATGGATTCGGGTCCTGGTTTGGGTCAGGTTAGATAGGGTGCGTTTGGTAACATTTCTACTTCTGAGAACAGTTTCTTTTGAGAAATAGTTCTTTTCTATTTCTACTCCCTGGAACAATTTCTGAGTAAAATAGGGCGTTTGGTAACTACAAAAATTTCTTGTTCTCGGAATAGAAAAAGAATATAAATGCGTTTGGTATCGACAAAATTTTTTTATTTCTTTCTTCCTGACAGCAGTGGCGACTGGCGGGCGGGGGCGGTGACCGGCGGCGGTGGGCTACGGACGGCAACTAGGGGCGGCGGCCGGCGGCCGGCGGCCGGAGGCCGCAAACGTCGGTTGGCGGACGTCGGTCACCGATCCACGCCGCCCCCGCCCACCGGCCGCCGCCCCCGGTTGCCGTCCCCATAGCCCACCGCTGCCGGTCACCGCCCTCGCTCGCCGGTCGCCGCTGCCGCCGCCCACCGGTCGCCGACCACGGGCGAAGGACGGCGACTGGAGGTCGGCCGGTGGCAGCGGGTGGGGGCGGCCGGCGACAAGTGGTGAAGATCGACGACCAGAGGCGGCCGGCGGCGGCGACCGGCGGCAGGCGATGGCGGGCGGCGGTGGCGGCGGTAGGTGGCGGTGGGTGGGTGGCCGGCATGTTATAAGGGTGAGAAGTCCCCAAGAAATAGTTTCTAGAAATTGTTCTCAGGAATAAGAAGCTAGTTTTTTCTACTTCTCATTTCTACTCCAAATTTATTCCCAGGAACAACTTTCTATTCCCGGGAATAGAAAAATCAGTTTGCGTTACCAAACGCATTTTTATTCTTTTTCTATTCAAGGGAACAAAAGAACAGAAAAATTGAGGAAGAGAAATGTTGCCAAACGGAGCCATAATGTCAAATCAAGTATGGATCTCTAAAATTGCATCACATTAAATGGGTAGGGTGAATGGGTTGAATTTGATCGGACATAATTTCAACTTACGAACCTGAACCGACCTATCCAAGACAAACAAAATGTCACTCACCCGGTCGACCTTTCCACAAGATAATCGGCAATATAAAGGCCTGTGAAGGTTGCCCATAACGAGTATAAAGGAGAAATTTCATCAGAACCCTGCAACAAACAAGAAAGCGATATTAAAGTGGCCTTGACATTTGATCAACGCAAAAACCTTTCATTTTGTACCTGCCCGAACATGACCCACTTCGACCAGAGTGGATAATCATTAGCAGACCCTACCGGAGCAAACCAACATGAGCAAATCTCGTCCTTATACTCATTCATCCGCAGGAATTTCGAGATCAAGGTGTTCCTTTCTTCTTTCTTCCCAAAAGAGAACCAGTCATAACATTTTCCCTCAAACGGCGTTTCCTTCAAATAAGCACGGTTCCCGCAGAAACTATAAAATCCACAGCAGGCAACGCTCAGAACCTATACATAACGTAATATACATTATACTAAAAACCACAAAAGGCCCATGCTGCATAATCTTCAAAGAAATGGATCCTCATAACTAACCGTGCTCTTCTGTATAAGGTTCCAGAGCTTTGGTCTTCTTCTAGCCTCTGGAGAGACAAGCCCGATATACGAAAGACCGATTAATATTATATGGAAAACAGTAAGGAATAAAATAGAGGAGCCATAAATTGTCAAATATAAAGACAAATTCATCCTCAAATCCGCTCCAATCGACTGAGAACTGGGAAAATGATACAGAGTCGCCACAAAGATCCACGCAATGTGCCTGTGAAAGCAAGCATTACTCTCAGAGACAGTTAAAACAACTGTCAATGCACTCAAAAGATTACAAAGCAAGCTCCCATTTAATGGCAAAGACAATCAGTTAGGCTTGCGATAGATTAGTGCTCACCATCTGCTAAAATTCAAATAACTGGGCTCAATGGGATTCTCAACGAACGGAGACGAAAAGAGAAAGAAGATACCAAGCAAGCAAGCACACATAGACCACCAGTCGATGCTCATATCCAACATCTCGACAAGAGCGTGCATATCATCCGAAGATATGAAGGATAGGCAACTGACAACCATGGCACTTATAGCGTACGCCGAATGATGCATCTGAATAGTCCATAGAGAGAGAGAGAGAGAGAGAGAGAGAGAGAGAGAAGTCAAAGGGTGCATGTGCGAAAAACCGCGTAAAATGGGAATGGTGTGTGAAGGAACAACATGGGCAGGGCAGAGAGAGGTCAACGAGTGCACGTGCGAAACACTGCATGAAACGGGGATGGTCTGAGAAGGAACAACTGAAGCAGGGGAGAGAGAAAGTCAACTCGTGCATGTACGAAAGACTACATCAACTGAGCTGGTCTGCGAATTACGGGGGAGTGCGTCGGAGCAGTGACGTCAAACGGACTCGGGGAATCTGAGCCTGTGCCTTGGAACGTAGCATTCTCCTTTGCACCTTCGCGACATATAATTTCGTTTCATGAAGACAGTTTCTTCTTGTCAATGTCAAGGTTTTGATTGATTGATGACAAATGATTGGTCGATCCGACCAAAATAAACTCAATCATACGTACGTTTACTGCGCAAAGGGAGGAGATAGACTTAACATGTGAAATTCGACTTCGAATTTGTCCTTCACTGTGACACCAAAGAAAAGCTCAAAAAACTGTTGAAACTTACAAGCAAATAACTTCCAAAAGCTTTACACATGAAAATTAAAAACAAAATGCGTGAAGACCAAAAAAGAGTGTCAAACTTGCTCATTATTATGTTTCTTACGTTACGATAGGATTTTGAGTTTGCCGATTGATTTCAAAGAACAATAACATATTCCCTAGATATGAGAAACACTATGAATCTCATATTCTAGAGCATTTGGGTTTTAAAATGATTCCATTTAGACTACACTTGATATGAGTTGATATGAGTATAGTCTTAGTCTTAAAGTAGAAATGCAATGGCGGGTATAGGGGTTCTCTATTTTATTTTTCAAGATTGGTGGTAAGAAGATGTCTCTTGGTGGAGTGTTTTGATTTGGATCTCTCTCTTGGGGGATCCGATGCCACTTGTCCAATTGGACTCATTTGACTTAAGGATCAAGTAAGAGATGTCTTAACTTGAATCTCCACCTTGTTGCATTCAAGGACTACAATAACTCCACCTATCCTCATTCCTGATTATCATCATGATTTGAGAAATTAAGTAGGCACTAGATATTGTAAGATTTTCAAGAGAGAAAATACCTAAAGGCCAAATCATTACTCAATTAGCTTGATTTTATGATGTGTTACAATCAACAGGCTTTTCATACTCAAACAAATATATATAGGAATGAACTGACCTAACCTATAGTTACCTTAATCGAATGAGGAAACTTAAATATCTTAGGAAATAACGAAATAATATCTCTAACAACAGTCTGCACTTCTCTAGAATGGCCGACCGAAACTACAGCACAGCAATTGCTGCGTGCCTCCAATGCTGCGAATTGCCCAATTGAAAACGCTGTTGCGAGCGATGTCAGCTTCAAGAGTTCTGATGACGAAGAGAGAGAGGCACGGATGAATGCGCACAGCGAGAGAGTGGGGAAGGAACGACCCAAACAGGGGAGAGAGAAAAGTCAACGCCCGCACGGTCCGAAAAACTGCATTAAATTGTCAAAACCGACGCGGGTAATTTGAGCATGTGCGCACGAGCATGTCATTTTCGTTTCATTGGTAACATTTTCTACGCATTCTTCTCCTCGAAGTGCATCATTGACTGATGATGACTGATGATTGGCCAATCCATTATAAATGAACTCAATCACGAGGAAATGTTCATCGGACAAGGGACAGCAGGCTTTTTAATGACGTGAAATCCGAGTTCAAAATGCCAGCTTCACTGCAACACTGACGAACAACTCAGCAAACTGTCAGAGCTCACAAGTGAATTGCTTTCGCAAGCTTACACATGATGTGTTAAAGGCCACGTCGTTAATCAATTGGCTTGATTTGATGATGCGTTATAATCAATAATTTTTCTTTTGTACCCGAACAATATATATAGGAAATGAAGTAACCTGATCTATAATTACTTTAATCTAATGAGGAAATTAGATATTTTAGGAAATAAAGTGGAATGTCAAACAATATCCTTACCATCTCATAATGTCTCTAACAATATTTTGCAACAGGAAATTCTCTAATATCCATAGACATACTCCAACATTGCTCTTCTCTAACTTCTTAACGATTATGACCAAAAAAAAAAAAAAACTTCTCAACGAGAGAGTGCATGCTATTGGAAGATATGAAGAACAGCCCACCGAAACTACAGCAATCACGGCATGCCTCCAGTGCTGCGAATTGCCCAATCGAAAACGCGACTGCAAGTGGTGTCACCATCCAGAATTTTGATGACGAAGAGAGAGAGAGGAATGCGCACAGCTAACGAGCGTCAGGGGAGAGAGAAAAGTAAACGCGCGAATGTGCGAAAAATTGCATTAAATGTGAGCATGTGCATAAAAGAGCATCAGCATATTCCGTTTGCACTTTCGCAACATATTATTTTCGTTTGATTGTAACATTTTCTATGCGTCCTTCTGGCCAATGTTTTTTTATTGATTCTAACCGAAATAAACTCAATCACGAGGAAGTTCATCGGCCTAAGGGACAATAGACTTTTTAATAACGTGAAATTCAAGTTTAAATACCACATTCACTATAACATCGACAAAGAACTTGATAGTGTCACTACTCACAAAAAATTACTTTGACAAGCTTATACATGAAAATTAAAAACAAAATGCAAGAAAATCAAGAAAAAGCAGCATCAAATTTGCTCATCGATATTTCTTATATTATGACAAGATGTTGAGTTTATCATTTGATTTCAACAAAACAATAATGTGTTTCCTAGATATGGGAGTACTATAAATCTCAAATTATTCCAGGGCATTAAGATTCACGTTACATATTTTATTAAATATAATGTTGTTTGCACTAGTAATTGTTATTATCTAATCTCTATTACAGTCAAAGTATTAATAGCTGTCATATAGGGTTAGTGTGATGTTTTCCGTGCCTCTCTGACTATCCCCATAATCATCTGCCAATTACCGTATGATATTAATAATCATTAGCATTATAAGAGTGTGTTTGTTGCGAGATAAACTCAATAATAAAAGAGATTACCTTCATGAAAATTATTTTTCAGGAAAACATTTTCTCATTTTCAAGATAGAGAATTTATTTTCCTAATTTTAAACATACATATTTTCATCTATTATAAATAGTTTTATGTTGATTAATCATTTTCAACAAATCAAACATGTGAAAAAAAACTAATTCACAGAAAAAAATTTCATTCAAACAAACGCACTTTAAGTTCATAAATGTAATATATATTATATGGAAATTATTTTCAAGGAAAATTATTAGTTTTCATTTTTTTTAGTGGTTTAGAAAGAAATGATTTCCTTTTTACCAGTAAGGGAAATCATTTCCCCCATATTGTTTTCAATCAATGAAAAATGTTTTCTGTAAATCGATTAATTTTTTGTTATCTAAATATTGGAAAGTCTGAAATTAGTTTTCCTTCAAACAAATCCTAAGATTGCCTTTTTTTCTCAACTGTACCCTTTCTCCTCTTTTGTGCACACAACGTGCATGCATCATTTCTAGTCAGTACAAATTTTTTGCATATATTTCAATTTGACTTTAGTGCTGAGGGACACAAGTTTGTCCAAAGAAAAAATTAATCCAATACAACTAGTCACATCAAAATATGTCGACTTGTAATGCTTAAAAGAATGAGATTTTATTTTGTAGTTCATGAAGTTTTCGTTTATCTGTAGTTTCAACCTTCGACTAATTCGAATCTCCATTCTTGCGCATGGCCTCATTTTGAGAGGATGACGCAAATGTGGGCTTTTCATGTGCTAGCCCAAAAAGGGGCAAGTTTCAGTAGTTAATCAGGCCCTCTAAATGCAAGAGCTCTGGTCAAAACCAACAATATAAACTAGTGGTGTCCCGACTAGAAAAAAAAAAGAAGGCCGAGGGTGTCAGTAATACCCGGTCCGAACCGAAAAATTTTGGGTGTTTTCTGTTTTTGAATAGAAAATGAAAAATATTGGAGACTTATATTGTGTATTTGTCGTCTTTTGTACATGTATTACAAGCCTATTTATAATACAAGAATGATGTACAATAGGAAAGAATATACAAAATAACGTTTCATATTCTATATTATGGATATCTAATCTTACGGGTTGATCAAATCAATTAATTTGCAATCAAAATAATCATAATCAAATCATATATCCTACTCTTATATTTTCTATTAAGTTCTAGTTACAATTTGGGTAGTAAGCAAATTAAAAAAAAAATGTACATTGACAGTTCGGTTTGGTTCTCGTATTGTACTTGAGCCGCAGTAAAGAAATTCAAAACAACTAAATAACCTGAAACCATGGCTAGCTGTTGTAAGGAAGAAAGCAACGTTAATCTAGAAGCTATAACATGAAGAAGCAGAGTGCAAATGGCATCTTCGAAGTCGCCAAAGTCTCCAACCTCAACTGTATCGATATCTCCACATCCGATGTTCACCAATCCATCGCTCAACTCAACCAGGTCCTCAATCGCTCTTCTTCTTCTTCGCCTTTTTTTTTGTCTTTTTGAGTCTGAAATTCTTATTCTGAGTCCGATTTCATTTTGCATTATCATGGGCGTGCTTGGATTGCGGGTTCTTCTACGTGTAAACCACGGAATAAGCCGTGAGATCACGAATGAGGTTTTCGAGCAGAGCAAGCCGTTTATCGATTTGCCATTGAGCGAGAAGATGAAGCTCCCGAGTAAACACGAAGCATCGGGGCTACACTTCCTGAGAACGAGTTAAAAGGGCTAAATTTTGTCATTGAAATCATTTGAAAGAGAGGAAAACTGAAATCCCATGGTTCGAAGCAGTTCAGGTCTTGGTTTAGGTGACAGCAAACGCATACCCAAATGTTAGAAGTTCATAGTTACTGAAAATAAAGGCATAGCCATTAAGAGTGTGTTTGGTAACTATTTTGTACCCAAAAAAGATTTTTACATAGAAATAAATTTTTTTTTTATTTTGTTTACTAGATGAGTTCCTGAACATTTAAAGGTATTTGGTGACTACTTAAAATTTTTATTTCCGAAATAGAAATATGTTTGGTCAACCCTTAAATTTTTCAATGACTTGTAATTTCTTTTTAGCTTTTTAATACTTTTATTATATTTTTCTCTTTTAAAATTTTAATAATGTTATTATTTTTTAAATTTTAATAATTTATTATTTTTAAATTGTATTATTTAATTTTATTATTTTTTATATTTTTATAATTGTATGTTATATTTTTTATATTTTGAAACTTATTATATTTTCAATTATTTTATTACATTATATTAATTTTATTATATGTTTTATCAAATTTTTATTATAATTTTTTATGTAATTTTTTTTATTTTTAATATAATTTTATGTTATAATTTTTTATATTTTTAAAAAATTTTATTTCGATTTTTAAATAATTTTATTATATTTCTACGATTGGCTAAAGGAAGAAGAGGAGAAAAAAAAAAGAAAAAAAAAGAAAAAAAGAAAAAAAAAAAAGAATATGGTTTGGCTTGATTCTGAAATTGTTTCCAAGATTAAAGAATCAACTTTTTTTTTACTTCATGATTTTGTTTCAAAAATCTATTCTTTTCGAATAAATTTATTTTCGGGAATAAAAAATTACAAAATGAATTTATGTTCATTTTTTTTTACAAAATAAATAAGACAACATGTTATCAAACATGCCCTAATAATACTCAAAGAATACTACCAAAGCCAAAAAAATTTAGAATAAGATGTTATTTAAGCAGAATAACAACCGTCAATCTTGACAAAAGAAACAGCTATAATCCCACGTGAATGTGATCTTAAAACCAAACAGCAAAAAAAGAAAAAGAAAAAGAAATAAAAAGATAAAAAAATTCAAGTTTCTAAGTAATTTTTTTTTTGGGAGCAGAAAATATTTTGTTTCAGCTAAATATCGAAAAATAAAATTATTTTTTTGAGAAATATTATTTTTAAATGATTTTTTTTTTCGGAATAAACCAACCCCACATTTACTTCCAGACCCGATCAAGCTCGTACTGGAGACATCAAGCTCGATCGAGTTTGAATCGAGAATTGGTCCCCCGTGATATTTTTTTGCCGACAATGGTGACAGGCGCTAGCAAACAAAACAAGGTGGCAGACAGACAAAACAACTGAAAAGATCGTCACGGATCAGCAAACATCAAATGAATAGTTAGAAATGGAAAAACAAAAAACAATCGTACGAGAAGATAACATCAACTTGTCACTAATTGTAATTTTAAAACTTAATGAGACCTGACGTCCAAATATAATTATAAAACGTGCACTATTATGGTCTGACGTGTCACGATGGCGCGATACTCAAAGAGTATTATAAATGACGCGTCAACACCTTTTATAGAAAATACAGATTTGCGAATCTTACTTGCTTAATATTAAATATTACCAAAAACTCTCCATTACGTTACTTATAACAAATTTATACTAAACTTTTTACAACATAAAAAAATCTCAAACTATACCACTTATAATAGACTTACTTTGAATTTTTTTCGTAACACTAAAAACCCCAAATTATATCCATTATGATATATTTATCCAAAACTTTCTCTCAAAATACAAAAGAACTCCGAACTTTTACATGTATGACACATTTACCCTCAAACTCACTGGCCGACGGGCATTGTCATTTTTTCCTTTTTATATTTTTTTTTGTTTTTTTTTTTTTTTCTCCTTCTTCTCTCTTCCCTCCACCATGGCCAACGGAGGGAAGCCAGCGAAATGACCACCCTCGCCAGCATTAGAGTCGGTGAGGGTCGCCCTTGCCTAAGTCGGGTGATGGCTATCTCCCCCTCGTGTGAGTCATGCGAGGGCTACCCTTGCCCGACCCCACCCAGTGTAGGGGTTGCCCTTTCTCGACTCCAACACTAACGAAGGTGGCCTTTGTCGTCTTATCTCCGCCCGCCATGGTGGAAGGAAGAGATAAGAAGGAAAAAAAAAAGAAAGAAAAAAAAAAGGAAAAAGATGAAAATGTTATTCGGTCAAAAACTTTGGAATTAAATGTGTCACATGAGTACAAATTAGGGTTTTTTGTGTCACAAAAGAAATTTTGAGGTAAATCTATCACAAGTGGCATAATTTAAAGTTTTTTATGTCACAAAAAAAATATCAGAGTAAATTTGTCATAAGTAACATAATTTTGGATTTTGATGGTATTTTCTCTATCATAAATCAACTTGTTTGTTTTGGGACTATTTAAATTTGATTTTACTTCTCTTTTGGACATTAATTTTCACATAATATCTCAGTACATTTCAAACGTGGACATTATCCTTTCAATCCCTAACCTCTTGTGCGGATGTTAAATTCAATCTTAAACATTTCATCAAAAATTGTTGATGTGGTAGTATGCTAAATGGGCGGCCAACAATGATTGGATCGTCATATCAGTAATTTTCAGCGAAAATTGATCAAATTGACTATATTGAAATTTCAAGTAAAGGTTTTAAGTAAAACGATAAAATTGAAAAATTCATAATTGAATCAATATCCATATCATAAGTCTGGAATTGATTAGTTAATTTTTCCATCAAATTTATTAAAAACACATCTTAGCATGCGTGATTATTTAGCATCATTGTGTTTTTAATTACCACAAAGAACTATGGTTTATCTTAAAATCAATCGCTTCAACACATCATTTTATATGTTGGTTCATGTCCCCAATTCTGGTTCCACAATTTTACAATCGTACGCTCTACTTGTTAGCCTACGTTGCCCACAGCTACGTGGAAAATAATGCACTATTATTGAACAAACTATTCCAAGAAAAAAGTCCTCTATCGTCGGCGGCACTACATCTGAGTATTTAATACGCTCGTGATTGGGAATTTTTTTTTGTGTTGGTTACAACAATTGCTGCCAAAAGACAAAAATAGCCTCGGTACTCTACAGTAAGCCAAAACGAAACCTAGTTATGATGCACCCTCGCATTTGCTTTTGTGTTTTTCTCCGCCGCGTTTCATTTGCTTGCACCGAAGGTTTTCCCAGAAATTGCATCCTAGTATTATTTTGTGAATTATTTCCTTGCTAGATGTTTGAGATTGTAGAGCCCAAACCACAAACATAAGAAGAAAACCGTAAATTTTAAAATCGAATTTCAGATTTTACTACTATTTTTTAATATAATAGTCAAATTGCATTCGGATTTATTTTTGCATACCTCAGTTGATGTTAAAGATACAATTTCCCAAACTTTTACTTTTAGAGTGTTTCCAATGAAACTTGAATCCAAGACCACAAAATTGGGAGCACAATACACATTCACCATCAAATGCAAATAATTATATATTTTGAATCATGCACTTCAACTTTATGATTGCATTTCACCTAGTCTATTTCAAAGTTCACCTATCTAGGTGACTTCCTTGTCATAATACACACATGTATATAATGTTCCTACAATGTAGCTAATAGCGATGCTTAATCATTGCACATTTTTAATGTTGAAATTTCGAACTATTGCAACTAGATTCCTGAAATTCTGTCCCATACGACGAAATTTTATGCCTCCTCCCTAGTTGAGACTCTTATTGGAGACGATGCAATCAACATCTTCTCTCTATATATAAGTCTATGCTGAGTGCAGCATTGTATACTCGCATCCTAAAACGCCATAAGTCTGGTCTCTGGAATCTTGATTCTTGACTTGGGTGTTACTGTTGCGTCATCTTCGCTACAAAAACCATGAGTCTAGAAGGGAAGCTGGAGGTCGAAATCGACATCCAATCATCCGCAGATAAGTTCTACAACCTCTTCAAGAGCCAAATCTACCACCTCCCCACCATTTCCTCCGACCTTATCCAAAAGGTGGAGCTCCATGATGGCGACTGGAACTCGAGCGACGCTGTCAAGCATTGGAACTACACCCTAGGTAGGTGCACCATCTCGAAACGCTCACTCACTGATTAATCACCCCAAGAAACTTTTGCTGCTCAATCTGGTAAAATTTCCTCCAACTCCGAGTTTCCATCTTTCGGACGAGCCACAGAAGCAATCGCTTGACCTTGAAACGATCCTACTTGTATATGACCTCTTTGTCTCGACTTGTGTCTCGATAGAAAAGTTATGAACGTATGTGTATGTAGAAATAATAGAGGCCAATATAATCCTCGACCCTTGTACTGATACCAGGTTGAGATTTCGAATATTCAGTTTTTGGGAGAGGTTAGCAGAATCTTGTAATTGGCTTGACCAAATCTGGAAATTGCAGATGGGAAGGCGTTGACGGTGAAGGAGAAGGTCAAAGTAGACGATGAGAACAAGTCGATCACGTTCAACATCATAGAAGGAGATATACTGAAGGAGTTCAAGAGCTTTAAGTCCACTGGGCAAGCAACTGCGAAAGCTGACGGCAATGGAAGCACGGTGAAGTGGACCATCGACTATGAGAAGCTGAACGAATCCGTTGCTGAACCTAATAGCTACACCGACGCCGTCATCAAGATCACAAAAGACGTCGATGGTCATCTGCTCAAGGCTTGAAGCAGTTGTCTTCACGCTGCTGCTTGCACTAGAGAAACGCAGCCACAGAAGATGATCTTTCACTTGATTATACAGTGCGTGTGTGTGCTTGTGTGTGCTTGTGTCTGATATTGTGTTCAATGTGTATTGTTATCTGTTGCCAAGCTAAATAAAGTTCTCGGTGTGCTTATTGTGTAATTATATTCGTTAGGTGCTTTTGTTCCGAAGTATCAGATTGATTTCTTTTTCATACTAGCAGATTTCGATTAGTGCTGGTAAATGTCAAATGAGTATAAAATAGATAATCACTGAATTTTTTTTTTAGTCAAGAAACTCGCTGGAAAATTAGTACTAATTTTTTAATTTTCATATTACCAATTTATATAATAAGTTACCAACTCTATTTATATAACTTACTAGGCTTTGAATATAGTAACTCTTATACGAAGTTACCGACTTAAATTAGGGTGGTCTATCAACTTTTATCAGATTAAATTGTCCACTAAATTTGGGTTATCAATTTTTGTTTGAGTGACTTACCATTTTTCAATTTTCTTTTAATTTATCATTTTTTTATTGAGCTACCAACTTTTATTTCCCTTGATTAGCAACCCCGTATGTATATTAACCCTTTTTAGAGATTAATGGTCTAAATTAGCATGACTTGATGACTTTTTCCCATTAAATTATCGTCTAGGTTATTTAATAAATTTGTTTTTGTGTTTGTTACAACAATTACTGCCAAAAGACAAAAATAGCCTCGGTACGCCACAGTAAGCCAAAACGAAACCTAGTTATGATGCACCCTCGCGTTTGCTTGCACCATACATTGAAGGTTTTCCCAGAAATTGCATCCTAGTATTATTTCGTGAATTATTTCCTTGCTAGATGTTTGAGATTGTAGAGCTCAAACCACAAACATAAGAAGAAAACCGTAAATTTTAAAATCGAATTTCAGATTTTACTACTATTTTTTAATATAATAGTTGAATTGTGTTCGGATTAATTTTTGCATACCTCAGATGATTTTTTTTTTTGTCAGAAGTAATTCATTGCCATTCACGAAAATGATCGATTACATTCGTTGTCATAGTCCAAACATAGAATTAGGAAAAGAGGGTGTGGGGGCGAGGAAAGCCAATTGAGTGGGAGCAACCCAGAGTGATAGGCCTTGCCAGCCAATCCGCAGCCCTATTTGCTTCCCTCGATTCATATGTGAGCAAGACATTAGGTAAGTGGGCTAGTAATGCCCGGCAGTCTAGAAACAATGAGCGGTAAGCCTAGGAAATAACTTCCCAGCCCATGATCTCTTCAAAAACTGAGATGTTGTCAGTGACCATGTGCAAGGGCAGATCACTTTAAACTCCATGTACTTGCCCTTCTTCGACATCGCGATGCTGCTTCAGCCAAAGTAGCGCTTCACGCACAACTAGGGCTTCCGCTACAAAAGCTGATTCTACGAAAATCTCTACAACAAAGCCATCAATGACCGTTCCAGTGCTTCATTTGCAGATTCCTGCTGCAAAGCCCTTCTTTTCCAAGGTTGTCCAAGAGGCGTCGACGTTCAACTTCAAATGGCCACAAACTGGAGGAGACCGGGTTAGTCCCCCTTTTCACCTAGAATCTGTTTCTTTGCGTGGGGAGTTCCATTTGACAAACATCTAATGGAGCAATTCAGCTTCATAGGGGATAGAGTGCGAGAGCAACGGTTTACGTTGGAAAATTAGGGCATTCCTAGCTTTCCAAATCAGCCATAGAGAGTTTGCAAAAATCGCCCGCTCCCTATGTGAGGCTCCTAGGTCAAGTATTCATAGACCCACTTGTCCATTCTTGAAATAGTTGTTGGGGAGATGCTAACACACAAGTTCGAATCTATCTAGATCGCCTGCATCCAATGACAGAGCAAAAACAAATGCTCTGTTGTTTCTGGGAAGTTGCCGCAAATAGGACATGTTGAGTCCGGTACGATTTCTCATCTTTGTAACTTCGATTTTGTCGATAGCCCTTCAACGCACACACTCCACATAAAGTGTTTAATTTTGGGTAGAGTCTGTAATTTCCAGATTTCATGCCATAATCGGTTAGGAACTTGATATGATGATGATGCTTGGTGTCCTTGTTTTGCCCTATTTGTATTGCGCAACTTGTTATAGCAATTTTTGATCGTGTAAGCTCCTGATTTGCTCCATGTCCCCACTAATTTGTCTGGCTTAGTCTGTAAACTTAGGGGTGTTGCCAAGACCTCTTGAACCGTATGAATAGCAAATTTCTCCTGCAACAATGGGACATTCCATACACGGAATTCTATAGATATGAGATCAACAACTAGTGTAGGATCATCTCGATTAGCTGGGCTGCCTATTAGGCTAGAGGGCAGCCATCTATCCTCCCTTAAGTTTATGCTTCTCCCATCTCCAACCTCCCATCGTACTGTAGATTATATTGCTTCTTTGCCCATTAGAATGTTTTGCCAACCCCAGGATGGTCGAGTTCCTTTGTTAGCTATCCAGAACTTTCCATGCGAGAAATAAGGTCCTCTAAATAATCTACTCCATAAAGCCTCAGCGTTTTGACTCATCCTCCAAGCTTGTTTTCCCAACATAGCCCTATTAAAGTCCACGAGGTCTTTAAATCCTAAGCCCCCTTCATTCTTTCGAATTTTCAAGCTAGTCCAGTTCTTCCAGTGGATTCCTTTACTTCTCCCATTCTATTTCCACCAGAAAGATGCAATTATATTCTTTATTGCTCTACATACTGATATAAGGATTTTGAAGATGGACATAGCATACTGTGAGAGGGCCTGAATTATCATTTTAAGTAACACCTCCTTGCTTGCCTTCGAGATTAGTTTCTCTTTCCAACCCTCTAGCTTCCTATCAACTCTCGCTAACAACTAGTTAAACATTTGTTTCTTAGTTTGACCCCAGTTTGAGGGGATTCCCAAGTATTTTGTCTTGTCAATCATAGGGACTCTTAACTCCTCAACCATGTTTCTTTTCAATTCCTGAGGACAGCTATTACCGAAAAATATCTCTGATTTGTTCAGATTGATAGCCTGACCTAAAGCAAAACAGTAGCAAGTCAAAGTGTTCCAAGGTTTTGGGCTTCTCTAATCGTCCCATCCAAGAAAAATATGGCATCATCAGCAAACAATAGATGAGACAATATAGGACAGTGAGGGTTTAATTTGATTCCTTTGAGCTTACCGTCATTCACAGCTTTGTGCATAAGGGATGATAGGACGTTAGCCATCAATATGAAATGATAAGGGGATAAAGGATTCCATTGTCGAATACCTCTTGTAGGATAAAACTCTTCCCCAACTTCCCCATTTACACTAGTTCTAAAACTGACAAAAGATATGTAGAATCGTACCAACTGTACCCATTTCTCAGCAAAGCCCATCTTCAACATACAATCACATAAGAAGTCCTACTCCACTCTATCATACACTTTTTGCATGTTTAATTTTAGCACAGCTTGAAATTTTCGTTTTCTTTTTCTGACTCATAGCTAGTGTAGGACTTCTTGAACCATAAATATGTTATCTTGTATTTGCCGGCCCCCCACAAAAGCACTCTATTCTGGATGAATGAGTTGTATAAGCCGAGACTTAAGCCGGTTAGCCATAACCTTTGCAATTACTTTGTAATTAAAGTTGCAAAGACTAATGGGTATGTATTCAGTGATAGTTTCTAGGTTTGCCACTTTAGGAACTAGGGTAATATGCGTTTTGTTCATAGCAGGGTCAAAAGTACCTTGATTAAAGAAGATTCCACTAGTCTGAACATATCCGCCTGAGTTGTTGACCAATTGTGTTGATAGAATAGCCCATTGAGACCATCCGCCCTTGGAGCCTTAGTAGCCCCCATTTGAAATACTGCTTGTTGCACTTCTTCTATTATGATCTATTGCATTAGGGCCTCATTCATCTCTATAGAAACAATTGAAGGGCAAACTTTAAGGACTGGGTGATAGTTTCTAGCTCTAACCGTTGTGTACAATTGTTTGTAAAAGCCTATGATGTGTTGTTGGATTATGGAAGGATCTTGACTCCAGTAGTTATTAGCTAGCTTTAGCATAGAGATTCTGTTCCGATGTCTCCTCTGTATAGTCGTAGCATGGAAAAATTTAGTATTTTGATCCCCATGTTTCAACCAGTTAATCCGTGAGCACATCCCCCAATGCATTTCCTCCTGTCTCTATAAAGTTTCTATGCGTTCAACTACTCTCTTATATTCCTCCTTAGTGGCTCCTGTGTCCTATGTGTTCGTGAGGTCAATTAGTGTGTCTTTCATACTCTCAATCTGTTGTGTTGCATTTTTTAAGGTAGCACGGCTCCATCTCCTCAGCGCAACAGCAACCGTTTGAGATTTCCGCACCATGTCCAGGTCTGGTCCAGTAGTATCCTTCCATGCATTTTCTACTATCATTTTGCAATTTGGATGGTCCAACCAGTATGCTTCAAACCTAAACCGATTCTGTTTTTTCCTTTGTATTGGGTCCAAACACACAAGAATGGGGCAGTAGTCAACCCTATAGCAAGAAGGGCAAAAACCTCAGCACTGGGATAGAACACTCTCCAATTTAGAGTACTGAATGCACAATCTAATCTTTCCTTAACTAAATTATCTCATTCTCTGTGATTGGTCTAGGTGAAGGCACATCATTTGCTGTCCAGGTCCATGAGCGAACAATTATCAACAAAGCTCCTAAACACTAAAGTCCTGGACCTCTCAACTTGTCTTATACCAACTTTTTCCCATTGGTAAAGATCTCATTGAAGTCGCCAACGCATAACCAAGGGACATTTGGATGAAGCATGTCTTTCCCGAAGGAGATTCCATAAGGTAATACTCTATTGAAACATGTTGACGCATTTAGAAATAAAATTGACATATGTACCCCCTAATCCTTATCTTTGCATTCTACCTCAATGAGCTCATCACTAGAATAATCCACAGTAAGTTGGACATCCTCATCCCATAATAAAGCCAGTCCGCTTGCAATCCCCACTAGGTTCACGATATACGAGTAAGAGAAGTTTAGTCTCTTTTTGATTCAATCTACCACCATCTCTTTTATTCTTAGTTTCCATTAGAAAAACTAAGTTAGGTCTCTCATAAGCCATCAAGGCTCTTAGATGTTGGACTGTCAAGGGAGAGCCTAAACCTTGACAGTTCCAACTTAGTATTTTCATGACTATTTTGGTGGCTTATTAGGGCTAGCCACCAAAGCCCCTACCATTGCCCCTTCACACACTTAAATTGGGGTATCCGTGAGCTTGTCCACATCCACAAGACATGCAAGAGAGTCTCTTTTTTCGTATGGAGCAAATCGCTTCAATTTTTTAACAGCTTGGTTTTTAAACCTAGACTTGTCTAATTTGGTCTATCTGAAATCAGCATCTTGATGTATTCACTTACATTTATTTATAGGATTGTTGGCTACTAGTAGTGCAGTTTCAAAATTCAACTTTGGTGATGGAGTATAAAGCACTAAGGCTTGATTATTCTCAATCCGGTTTTGGCTGCTGCAGGTATTCCCATCTGGTGGAGTGAATTCTTCTGACATCATATCCTCCATTTCCAAGGTAACATCTAAATCACCATAAAATGTCTCCCAACAAGGACTAGGTTCTTTAACCTTCGCTTTCAGCCAAGATCCATATTTCCCTACTTTATCTTGAGGTAAACCGGACTCTTCATAAGGTATTTTGGGGCAATAATTAGCATAGTGACCCATATGTCCACATGAGTAACAGAAATGCGGAAGTCACTCATACTTAAAGTCAATCCACCACTTTTTATCCCCAACCTATATGATAGTGCCCGTTTTCAGCGGATGCAATAAATTTAGTTTGGCTCTAGCCTTCCCTGTCTTACGAGAGCTATTATTCCTTGCCTCAATTCGAACTGCCTCCACTACTCCCAACTTACCAACAATCATTCTAATTGAATAGTCTATTATAGCAACTCGTGGTAGTCCAACCATATGCACCCAAAAGGAGCAGTACGTAAAGTCATAGCAGTGTTTAGGGATTTGTGGGTCACCCTCATATAAGACCAACAAGTTACTGGCAAATGACCAAGGGCATGTATGCAAGATTCTTTGATGTTCTTCTACCATCTTAAATATAAACACATAATAACCAGGTTCGATCACTTCACATTTAACCTCATCTAGTTTTCAAGATCTCTTCATAGTACTATAGAATGCCCGAAAGTTAACATTAGGCTTCGAGAGAAGCTTACCATACAAAATAAATTCATTGTCTTGTGGTTGACTCTCAGGTGATGTATCATACAGCACCGTGACTTCATCTTCAGCCCACAAGTCGCCCATTTTCTTGCAGAGAACCAACAATTGAAGCTAGTTTGCTTGGGTACTTTCCATGGGGAAACTGTAGGGGCAACATATTGGAGCGAAGGGAGCTCAAATCGAAAGATCTGGAGCCCAAAAACAGAGTGGAATACAATTTTCCAAACTTTTACTTTTAGAGTGTTTCCAACGAAACTTGAATCCAAGACCACAAAACTAGGAGCACAATACACATTCACCATCAATTGCAAATAATTCTATATTTTGAACCGTGCACTTCAACTTTATGATTGCATTTCACCTGGTCTATTTCAAAGTTTACCTATCTAGGTGACTTCCTCGTCATAATACACACATGTATATAATGTTCCTATAATGTAGCTAATAGCGATGCTTAATCATTGAACATTTTTAATGTTGAAATTTCGAACTATTGCAACCATGCGACGAAATTTTATGCCTCCTCCCTAGTTGAGACTCTTATTGGTGACGATGCAATCAACATCTTCTCTCTATATATAAGTCTATGCTGAGTGCAGCATTGTATACTCGCATCCTAAAACGCCGTAAGTCTGGTCTCCGGAATCTTGATTCTTGACTCGGGTGTTACTATTGCGTCATCTTCGCTACAAAAACCATGAGTCTAGAGGGGAAGCTGGAGGTCGAAATCGACATCCAATCATCCGCAGATAAGTTCTACAACCTCTTCAAGAGCCAAATCTACCACCTCCCCACCATTTCCTCCGATATTTTCCAAAAGGTAGAGCTCCATGATGGCGACTGGAACTCGAGCGGCGCTGTCAAGCATTGGAACTACACCCTAGGTAGGTGCACCAACTCGAAACGCTCACTCACTGATTAATCACCCCAAAAAACTTTTGCTGCTCAATCTGGTAAAATTTCCTCCCACTCCGAGTTTCCATCTTGCGGACGAGCCACAGAAGCAATCGCTTGACCTTGAAACGATCCTACTTGTATATGACCTCTTTGTCTCGACTTGTGTCTCGATAGAAAAGTTATGAACGTATGTGTATGCAGAAATAATAGTGGCCAATATAATCCTCGACCCTTGTACTGATACCAGGTTGAGATTTCGAATATTCAGTTTTTGGGAGAGGTTAGCAGAATCTAGTGATTGGCTTGACCAAATAAGGAAATTGCAGATGGGAAGGCGTTGACGGTGAAGGAGAAGGTCGAAGTAGACGATGAGAACAAGTCGATCACGTTTAACATCATGGAAGGAGATATACTGAAGGAGTTCAAGAGCTTCAAGAACACTGGGCAAGCAACCGCGAAAGCTGACAGCAATGGAAGCACAGTGAAGTGGACCATCGAATACGAGAAGCTGAACGAATCCGTTGCTGAACCTAAGAGCTACACCGACGCCCTCATCAAGATCACTAAAGACGTCGATGCTCATCTGCTCAATGCTTGAAGCACTCGTCTTCACGCTGCTGCTTGCACTAGAGAAACGCAGCCACGGAAGATGATCTTTCACTTGATTATACAGTGCGTGTGTGTGCTTGTGTCTGATATTGTGTTCAGTGTGTACTGTTATCTGCTGCCAAGCTAAATAAAGTTCTCGGTGTGCTTATTGTGTAATTATATTCGTCGGGTGCTTTTGTTCCGAAGTATCAGATTGATTTTTTTTTTCATACTAGCAGATTTCGATTAGTGCTGGGAAATGTCAAATGAGTATAAAATAGATAATCACTGAATTTTTTTTAGTCAAGAAACTCGCTGGAAAATTACTACTAATTTTTTTAATTTCCGCATTACCAATTTATTTACTAAGTTACCAACTCTAATTATATAACTTTCTAAGCTTCGAATATAGTAACTCTTATACGAAGTTACCAACTTAAATTAGAGTGGTCTATCAACTTTTATCGGATTAAATTGTCGACTAAATTTGAGTTATCAATTTTTGTTTGGCGACTTACCATTTTTTTGTTGAGCTACCAACTTTTATTTCCCTTGATTAGCAACCCCGTATGTATATTAACTCTTTTTAGAGATGAATGGTCTAAATTAGCATGACTTGATGACTTTTTTCCCATTAAATTATCATCTAGGTTACTTGCTTTCCAAAGTTTATTTGGTTTCTTAATGGCCATTATTATTGACAAAATTTTAGTTGTGTATCCTTGTAAAACCTTAAATTTACCTATCTTTCTTAGAAATTACAAATCTTAATTAGAATGACTTTATTCACTTTCCTTCACTTTTTTTCTGATTAAGTTACTAGCTCTAAATTGACTTCTAAATGATTCGTGCTACCAATTATGAACATAGTCGTGAATCACGTGGTAATATGGGCTACGAATAACAAACTTGAAATTTATGGAGAGGTGCTGATATTTAATAGAAGATGACAACGACAGGACATATTTAGTGAATAAATAATGCAATTTGTCAATTCACCTATCTTTTTTAGAAATTACAAATCTTAATTAGAATGACTTTATTCACTTTCCTTCACTTTTTTTCTGATTAAGTTACTGGCTCTAAATTGACTTCTAAATGATTTGTGCTACAAATTATGAACATAGTCGTGAAGCACATGGTAACATGGGCTACGAATAACAAACTTGAAATTTATGGAGATGTGCTGATATTTAATAGAAGATGACAACGATAGGACATATTTAGTGAATAAATAATGCAATTTGTCGATTTACCTATCTTTTTTTGAAATTACAAATCTTAATTAGAATGACTTTATTCACTTTCCTTCACTTTTTTTCTGATTAAGTTATTGGCTCTAAATTGACTTCTAAATGATTCGTGCTACCAATTATGAACATAGTTGTGAATCACATGGTAACATGGGCTACGAATAACAAACTTGAAATTTATGGAGATGTGCTGATATTTAATAGAATATGACAACGATAGGCCATATTTAGTGAATAAATAATGCAATTTGTCAATTATAAAGTCTCAAGTGGTTCATTACTCCGAATATAATAGCGCTCCGTGCCTATGAGACTTCTAGATTAGGCAATTGTTTACGAATCTATAGAAAAGTTTAGGTTGACTAATTGTGCGCATGTGGAAGAGCTGTTCCCTTAGATAAGTGTCTACCTTGCCCACACAGCATTATTTTGATCATTGTTTTCCTCCGTCTCTGATTGGAGAAATATTTTTAATTGACAAGTCACAAATATGAATATCGTCATATGTTAACATAAAATAAACATAGATGATATCTATGTTTATAACCTACTGATAAAAAAAAATAAGAAAATTTCCTCTTATCATAAATGAAGAAAAATATGGCCGTTTATCGAATATAAGCAGTTATACCACATAGATATTCACATTTCAATTAGACCATGCTCATATTGCTAAAGGTTTTTTTCCAACCAAGCATTTGTTTAATGACTTACAAATATGGACATCACAAACACAAAATTTACTAAAAGGTTCATTGCTTCAACTGCCTTTTATCCTACCCGAAAAATGGTTTATTTGCCTTGTCGTTCTCTCCCCACATTGTGGATGGTTCAACCATGCTTGATGGGGTTCTTGATTGGTGTTGAGCTAACTATAGCTCAAAGGAGTATTTTCTATGGTATTGTCACGCCGGAGGGGCATGATGTTATTACTAGTCGACTGCTCTATCACTTAGCTATTAAGGAACAATGGGTCACTAGAAAATACTGAATAAATGACTACTTCCAATGACAACGGTCTTATTTGTCAAAGAAAAATAAAAAATTATAGCACTAACCTTATTTCTTAGAAGACACCAAATATCACAACTAGAAGACCAATTCATAGTGCACGATTTGTAGATCATGCGGACCAATTTCATCTATATGCAGAGCCCCCAACGGGGCTCACAGGATGAATAGTACATAGTTTATAAACCATAAACCTTTTCTGTTTTTTGTGTAGAGAAGGTTGACTGGATGGTTTGATGCCCCAAGCATCGAAAGGAATAAGCGAGTTCTATATGCAATAACGTATATGCAACGTGAAGTGTCCTATATACGTTAAATAGATAGTCTTCTCGAGCAACTTTTATTATTAACTTCTGCAGGAGTTGCACATGTAATTAATAATTTTAGCTGCCTAAGTATTTGTTAATCTGACTTATGTCTAGGGTCTTGTTCATTCCGCTAGCAAGGAGAAACCTGGAAGACAAATAGAACAAGGAAACTAATCAGCCAAAAGGGAAGAGGAAATAAGGGCATAAAAGATACATTTATACATGTAAAAATTAATGTGACATACTTGTCTCTAAGAACTGCAGTCATGGACCGACAGCCCCCGGACACTGTCGATTGCATATTTACAGCAATATTCGGATTGTGAATACTCTGCCGGAGGTGTACCCAACCATATTGCCCATTTTGCTCGTCCGAAACCTTTGCCCTGCGTTTCACATAATAAGCATCCCGTTAGTGTAAAAGTGAAAATACATCTATGTATTCATTTACAAGTAGCCAATCTACTAGTAAATTGAAGATTGCTATATATAAGTACATTGTCTAAAATCTTGTATCTTTGATATGCTTAATTTTTGGCTAATTACTTTTCAAGAACCATGCAACTCATCAAGTAAAGGATTAAACAAGATCGCATCTTTTCTCAATCTGAATTTCGAAAAGTGAGAAAGCCGATCAATATCGATGCTGTACCGGTACATGCAAGCATCAATGGCCGCCGGCATCTCGTTCGAGTCGACAAGGCAACCTTCGCTCACCCAGCAATCTCCACAGGAATCCAGCTCCCATCCCTGAAGCTTCCCTTCCTGCCAAAATAACAGTAACTCCAATGTTAGTTCTTAGGATCAATGGATTTCTTTGTACGCGATCTAGTTAACGATGACTGCACTACCTCGATGTATTGCCGGAACGCCTCAATCGCCTCCACGGCCTTCGCTTTCGCATGTCTAGGCTCCGCGATGACGTTCATTCTGAGTTCCGTGGACTCTAGTGGCTCTTCGAGATCTCCTATGAGACTGCCGATCCCGTCGTTAGATCCCGCTAGCTTCATCCGGACCATCTCAATGATGATTTTAACGACCATGTAAGCGCCTAGCCAGGCCAATTCATGAAATCTTTAGGCAATGCAATTCAAAAAGGACATGAAATCCTGAAATTATTGAGCAGAAAAATTTCACTATTTCTTAGATTCATGGACCATCAATTCCGTGGGATCTTTCATTCACATTTTTTTTCCACCAAAAATGTTTTATAAAACTCTTGAACTCCCGCTTTGGAGTCCTACTTTCACGCAGGGTTCAACAAGTTATTTCACGATCAAGGGTGTAGTACTATTTAGAAATTGCCACACAAAAATTTCGTCAGCACCATCGTGATTCGAAGCTATCAAAGTGTTATTTCGGTCGTTTCAATTTCTATTGCTACTAACAGACATACATCAATACGGACTATGTTGCTAAATTTCAATAAATGTTAGTAGCGGCCAAAAACTGTTGGTAAATAAAATAACAGGTGATTTTATTTTATTTTGAAATAATGTGCTGATAACTTACAAACGTATTTAGGAGATTATCAATTGTTTTTTTAGTTTTCAAATTACTAAATTGGTATTGAGTTCCCAATTTTTATGTGCGTGACTCGCTAAGCACTTTGAATTCACGAACTTTTACATAAAATTACGGACCTAAATGAGAGTAACTTACACCTTTTATTAGTTTAATGACCAAATAGGTTAACGTAATTAACAACTCTCGATTGAGATACTTACCAAGATTTAATCGATTTTTTTACTTTGTCAACTTTTTCTATTAAGTTACTAACTTTAAAGTGAGTAATGTCGATGTTGGTAAATCGCCAATCTGAGCCATGATCGGAGGAATGGACGGAAACAAACTCCCTCAGACAATAAACCTATAAAAAAACGTAACTTACCATCATCAAGAAAATAATTCTCCTTGAGTGCGCCGTGGCCTGACGTTTCCATCATCAGATGTGTCTCGACCCCCTCCTCGTTGAGCTGGACCCCCTTATCGATGACATTCCTGTAACCGACCCGGTACAAGCAGTGATGGCCTCCTCTTTCCGTAATAAACCTCGTGAGGGCCACGCTCGTGCGAGCATCGGTCACCACCGTCGTCCCCGGGTGCTCCCTCAGGACGATTGCCGACATGAGGGCGATGAGCTTGTCCCCATTGATCGGATTGCCCTTGGCATCGACCACGCCGCTGCGGTCCACGTCGGTGTCAAAGACAATCCCGAGGTCGGCCGAATAGTCTAGGACGGCGGCCCGAGTGAGGGCCATGGCAGTCTTGTCCTCGGGGTTCGGGATGTGGTTGGGGAACATGCCGTCCGGATTGAGGTGGAGCGAGCCGAAGGTGTCCGCACCGAGCTTGTCCAGCACGTCCCATGTGAAGAAGCCTCCGGAGCCATTCCCGGCGTTTACTATGATCTATATGCAAATTCAGGCTCAGTGACAGCATTCAAATGGCTAAGCTAAACTTTATTTTTACTCATAGATAAACCAAGGCCTGAGTATTATTTCAAGATAAGGAATTTGTGTACAGAATTCAACCTAGTGCGATAATTCAAATTTCGACCAAAAGGTTTGTATAGAGAGGACAAAAAGAACTCTAGGAATCAAGGCCACAAGAACAGGATAAGATAGCGCATTGCAGAAGACGTTATTATGTTCATAAGAAAATTTATTTTAATGGGAAATTAGCGAAAAGCAATTGAGTCGAGATAATTTACCTGGAAGCCTTTAAGGGGCGTGTCGTAATGAGTCGGGTGATTCACTCTTTCCTTGATGATGTTACGGAGGTGCGCTGCGTAGGCGCTCATGAAGTTGACCTGGGTTGGGGTAGTGGTGAGCATGGTTGACACCTTTGCCAGCCGATTCGCATACTTGCGGGCGGCCCGGTCGCATATCTCCTCCACCTCCGGCGAGGTCAGCCCTCCTTTCTTCGTGAAGAACTTCAGACCGTTTCGGGTGTAAGGCAAGTGAGACGCTGTCATCTGCCATAGCAAAAGGCATTTCTCAGCTGTCTCATTTTCAGTTTGAAAAGAAATTGCGAACTTCCCTTGTTCAACAGCAAGAGTAAACAAAAGCCTCCTGACTATTATGCTTTTACAATTTTGCCAATAAAATACAGAATTACTCTCCCAATATGATCAGGTAAGAAACATGTTTAAGCTTCTTGATAATGAAGAACGTAAACCGTGAATGCCTTGTGGCCGTAATCTATCAAAACAAATTGATAAGAAAAAGAGTGCTAACCGCGCATTGCTACACTACCATAATGGAAGCATCGTAAGAGAACGGCTCCAGCATGGTGCTCATGAAACAAGCTGGTGTCGTGGCAAGCCCCATGTCGAACGCCACGCAACCGGCTCTGGAAAGCCCGGCAAACACAGCCACGCTCAATGCCGAACCGGAAATCCTGGGGTCCCTCCCAAGGGAAACCCTAACGCCCTCGACCGGCCTCCCTTTTTCGCTCTCCAAGCCCTTGATCACCCACTCCCCAAAGCTCTCCGCAATTGCATCCACCGCTGGCGGTGTCAGGTCCACTGTCCGGCCCTTCTCACCCTCCAGTGCAACACCGCGCACGTCTGACCCGTTTTGGAGCCTCCGGATCTTGTCAATTTCGTCATCGACCACAACTTCATCGTACCTCGCGACCCTCAACGATCTAGCTCCCTTACTCCTTATTGGAGGGCACATAAATATTACACCAAGGTTCGTCGGTAACGGTTTTGTCGGGAAGAAGGAGGGGATAATCGTTGGTTTCTGTGTGCTCGTGTTTTGAAGCATTATCGAGGATGGCGAAGTGGACGCCATGTTGCCAGTGTCCTTCGAGCCAAAGTCCGAGGTTGTCACAGTACTCAGCAAGAATTTTTCCAAGAATTTTCCCCCTTTTGCGAAGAGAAAGCTATACTCTTCAATGAATGAGAAGATAAGAGTGGAGGTGAGTTTAATGGTAACCTCACAATTCCAATATCTGCAGATTGTTGAAATATCTGGAAACAAGCTTCCAAAGAGACGAGATATTTTTGTTGTTTTGTTCTGAGCTGGTCCTCCGTCTTCTCTGTCGTTCTAGTTTGATATTTCATGGGCATGCAAGGAAGATGAAAATGGCATATTCTTTTTCTCAGGATATTGTTCGGATATGGTACATATCGTGTGCATATACAATACGGAACCAGCATGCTCCGCCCTAAGGTTGAGCAATAAGGATCGAAGAAGATTGAAGACCAAAAAGCTATAAGCATTTAACGAGGAGAGCTACTCAAGCATGAATTAAAGAATGCAAACAAAGGGTCCTAGAAGAAATTCTCCATGGATTGCTACGCTTGTCCTCATGAATTTATTGTTGGTGTGCTTTTTCTTTTAGCTTTGTGGACTTTTGTTGTTTCATTTTAGTGTTGTCCAAAGGAGTGTCAAAGACTTCATGTGTGTGTTAAGTGTGTGATGTTTTCATATTGTTTTGCTATTATATAGAGATAGAAGGTGAGTGTTGTACATCAATAGAAGCCACCATAAAAGCATTCTAAGAATAATTTCTCCCTCAAGCTTGTACACTTGTTCCAAATGTCCAGAATTGCCATTATTCCTTTTGGTTCCAATAGGTGCAACCCCAGGCGTAGGCAGAATCTTCTTCAAGCTCGGGAGCTGGTGCTATTCGAGAATAATTGATCATAGACCTAGTTGCAAATTGTTGCAGACTAGTTTATAAAGGAAACATGAATTTAAGGTCGAGATCCTCTAAAATTATGAGAGGAATTCAATCTTAAATATACTCCCTAAGAAGTTGACACTTCAAGAGGCATCAAATGGTCTAGATTTGTTTCCCATCTCTCTCTCTCTCTCTCTCTCTCTCTCTCTCTCTCTCTCTCTCAAGCCATGCCAAGCATCAGTTTCAAATCATGCGACCCGCCTGCTACCATCACAGGGTGGCGGGTGGCAAGTTGTGACCTCAACTCGTAATTAGGGCTGCCATTCGTAGTGGTAATCCCAATTGTTGATATAAAACTATAAAGGGCTTTACTAGTATAACAGCTTTTAGCCTACTGTTAGAATAAAGTATATTGTGAGCCTCTTGAAGATATGAGAAGAATTTCAACTCTGTAGAGGTCATCAGAGGATCTTTAAGAATATCAGTGCCACTTTTGTGTTTGGAAATGACAAACTCTGTAGAGGAATGCCCGAATTTCGGCTCCTGAAATGTTGTTTTGGTGCTTCCCAAACAAAGAAGTTTGTCCTTAAAATTGAAACTCATCATCTGTATTTTTCTCGGGATTCTTGGCATATCTCTTGTTATAGCTTCTCTGTATCTTTATCGGCTGAAAAGGAAGAGGAAGGAATCAGTTTCCACTTCAAGTTTGAATGTGTCTTATGGAACAATTGTGCAAGCGACAGGCATTTTCTCTTCAGAAAGCTTGATTGGTGTTGGTGGTTTTGGATTTGTTTACAAGGGGATACTTCATAAGAATGGAAATCTAGTGGCCATAAGGTACTAAATTTACTGCACCGTGGCACTTTGAAGAGCTTCATAGATGAGTGTGAGACATTTAGGAACATCAGACACTGCAATGTTTTAAAGGCACCGACGGTATGCTGAGGGGTTGATTATCAAGGTAATGACTTCAAGGCTTTAGTTTATGAATACATGGTCAATGAAAGCCTAAAAGATTGGTTGCACCCAGATCCTAGGCAAAATGGGGAAAACAGCTAAACAAAAAAATTGAATTTCGTTCAGAGGATAAATGTGGCTATTGATGTTGTTTCTGCAGTAGATTATCTTCATCACCAATGCCAAACACCCATGATTCATTGCGATCTAAAGCCTTCTAAAGTCCTCTTGGATGCTGATATGATTGGACATATTGGCGACTTTCGTTTAGCAAATGTTCTCCATAATTCCTCCTCTGATGCTTCAGCCAATCAAATGAAGTTTGCAGGTGAAAGAGGAACAGTTGGGTATGCCTCCCTCCCTCCCTCATGCACGCAAGCGCATGCTCAACCCACTTATACCCACATAATAATTGTTGTGTCGGTATGTACGGACTGCAGAGTATGCAATGGGAAGTGAAGTTTCAAGAGAAGGAGACATCTGCAGTTATGACGTCCTCCTATTAGAGATGTTCACGGGATTGTGCCCAACTATTGAGATGTTCAAGGACAACTTTACTATTCACAACTTTGTCACAGAAGCTATGCCTGAACGAGTCTTGGAGATTACTGATGACATTCTTCTTCAAGAAAGAGAGAGCTGTACGAGCCCCGGTGGTCCTCTGTATGGGCATTCCAAGACAAAAGACATAATTCAAGACAGTTTGGTGACATTATATGAATCGGACTTGCTTGCTCCGTTGCAGCTTCTCGAGAACGGGTGAGTGTCACTGAAGTTGAGGTTCAGCTGCGTTTGATCAGAAACAAACTCTACTCCCCGTGCTCTTCTCAGAAGTCCAGTGTTGTTTATATGTGCACTTGTGTATTGCTCTTGCTTCCTCTCAATCTTGTTTAAGCAGGCTCTATATGTATTTTCATGTATTTTCATGTATTTATTGATAGTTGTGATGTAGGAATGATAAACATGTGCACTACTAAATGCAGAGAAAAATGATTAAATGCAAGAACACAGACCCCATTCGCAGAGTCTAGGTATCCGCAGAAGAATTTGTTGTGATTGCGGAGTATCCAAGAACGTGCAATTTGAACCATGAAGTATCTCCTGTTTACAACCAGATTACCTATTTTCATCATATCTCAAACATACATTTTCTTACTCTAGAATGATCCGCATGCAACTTCAGTACCAGTGTCGTATACTGTGTATAGTTGCCGCGTCGAGTCATGCAAGATACGTTCACTGGAAAAAGACCCGCAACGGATGTCGGAAATCCTTCGGTTGGCGCTCTTCTAAATAAGCCCCTAACGGACAAACCCAATAGTGCTTAATAGATGAACTCGCATGCTGAACTGAGTACCGTAAAATTGTAGGGCCTGTTTGTCTGATGACGAATTCAGCATTCATGTCTCCCTCTCCGAGAAATGTGACTTCATTTGAGATTTTGCTCCTCTGCTATATGAATGCTTCTCACTGTCCAGTGACTTTTTGCACTGAGAGGTCCTCGAGAAGACATGATTCTGTGCATTTAAACAAGCATGCCCGAGATTGTCAACTTTATTTTTTCGTTTTTTTTGGTTGATAACACTTCAAACTTCATTAAAACTACGAAAGCATGTTTACATCAAACTATAGAAAATCCAACATAGGCTTTGTGGGGTAGGACAGCCAATTGGGTGGGAGTTACATTTTTCCTTTGTGCCTCGGCTACCAAGTCTGCTACCTTATTTATCTCCCTTGGATATTGAGTTAGCCTCACAAAATCGAGCTTGGCCGACTTTGCAATACACTCCTCCAACCAGGCCTAAGTCTCCGACAACCTTGTTTTTTTTTTTGTTTTTATATGTCGGAACCCACGACCTTGTTCAAATGGTATCTTTCCCATCTTTTCTCTTTGGAAAGATGCATGAGACAGCTCAATGGTCCTGTGGCATCAAGACTTTGCTAAAATGTTCCGTGAAAAGCCCATCCTCGCTACAAGATAAAATATAAATAGCAACCATATCTTACCAAACAATGATTATTAAGCAACATCACAATTTTTGTCACCCTGAAAATCTCTCATATATTTCAAATCTAAATTAATTTCCCTTATCCTGTAAGAATTTAAATAAATTTCCTAGAGCAACTCAAATTTCGCATGTTAGCATTACTCCTTTGTCAAAACCCCTTTTTTATAACACCCTTGCTTATGCTATTTTTGCTCATTTCTGGAATCCGACGTATTATCATTCCGGATTTCTTCCTCGCCGGAATTACACTAATTTTCAAATCGTGTCGGAACTTTCCAGAAATGCTTTTTTTGATTTTCAGAAATGAGCATAGTATCTATTACTTTTTGCAGGATCTTTTGCTCACGTGGATCACATAATGAAATTGTGTTTGAAATTTCTAGGAATCCACTGACAGTTCATACAGCAAATTTACTGTGTGTTCTTTCTCCTTATCTTTTTTAGGGTGAGCATTGGTCTAGTCCAATCCAAGAACTGAAAAGGACCGACTAGTTGTTGGTGTTTCTCAATTTTGCTGAAGGGACCAAATTGGGAACCGACTATTCTAAACTAGAATTTAGGGGTCAAACTCCACTCTTCAGTTTTCAATTCATCTCCCTTAATTAATTGCATTAATATACTAGATTAACTCTACTTAGAATTTACTCCGGTTCAATCTCTAGTTGGTTATCAAATTGTTGAATGACCGTTCTACCTCTTCCTTAATTACTGATTTTTGGTTCACTTTGGCTGAGTCTACAAATTTTAGTATAGTGGAGAATTCATGTTCGTCCGATTGCAGGCTTGCCTATTGTGACTCACTGTGTAAAAGCACCAAAAAAAAAAAAAAAAACTGGTCTTGCTACACAAGGTATGCTAGAATGTTCACTTCTAATCTTTTCACCGGTTGAATCGACATTTCTTGTTTCTTTTTCTTTTGTTGAAATATTGATGTTACCTCAATCTATGTTAGCATCAAAATTAAAGAACGAGAAAAATAATAGCAAATGTCCATAAAGGGATTTGTTAACAATAAATCTGATTTTCAAAACTTAAAAATATAAAAAGGGATGCTTCTTGCATATTTAAGACTCCGTTTATTTTGTAAAAAATAAATGATTTGAAAAGTATTTTCCTAAAATTGATCATTTATATCACTTGACATAATGAGGTAATGAACCAACAATAATTTATATTTAAACATCTTCGTGAATGGCAAGAATATTTTTCGTTCATTCACGTTTGTAAGCGATATAAATAATTGTTTTTATGGAAAATATTTTTCATACGACCTAATTTTTTTATGAAAGGGGTTGAATTATTCTATCGTGTGGCGTGTATCTCAATTTAAGCGTGTATCTCAATTTAAATGAATTATAGAGAGTTTTGAATGAATCACAATAATGCTGAAAAATGTCCACATTAGTTGACATACGATCCCCTCGAAAATTGTGCTTAATCATCACATGGGTGGCCCATTAGCTGAAAAAGAAAAAAAAAACACATGGGTGGCCCGAGCAGCCAGAGGAAAACAGGTCAAGGCGACGAGTCTTCCCCGACTTTCTGAATTCATGGGTTCATGCGAAGACGAGAATATGCCATTTAAAAGGAACGATCGTCAGCACCTAGTCATCTGTCCTGAAATTAGACGGCGGGCCGGTCCACATTGACAGCTTGCCCACAAACCATAAAATAAATGATAAAGAGAATTTCCGTATCATTAATGTTACATACACGGTCTGTGCATCCAATAAGTACCGAAAATGTGCTTCTTGACAGACCTTCTGCTCCTGTAGCTTAGCTTCTCAGTAAGAGAATATTCGGTCGAATAAAGAAATGCAGATGCATTATCGCTCTTGGTGGAGTTAGGTCAGAAATCACAACATGATTCAACATTTAGACACAATGAGCTGGATACATGTTGTTAGGGATAACACAGCAAGTGTAGTAATTTTCATAAAACATTCGCTTTAAATATCATGATTGTTCTTTCGACAACTTAAGTATTATAACTTTTAAAAAGATGTTCATGTGAGTGCTAAAAAATTTTAAAAAATTTACCCAAATGTTGAACCTCTGACATGACATAATACCTGTGATGAATATTTTAAATTAAAAAATTTATATAACACTCAAATGATCGGAAAAAAAAAATTTGTAACATTTGAGTGAGCAACATACATAAATTATGACATTTAAATAATCGAAAAAAATTACAATACTTGTGATTTTTTTTCCTTATATTGAAATGATCTACAGTCGAATGAATCAAATAATGTTTTTCCTCTTTCATACAATGATAAGGTAGAAGTATGTTGCCCATGTCTAATGGGACCAAATAATTAAGGAAGAATAACTATCATGTGACGTGATCTGAAATAATTACAACTAATAGAAATTTATTTGATACTTTAACTATGTTAGATCTCTTATTTTTGTGATTGTGTTAAGCATTCAAACGAGGAATATGGTATAATTTACAATGCATTGATCATTCCCATGATATATACACGAGAAAATAGAATGTTTTATAATTATAAATATACATATGCATATTAATTGCATTGAAGCCACTTGTTAACAAGACTATTTGAAGGAGGAGGCCGGGGGAGGGGGAGAGCTCGAAATCATTTCAACATGTGCGTGCGCTCCCCTTTTGGGAATGGCAAGTAGAATTTGTCGGCAAGTACTGGGGCATCTATTAGGTAACCAATTAAGACAATGAACCATGTATCTTTATAATTCACACAATATGAATTTCACTATTACAACACTCGGGCATTGATGAAGAGAACGGTTTTTCCATAAGACATATTTAAAGTATAAACCGATTCCTTCCTCTTCCTTTTCAGCTGATAAAGAAACAAGGAAGCTAGAACAAGGGCCATGCCAAGAATCCCGAAAAAAAAAAAAATGATGAGTTTCAATTTATGGACAAACTTGCTTGTTTGGGAAGCACCGGAAGAACATTTAGGGAGCTGAAACCGGGCATTCCTTCAAAGAGCTTGTCATTTTCGATCACAAAATGGCCCTCGCGTTCTTAAAGATTCCTCCGATCGGTAGCATCCCTTCAAAATCAATATAAGATAAATCCAAAATTCTGAGGAATTCAAATGCCTCCAAGAATTTAGGAATTTCACCTTATAAAATGCAAAGATTTAGTTCATCAATGCCTCTTAATGAACCAATAAATTGGGGAATTGGACCACGAAAAAAGTTATCCTGCATTTTCAAAATTAACAATCCTTCATAATTGCTTAGGCTGGCTGATAACATCACGTAACATATTACTAGAGACATCAAAGTAAGCCAAAATTTTCAAATTCCCCACTTCAAATTGGAGGACTCCGGTCATATGGTTCCATGACAAGTTCAGAAGAACCGACAATGATGAGAGACCTATAACCTCTGGAGGTATTGTATTGCTCAAATTGTTACCCTAAAGGTCGAGCTTTATAAAGTTTTGGCACTTGGATAGATTTGAAGGGATGCTTCCCTCAAAGCTATTCCCATTAAGATTTGCTCCAGTCAACTTCTCTAGATTTCCTAGAGAGGATGGGATTCCCCCAAGAAAATTTGTTATTGTCTAATCTCAGCTCAACTAGATTTCGAAGGTTCCCTATTTTGGAGGGGATGCCAACCGAAAACCTATTGGAATGCATAGACAATCTTCTCAAATTCACCAGGTTTCCAATCGCTCTAGGCGTCTCCCCAAAAGCAGCCTGCCTGTTGGCAAGTCAGTGAGAATCGTAAAAAGTTACTGAGGCTTCCTTGCAGTCAATTTTGCGTCACATCCAGCTCCGCCAGGGTCCCTGAGCAATTCAGGATCGTACGAGGAATTGAACTGGACAACAAGTTTGCTCCCAAAGCAATCTCCCTCATTCCTATCAAATTTCCTAGTGCTTCGGGAATACTTCCACTTAAGTTGTTTAGAGGAAGATGAAGTTGTTCTAACGAAGACAAGTTCCCTAAGGATGCAGGAATATTTCCCATAGATCGTTTCCACTTACCTGGAGGAGCCGAAGCTTCGACAGGAACCAAGCGCGATGGGAATTCATCCAGTAAGTTGGTTGCCCCCCAACCCGAGGGAGATAAGGCCAGAGCAACTCAACAGATTCTTCGGGATTTCTCCCGCCAAAGAATTATTATCAACTAGTAAGCTATGTAGCCTGCGGAACTGGCCTACTTGTGGAGGGATTTCATGACCAATATCATTGTTCCTGAGAATCAATTCCCTTAGGAAACTCAAGTTGATTACTATATAGATTACTTAATAGATTGCAGAGTACCCAGGAGCGTGCAATTTGAACCACGAAGTATCTCCTGTTTAGAACTAGAATTCCTCTTTTATCGCATCTCTATCATACATTTCCTTACTCTATAACGATCCACATGCAAGTCCAGTACCAGTGTCGTGTTTTGTGTACAGTTGCGGTGGCGACATGTCTTGAAAAATATGTTCACCGGAAAAGACCCACATATTGATTGTCACGGTTGTTGGAAACCTTAGGTTGGCGCTCTTCTGGCGCTCTTCTGGACCCGCCCCAAATGGATAAACCCAGCAGTGCTTCATAGATGAGCTCACATGCTGAAATAAGTACCCTGAAATTGTAGGGCCTGTCTATCTGATGATCATTACAGCATTCAAATCTCCCTCTTTGAAAAAATGTGACTTCATTTGAGATTTTGCACCTCCACTACGTGAATGCTTCTCATTGTCCAATGACTTTCTGCACTGAGAGGTGCTCAACCAGACATGACTCTGCATTTCAACGAGCAAACCCGAGCTTTTCAACCTTGTTCAGAAGGCATCTTTTTCGTCTTTTCTCTCTGAAAGGATGCATGAGACAGCTCAGTTGTCCTGGGGCATCAAAACATTGCCAAAAAGTTCCATGAAAAGCCCATGCTTGCTACAAGATAAAGGGTATATAGCTACCGTATCTTGCCTGCCGTTCTCTAATAAGTCACCTCACTGGCGCCGACAAAGGCATGGCCCGCCTCAAACAAAATGAGAAAAAGAAAAAAGGAGAGGCCGACCAGAAGGAACCGCCGGAGAAAGTGTCGTCCCAAAAATCTCTCATTCATTCCAATTCTAAATTAATTTCCCATATCCTGTAAAGAGTTTAAATCAATTTCCTAAAGCAATTCAAATTTCACATGTTTGCTTTACTCCTTTATTAAAACCCTTTTTCATTTCATTTTTAACACCCATACGTTTGCCATTTCTGCTAAATATCTCGAATCCGACGTATTATTATATGGAATCTCTTGTTCATGTGGATTACATTGATTTTCAAATCGTATTGAACCTCTCAAGAAATGCCTTTTTTATTTGCGGAAATGAGCATATTACGCATTACCTGCTGGAGACTCACAAAGATCACAACGTTTTGAAATTGTGTTTGAAATAAGTATTTTATTAGGCTTCCCATCAGTATAACAAAATCTATACATGTTAATTATATGATGATTAACATATAGTAGACAATATTTAACTAGCCGAATTTTTTCATACGTCGATCATTCAAATGTCAATGCTTAAATCAATTCACACGTTGATGTTCGACCTATTAAAATACTTGGAAAAATAGGAACCCTACTACTATTCGTTGAGAAGATTAAATATGCGGTGTTTATTTTAGCGTCTTCTCCCCTTATCTTTTCTTGGGGTGAGCATCGATCCTAGTCTAACCTAATAATTGGTTTAGACTAACCGGTTCTAGGTGGTTCCCAATTCTATTGAAGGAATAAAATCGAAAACTAGACCGACCAAACCGTATCAGAAACCGACTGCCCTAAAACCATATCAAAAACTCCACTCTTCATCTTCAATTCATCTCCCTTAATTGCATTATGATAATAGATTTATTTTACTTGGAATTTATCGAGGTTCAATCTCCAGTTGAGTATCAAACTTTTGAATGACCGTTTTACCTCTTCCTCAATTGTTGATTTTTTATTTACTTTTAGCTAGGTTTGCCAATTCTATGACGGTGGAGAATTCATGTTTGTCTCATTGCAAGTTTGTCTATCGTGACTCACTATAGGAAAAGCAGAACCAAAAAGAAAAAAAGCCAATCCCAATCCAATCCATAAACACGATTCGTACCGACCAGTCTAGTTCCTAATTTCAAAAGCCTAGGAACCAATCTTGGCTAGCTCAATTTCTAGTTCTAGAGTCGAAACCAATCAATCCTAAAATCAATCACTCCTAATATTTTCACGGATTGAATAGACATTTCTTTTTTCTTCTTCTTTTTGAAATGTTGACATTTCCTAAAAGCACGAGAAAAACAATAGCAGGTGTTAATAAGGTATTCGTTAAGAATTAAGAATATATATGCTTTGCAAAACTTTAAAAATATTTAATAAAAATGGGTGATTTTCGCATGTTTAAAGCTTCGTTTATTTTATGAAAAATTATTGTTTTTAGGAAAATGTTTTTCAAATCGTTTTTTTGTCGATCATACTCTATTCTTACTCCAATTCTTACTCTTGGACTTTTCCCCGTCTTCTTATAAGGTGTGAAAGCCGAAACCCATACATGAAATTAAATTATCCCATACCGATCCCCTGAAACGGTAGAGATTTGAACATTTCACATTATCCTCCCATATAAGAAGAGTAATTATTGGGACAAATCTCAATAATTTAATCATTCGTTTTCCACGCACCTAAATTTTCTTTTAGAATGGGCGGAACCGTGGCGTGCATCTCAATTTGAGTACGTCGTGGAAAGTTTTGAGAATCTTATGAAAAATAATGCTGAAAAGCGTCCACTTTAATTGACACTTCATGGGTGGTGGGCCGGAGCCAGCCGAACGAGAGCAGGTCAATTCCACGATTCATTCCCCGAAATTTCCGGATTCGTGTGCCACATGCCAAAACGAGAATATGCCGTTCGAAAGGAACAAGCATCCGCATCTAGTCATCCGCCCCGAAATTAGGCAGCCGGTCGGTCCACAACGACAGCTTACCTACACACCCTCCCACCAAATAAAATTGATAAAAAGAGCATCTCCATATCACTGATCGATCCATACACGTTCTATACATACCAATAAGTACGGCAAGCGTCCCTTCTTTGGTGGGACTAGAATAATCACGAAGGAGTTATGATGTCGTGGCATGATTCGAAATCATCATACCTACTAAAAATCAATTCGTTGTCTTGGCAATATTAGATCTCTTGTATCGTGATTGCGTGGAGTATTCAAATGAGGGTGATAGTACAACTTTCAGTGCATCAACTGTCTCCGTGATGTATACGTACAAATCGATATTTTAAAAATGGAATTTTTTATCATTATATATATATTAGGTGCATTGAGCAACTTGTTAACAAGACTATTTGAGAGGGGGAAAAAAAGAAGCAGCTTGAAATCAGTTCAATGTACGGGTGCGCTCCCCTTTTGGGGATGGCAAATAGAATTTGTTTGCAAGTACTTGGGCATCTATTAAGTATTCAATCAAGACAATATTATAACTCTAAATAATTGCTACGTCCACTATCGATGCAAATAAAAAAGAAAAAAGAAATATTTGCCCATTCATCGTTGGATTAGCGACGTGTGTTCAGATCTAGTTTCTTAATCCGATTCTTTCCCACCTCAATAATTCAATGATAATTGTGTAGATCGATGAAAAATAATCATTTTTTTATAATCACGAAAAACCTCAAATCAATATATCCGTAACAAATTCATTCCAAATTAATTTTTTGATCACGAAAAATTATAAATCAATACATTTGTGACAAATTAACGAAATTAAATTAATATCACGAAAATCACAAACCGATGTACTATAAATAAATAAATAATAAAATCTCAAATTGATCATCAATCAACTATCACGTGACATTCAATTAAATTAATAAAAAGTAAATTTACCATAAATATATCAATTTAGAGTTTTTTTACAGTATTAATTTATTTATTTTAATGTAATAACTTTTATGGCGGACAGGGTTACTCTTTTTTTTGGAAGGGGTTAATTGGAAACGGAAATTATTCCAGAAAAGCATAGTTAACGAGCGCGTCGTTGATGGTGTCCTAAAAGGGCACCGCGGCCCCTCCAACGATAGCGATGGGAGAGGGCTTTCAATTCAACGATCGGTCGGCGCGAAACGAGCGAGGCGAAGTCGCCGACACAACAAGAACGGACGCGAAATGGATCGGCGAGTCGTCTCCAGATATCTCTCCTCCTTCCTTTAAAGGACCTACCGAGAAGGCAAAGCAAACCGCCCACCTTCCTCGAAATCCAATCTCGACATAATAAGGGGGACGGCGAAGGCGACGAAACCCTAACCCTAACCCACATTCTATAAGACTCTTTCCCTCTCTCTTTCCTTCCGTCGTCTCCTTCCTTCCTCCCTATTTCTCTCTCTCTCTCTCTCTCTCTCTCTAGATCTCCCTCTCTGGATCAATCGGTGAAGCCCCAATTCGTTGTGAATGGTGGAAATCTCGAGCAGCGGTAGCGATTTCATGCTCACCCTTTTCCGATCAAGGGCGAGCGATCTCGTTTTCGCGTTCGGTTCTTGCAAGGAGGGCTGGTACTATCGCTGCCTCGGCGTCGACCCTTGAGCCCCTCTAATTCCCACCGAGATCGCTTCCAGAGTTTTGCCCCCCTCCCTCCTCTCTCAACTCTTTCTCTCTCTGTCCGGGTCGCGCTCTTGATCCGTCTTCCTCTTCCCTTCCTTCCTCGGGATTGGTTGATTCTCGTTTCGGGTTTCTTTGAGGCTGTTTGGATTTGGGTTTTTTTCTTTCCTTGATCGCGCCATGTTGCTCTACAAGCAGAAGAAGAATCAGAGCGCCAAGGGCAATAGGCTCCTGATCAGTATCAACGTGCTGGGGAGCGCCGGGCCGATCCGGTTCGTGGTGGGCGAGCAGGAGCTCGTCGCCGCCGTCATCGACACCGCGCTCAAGTCCTACGCCCGCGAGGGGAGGCTCCCGGTCCTGGGTTCCGATCTCAACGATTTCTTGCTGTACTGCCCGACTTCTGGATCAGATGGTATGTTGAATGAGAGCAGCTGTGGCTGTTGAAATATGCCCGATTGAGTTTTGATGCGTGGAAATGAAAATTCTATGAATGTGCTCTCTATTTCCTCGTTGAATTTGACATCGTATGGGTCAGCGTCGTGGTCTGGTTTACAGATGAACCCGGTAGAGCCTGAAAGTTGCAATTTGAATTTGTCTGCGTCGTAAGACTATTGTCGTAATCCTGCAATTGGGTGTACGACTCTTGTGAACTTTATGATTTTTGTGATTGGTTTCAGCTCTGAGTCCGTGGGATATGATCGGGTCACCCGGATCTCGCAACTTCCTTCTATGCAAGAAACCGAAGACGGACGTCTTGGCTGATGATACGAGGTCCCCTGCTGCCGCCATCACGAGGAAGGGCAGCGGAAGCTGGAAGTCATGGATCAATAGATCCTTCAGTCTCAAAGTATCTTCCCATTGAGGAATTCATCTTTATTAGGCGATTGGCCTACTCCTAGTTGTGAGTGGCTTCTTTTGCGTTCTATCTTTGGTCCAATTGGTCATGTTGGTCATACCATTCTTGGTATTTCTTGGAATTCTTGTTATGGTTGTTGATCAGAAGACTTCTCTCAATGAATAAAATGCTTTGGCTGCTTTTGAATTTATTTTGAGCTTCGCCCACACAAATGCTCTGCCTCTGTAGGTTTTAGTTGCATCTTAATATTTTGCCTGAGGTTTCCAAAAAAAATCTTTCTGGTTGGAACCAGGAAGAAGCATGTATCCTCAAAATTTCTCAGGATCACTAACCTGTTGGCCCATATATGTTATAGTTTTGTCCCTGAGGTTTCGAGTCCGAACCAGGAAGAGGCATGTGTGCTCATAATTCTGCAGGTTCACTGACTTCTTGATGATTATAATATAGTCTTGACTGAGCAGCCTGAACTTTCGTAATTGCAATATTCTTATTCGTGCTTGAATCGATGCGCGTTTTAGATGGTTAGATATGGTGTCTGAGCTGAATTCCCTCTGCCATCTACGGGGTGAATCACATGGACTCCATGTGAGGAGCGCTAGTGTGGTGGGGTGAGGTCAAGATTTGTTTCAGCTGGTGTTGATATCATATAAGCCGAAAGTTCTTTTGGATTGTAGCATTAAAGCTGAAGAACTCCTGTCACGTGAACATGGGCTTATAGAGAGAATAACGTTTGCGGAGTGAAAATAGGCTTTTCTTACCTCCCAGTTTTCTCTCTTTTGCTTTGTTTTGCTCTTTTATTTTTCTATTGATTATTTATTTTTTTAAATGTGAGATGATGGGCCACGAGAGTATAAATTTTGATGGGGATTTTGCTGGCGAGCCTTATGGAGGCACTTGTTAAGCAATTATTTAAGGAAACTTAATGATTTCTATTGCACTGATTATCTTTGTTTCACGCACGATCAAGTAACTTGAGAGCATTCTTTAACTCAATTCTTTTGATAGTGCCCCCTTTTTGGGTTTGAGAATTAGATCGTATCCTTTGGATCATGGTCCGTGGTACAGTCGGAGGTTTGAACTTGTTGACACGTGATTTGAAATGAAAGTAGAGGATACATAATTTAGGTGACTTTTAACTTTACCATTTCGTAGGTGATATCTTTTGTTGTTTTAAGGTCGAATTGAGAAACCAACGGTGGAGCCCTTCATCGAGCCACAGCCATTGCCTTTTGTTTTTGTCTTTCGTTGTCAACAAGTCCGAAAATTTTACCGGTTGCTAATTGGAGAATATAACGTCTTTTGGAAAAGGGCTGAAAAGGAGGTTGAAAAGGAGTTCTCAAGCCTTATTGGACGTGTTAGTGAGGGTATCGAGTGGGTGAGAGGGGGATTGATTGAGATCGCGGTTCCACCCACTCCACTTTCTCTTGACTTTTCTCACTTATAGTACATGATTCCAAATTTAAACACGCAACGAGAAAATTCGATGCTTATAAATGTGTTTCAGAGTTTTGCTTTGGCTTTATCAAATTGTTTCAAGATTCTAAAAAAATTTAAGTAATGATCGCATGCATAGGGTCTGATCTCGCTATATTTGTCACGGGGACATAAACAATTAATTACCTTATCTTATGTTTGATGCAACGTTATTTGCTTTCAAATTTGGTATCATCATGTCATGAATTAAATGCCTCTGGAGCTGTTCATTTTATTTTGTGTGATTCATAACTCTAAAATTCCTTTAGATTGTATTTAATCGTCCATATTCGAATTGAGATAGGACAGGATAAGAGGGGATTTGAAATCATTCATTTGTTCCTCGATTGTTAAAATATCATATTATATGTTTGGTGTAATTCAATATAGGATTTAGAATCTTTGAAAAGATTTTGGTAATCTTTGAAAATCCGCAACTTAAGATAACATATAAAATCTTTCAAAATCTTTCTCATTTGAAAATCTTTCAAAATCTATAAAATCCCATCTCTGACTTTGTTTCTTCTGTACGTGAGACTCAAATTGGGGGGGAGAATGGTGTCTCTCAAGCAGCACGAGTTTACGGAATTTTGAGACGGACTCGTGAAGTGGGTCTTGCGTTCGGACTCCATTGCCAAAAATGAAAAAGTGGCTAAGAGAAGCCACATCGGAGAAGGTGTGCCTCGTGGGATGGGCTCACAAGAGGAGCTTTTGCACCACGGAGCCGTTGCAAAATGGGGATTTTTCTACTTCATTTTTATTTACTTATTTTAATTATTTTCCCTCTCTTTTTTATTTATTTCTTATTGCCTCCCGTCATCCCTTAATTAAAATTTTATTAAATAATTAACTATGTTAATATTCCTAACATTATAATAAAATAGATACTAAATAATTATATATTATAAAATAGAAAGAAATTATAATATATAAATAAAATATAAATGAATGAAAAGAAAAAAATTGTCCATTATTTTCTTCGTTATTGTGAATTTTCTTTTTATATTAAAATTCAAATATAATTTAAACTTCTAAATTTAAGAATTTTTTATTTGAGAGGAATAACTTCTATACCTCAAATATATAAAAAAAAAAAGGGTTATTATTACGAAAAACTCCAAATTGATACCCCATAACAAATTTATTTTAAATGTCCACAAAAATCTTAAATTAGTATACTTGTGACAAATTTACTCTCATACTTAATTTTTTTACCGTCAAAAATCTCAAACTAGTACATTAGTGACAAATATACCATCCGTTATTAACACTACTTAAAATCACAAAACCGGTACAATTATGACAAACGAAGAGTAAAATCCCAAATTGGTACACTAGTCAACTGTCACATATCATCAAACTCAACAATTTGATAATAAAATTTAACAAAAACTAACAGAAGGTAAATTCATCACAAGTTTATCAATTTGGGGTAAACTTATTAAAGGTGTGTTAATTTGAAATTTTTTATGGTCAAAAATTAATTTGGCGTAAATTTGTTACATGTATACCAATTTGGAATTTTTTGTGATATTAACCATATAAAAAACCATAATCACCTTTATTGTATCTCCCAATGGGATTTTGTTTGGCCTACGTCCCCTTATAACTCATTTTATCTTATATTGTGTAGGAACAAAATATTGGATAGAATAAATTTTATCTTACCTAGACTTTTATTGGGATATCATAGATAGTAGACCATACGAACTTCGAGTACAAAAGGAGTGCCCTTATTAGTTCTTAGGTTTGTAATTGACATTAATGTGTATATTTTTCTTTTTATGAAAGAAATCCACCTTTAGAGGTAAACTCAAATTTACGAAATACTTTGCTAATTTCATGAACTCAATATGACATGAGTCAGAATCTTGATGGATTGCTAAGCACATAGCCATGTGTTATTATTACCGAGGACTAATATGATCCATGAATGTACATAAATCAAGCATATATGTTTTAGATATAAAAAAACAATGTTCTTATCAATGGAAACAAGTAAGTTATTGGAAAGACGGATGAATTTAAGGGTTCTAGCCATTCCTCGGCATAATTACTCCCCACCTACCTTCATTAAAGATGGACAAAAAAGTTCATAGTTACGTGTGGAATGGAAATTGGAACTTTTCGCTTTTCCAAAGAATCTTACCGGAAGATATAATCCTTAGAATTCGGGATCTCAAACCACCAATTGGCTTTGATAGGAAATATAATTTATTGTGAGAAGGTAATAGTAGTGGATCTTTCTCTATTAAGTCAACATGTTCAAGGATCAACAATTAAGAAACTAACAAGATATAGCCACTTATATAGAAGTGGAGGGGACCTCAACATCTCAGAACTTCCTTAGGCTAGCAGTTATTGACATTCAAATTTTTATCAATGTTTCTTAAATATCCATTTATTTT
Source organism: Angophora floribunda (assembly GCA_014182895.1). Classification (NCBI taxonomy): domain Eukaryota; kingdom Viridiplantae; phylum Streptophyta; class Magnoliopsida; order Myrtales; family Myrtaceae; genus Angophora; species Angophora floribunda. Next base: position 33,943,788 of record CM024706.1, on the reverse strand, counting down.
GCAAAAATATAAAAATATATATAAAGAAAATAATAAAAAGGGATATAAAAGGTAAAAATGAAAAAAATGAAAAAAAAAATGATATCGATTAGGCCAGTGTTGTCCAGCCCACTTGACAATTTTCGGCTCATCCTTGACCTAGCTTTCCATTTTCCTTCTTTTCTTTGGCCCATCTTTTGATTCCTTTGTTTTTCGAAGCCCACCTAAAATTCAGGCCCGGCCCAATCATGGTTTTCTTCCCTTCACACGCACGACTTCTTCCCTCCCGAGAAGCAGACGTGTCGGTGACCGAACCAAAGAGAACAGAAAGCGAGGAAACGTCGAGGCAGCGTCGGTGACGCAAGGGAAAGCAACAGCGCGCGTGACTTGAGAGAAAACCTAGGTGTTCTGGAAGGTGAGCTGGCAAATCCTTAACAGAAAATCTTTTCCGTTAGGATTTGCCATGGGAGAAGGAGAAGGGTGCTCGACTGCCATTGAGGAGGAGGGCGTGCTTGACTGAGGCAAAAGGTGCGAGAGAGAGAGCTCGAGCAGGGGGTTCTCCTTCGGCCACAGAGAAAGGAGAGAGAGAGCGGAGAGAGAAGCCGAGAGGGAGGGATTTGCTCTGCTTGCCGGCGGCTCGCCTGAATCACCCTCGACCTTCGTCGGAGACCAACTCGTTCGTCATCGTCCGTCACAGCAAAGCTTCCGAACCCGGTAACCCCGGAAACGCTCTGCTTCTCCATCGCTTATTAAGTTTGAGAATGTGAGGCCGAACCGACGAGATTTTTTGGCAAATCGTACAAAACCCATAATGATCTGTTGCCGATAATGTTGATTTGGAACTTGATATGCGGGTTTCATGTCTCGAACAAGGATAAATCCAAACCTGGAAGTGGTTTTCCGAACTGCCTATCAACCGTTTGACAAAATGCGTAAATGACATACCGAAATACGTGCTACCCGATCGACGTTAGAAGTTTAGTTTAATGCTCGATGTTTCACATATCGTTGAAGCGTGTCTGATTTTCGTGTTTTCGTTTCTTTTTCATGTGATTTCGGGAAATAATCGGTCGTTGTCGAGTTGGCCGTGAGTCCTCCCCTCCGCCGGAGATACCTTCCGTGGCCGGCGTAGCCTGTGGTTCGAGGCCACTCCAGCTAGTTTATTTCTCTGTATTTTAGTGCATTTGTGATTTTCTGTTTGCTGGGAATGCTTGGATCAAGTAGGTTGTTTTCGGTCTAGATATTTTCTGCGTTTTGTGGTCGCCGGGGTGGCCGGCCGGAGTTGACGGACGTCGGTCAGGGCAAGCGAGCGGCGGTTAGTGGTGGTTCGGGGTCGGCGTAGGTGCGGGCGACGTCGCGTGTGGAGGATAGTGTAGTGTTGATGACACTGTGTTGGGCGAAGGAAGAAGCTGCAGGCGGTGAGGAGAGCTCCGGGGAAGAGGGTGCTCGAGGAAGGAGGTGCAGTAGAAGAAGGAAAAAAAAAAACAGAAAAAAAAAACAGAAAGGAATAAAAAAAGGGAAAATCAATAAAAATTCAAAAAAATATAAAAAAATGTTTCGAAAACACATTTTAATTCGACTAGGTCGGCTCCCGGTAGACGGTTCGGGTCAAATGGGCGGACCGGGTGACATGGTCCGAACTCCATCCTTCGAATACAATATAATAAAAAAAGTCATTAAGAAACTCTAAAAAAACCTAAAAAATGTTAAAAAATTCGGAAAAATCCTTAAAAATTAATAAAAGGTTTTTACATTTATAAAAATTCTGGAAATCATTAAAAATTTCAAAATTCATTAAAAAAAAAATTTAAAAATTCCCAAATATATAAAATTCCAAAATAAATTAGGAAATTTAGGAAACTCTAAAAATATATATAAAAAATTGCAAATTTTCCATAAAGCCATTGAAACACCAAAAATCCCGAAAATTCATAATTTTTTAAAATTTCGAAAAATGTTAAAAAATATTTATAATATTAAAAAATAGAAAATTTATGAAAAAAAAATTATAAAAAATTGAAAATCCTTTAAAATATTAAAACCCAAAATTGGGCAAGTCTTTAGGGCTTTACAATAGGGTTCATTGTTTTGTGTTACATGTTTTCTTTTTAGAGATGATATTATGATGCTTGATTACTTTCCTTTATAATTATGATTAATCATGCATTTCAATATCTTGGTGTTTACTTTCTAGCTCTTGAATTTTTAGGACAAATTTTAAAATTTTCCGATAGGTTGCTATGGCATTAGTTAGCATGATCAAATTAGGTAACAAAAATGTGTTAGTTTTAAGGCTGCTATAATCAAGTTCCTGAGTTTAAAATTTGTATTTGTGCGAATAATAAAATATTCTTCCGTATCTTATTGGGTTTCTAACCGATCCTAAAATGGCTATTGTCGACTCCTTTGTTAAAATTTGCATAGGTCTAATTGATTAAAATTCTAAATACCCAATGTCTTGTGAAGGTTGGAGTTTGGAGAACTTGAATCAATGGAAGGTTGTCAACCTGAAGTTGACAATATTTGTAAAACTATATTCTCTCTCGCGTGAGGGGTTAGGTCATGACAGTGGCACATGATCATTTATTAACCAATGAATTAAAGGCATCTCACAAACTAAGAGGTTATTCTTACCATTTGCGTTGTGAATCTTCAATGGAAACAACATTACATGTTTTGCAGTTGTCCAGTTGTTTAGAACATTTTGGTTGACCTCATCCCACAACATTGTCTCGAAAAGTTCTTCTCAATGAGTGTTTCTCAATGGTTAAAATTCAACCTAGCAGACAACGGGAGATTAAACTCCCAATATGATTAGATTACTACTTATGGTGTGAGCATATAGTTTTTTGGCAATGGCAAAACAAGTCAATTTTCCAAGAAAGCTTTGTTTTTCCTTCTAACCCTGTATGAGTAATCCAATCACACAAAGGAAATCATAACTTCACTCACGAAATCATAACTTCAATCACGATCAGCTTGTCTAAAAGTGGATCACATACTTCTTCCATCATGGTTGCCTTAGATCCTCTACTTCCGGGATGGATTAAACCAAATACGGATGGAGGTAATCCTAGACTTGCAAGAGTTGGAGGATTATTCCAAAATGAAGGCAAAGATTGGCTTGGTGATTTTACCACATTTCTTGAAATATGTTTATTTTTACAAGTAAAACTATGGGCGTTATGGTTGAGACTTATCATCGCAAAGCAATAAGGTTTCGATAAACTCATAATTAAGATGAATTCCAAAATTATTACTCAACTTGTTAACTAAAAGAGAGTAGCGAATAACACTGTACCGGCACTACTTAAGGATATTAGAAAGTTATGGAACTCTCATTTTAAGTTCAAAATTCTTCACAATTTTCGAGAGGGCAATCGGCCTACCGATATATATGCCAATGTTGGCATAGCAAAGCATTTGGATACTACGTTCTACTTGCAACCTCCTAAAAATTATTTCATGTTTTGCTTAGTGATAAATTGGGATTGTAGACTTTAATTGTTAATTTTTCTTAATTTTGTACGTTATATTTACCCCAAAAAAAGCAGCTTTCTTACACCTAAAAGTACAATATCAATTATTGTTCAGTTTATATATAGTGATTATACATCAAATCATTTCAGTTATGTGTTTAAATCACATTCTAGTTTATCTCGTAGTTATTTAAAAACTCCTCGAGTTAATTCAAATACATGGATTTCGAGGACACACTTTTGTTCATTCGATAATAAAGATAACATTTATATTTTTGTTAAATTACAGAATGGTATGTTTTCGCTTGAGTTGAGGATGGAATTTGTTTTTTTGGAACTTATTTTTGTGTGCTTAGACCTTAAGCATAGCGAGTACAATATCCACACGACCATATCAATCCTAATAATGTAAAAGTGGGTGATATTTATATTTGTAATTCGCTAATTGGAGATGTGATTGATGAAATAGAGATTTGAAAAAATATATATTCAAATAGAATGCTCGATTATTCCATATATTAACCAACTAAAGGTCAAAAGTGAAAATCCCACTCGAACTTTTACCATTTTTTTCACAATCTTTTGAAAATAATTTGGAAGGGAAAAATCAATAGATATATGATGTAGGACATTTTTTTTTTTTATTGTTGGTCCGAAATTGTTTGCTATTTTGCAAAAATCTATTATACATCAAGGACAATTTTTTCTTTAATTGTTTTAGCAAAAAATTATTGTATTGAAGATACTTTAAAAAGTTTGAAATGTTATTTATTTAAATTGATAAATTACACAACGGATAAAGCACGACTTTTTTTATGAGATAATTTGCAAGTGCATGGATGACCTGATACGATCTTAATATGGATACGATCGCTATGGAGATAATTTATCCATTTCATTTCGAGAGTTAATAGTAAATTACATATCAGAGAAAAGTCAAATCAAGCATGAAATATATAAATATATTAGGGTGAAAAAAAATAACGTTAATTTTTTTTCTGAAAAAAAAAAAAAAAAAAAAAGACTCTTCTAGTAGATTCCTAGAAAGCCTAAGGTGCAATGGAGCGGCCGCGAGCGAGAAAACGCGGGGACGACGAAATATCTTTTCTTCATCTTCTCCTTTGTACGAACCGAGTGCAGACTCGTTCACTCAATCAACTGCAAGTCTACGGACATCTTCTCTGGCCGCAGCGATGGCTGCCGCAATCTCGACCCACTTCAGTTTCACGCCTCACTGTCTCCGGCGAACCGTTCTTTCGAGCTCTCGTCCCAGGGCTATTCGATTCCCAAGCACCAGAACCAGGAGGATGAGGATGCTGGTTAATCCTAGATTCGATGCTGACGGTTCATTTCTCGCCCGGGTCTGTGACGACGGTGGAGGCCCCATCGACGCTTCCACGCACCAGTCCACGTCTTCTGTAAGTTCCTTTTCCTGTGGCCTCCTTCGTTTCCGTTGCGGAGTTCTTCGGTTCTCGAGGTTTTGAGTTTTCATTTGTCTTGGTTGTGATTAATTTAGGCATACTGGTTTATTTTGTATGGGTAGTGGGTGCGTTTACTTTGGGAGGGTTTTTGACGGTTGAGTTAGAGGATATGGGATTGTGCCTGTTTTGGCATTTGGGAAGAGAAGAGTATACGTCGCTGTTGTTGCACAGAGCTTGTGCACAAGCTCTGGGGTTACATGGGAGTCATTCAGGCTTGTAGTATGCAGCCATATGGGAGAAGATTCAAATGGCATGTGCTCCTTGTTGTGTCTCTCTCCCGCAAAGAAATTCTCCAGTGAGCAGAGGATACTGGGCTTTTCTGGGATTTTCTACTCGTTGCAGATCCCACTATGGCTTCGAATGTCATAGTTCACGTCCATGTGCACGTCCCCTTCCAAGATTCGAACCACCCTCTCAAAAATGAAAGATAATAGCGAAAAAAATTATTGATAACAATTAATAATTTCAATATCAATCATGCTTCTAATTCCAGGCAATCCTGTTCAACTCTTACATATAAATATTTGGAATTGCGTTGTTTTATTGAAGTTTTTATTTGTGACATCGCAACCTTGACTCTGCATCCTTTGAATACATAGTGATATGGCATGGAGCATGCAACGAAACTCTCCATTTGAAAATTCATCTCTTCATGGATTGCTAATTTTCCCAACAAGCGCTTGCTTGCATAGAAGATAGTGGAATATATAAAGAGTAATGTTATTGAAAATTAAAACCGAGACAAGTTGAGAATATTTTAAAAACTCATTCACATCGTACCCATTCTACTAGAGACCAGGCTGATCATGGTCAATTGCCTTTCTTCCCATCACTAGCTCGACGAGGACTATCCCAAATGAGTAGATATTAGCTTTTTCCATTTATTTGCCATTCAAGAAATACTAAGAATAGATGTTAGACTACATTAGACAAACCATCAGTGTGGTACTAGACAAAGTACCAAATTAGATACCGATGGTTTGTCTATTGCAGGTACATGGTTCCTCAGTATTTCTTGAGTGGCAAACTAATTGAAAAAGTGATGTATAATCGTTTGGGATGGTTTTTGTTGAGCTAGTGACAAGAAGAAATGCATTGGATCATGAACAGCCTTGAGAGAGCTGATGGTCTCTATGGATACAATGTGAATAATTTTTAATTTATCCCTAATTTGTCTCGGTTTTGATTTTCAATAACGTTTTTTTTTATATATTCTACTGTATACTCCATAGGCATGACCCTTGTTGGGAGAATCAGCAATTCATGAACTAATTGACCCTCATTTAGGAGATGAATTTTCAGATGGAGAGGTTCGTCGCGTGATCCATGCCGCATTGCTATGTATTCGAGAGGATGCAGGCTGCAGATGTCATAGGTAAAAACTTAGAAAAATCAATGCAATGCTAGATATTTGTAGGTAGAAACTTAACAGCCTGGACTTAGAAGCCTAATTCATATTAAAATTGTTAGTTGTTATCAATAATTTCTTTCGTTTTTCTTTCTCATTTTTTGAGGAGATGGTTCGAATCCTAGAAGGGGATGCACACATTGGCTAGACAAGAAGTACGATGTTGGAAGCCATGGCGTGATCCAGTATGAGCAAGAAAACCCAAGTAGCCCTCTGCTCAATGGAAAATCTTCTTTGTGGGAGAGAGACACAGCAAGGAGCAGATCATATGGGGAAGCCATTTGAATATCCTAGATGACTGCACAGTACAAGCCACATTCTGAATGACTTCCATGGATCCTCACAGCTTGTGCCCTTATATTTAATGCGAAAGTGCAAAGGCGCTTATCTCCTATATTTCTACTGTTTATGCATGGTTTTTTTATAGGTTCTTTGAGGTACTATCTAGCACTCTTGAAGAATACATTGCTTGTATTGCACTTTGCTTTGGAATTAGGACGGGCCCATTCAAAAGAAATTTTTTTTTTTTTTTGGGGGGGCATTGGAATGTGGAGTGATTTTAGTGCATTTTTCCTGTTGATATGATGTTTAACTTGCTTGCTTACATCAACGGCGGTAAGGTTAGTTGCTGAGGGTTATGGTTTATTGTCTCTCTCTTGTTATTCTCCCCTGCATATGTATCTTCCTCCACCTAATTATTAGGCAAGAGGAAGTTGAAAGAGATATGATTGTTAACTGAACATATCATCTCCCTCCTCGTATCTGACACTGTGCTATCCTATTTGGTTCACAATTGTTCTTGTTCTGTTATGAGATCCAGAATATTGAGGGAAAAGATGGTAGCAGTTCCAGTTTTGGGGATGGTTATGTGGCCTTGTTCGTGCGGATGCTTGGGCTAGACCAAGATCCCCTTGACAGGGAACAGGCAGTAGTGGCACTGTGGAAATACTCACTGGGAGGGAAGAAGCATATCGATGCCATTTTGCAATTTCACGGGTGCATAAATCTAACTGTAAATCTTCTTACATCAGACTCAACTTCAGCGTGTGAAGCAGCAGCAGGACTTCTGAGATCAATATCATCTGTAAATATATATAGAGAGTCAGTGGCTGGAGCGGGAGCCATGGAGGAGATAACTGGTTTGCTAAGTCGACCTTCTCTGACTCCCGAGGTATAGGAGAGGTATCTATTCGCATAATTTCTCTCCGCAAGTATATGGGTGTTGGAAGGAGAAATTAAGACATTTTATGAACTGATTTCTGCAGGTAAAAGAGCAATGTTTGTGTGCTTTGTGGAACCTAGCAGTGGATGAGAACTTCAGATTAAAGATTGCTAACTCTGAGGTCTTGCCATTAATAATTAAATCCCTGGATGATGAGGACATGAAAGTGAAGGAGGCAGCAGGAGGGGTACTATCTACTTTGGTGCTAAGTGAATCAAACCACGAAATCATGGTTGAATATGGTGTCATCCCAAAATTGGTGAGGCTTCCTTTAATTGCATGGTTCCTTGAGCAATCATTAATTGATAGTGCTCTACATTTTAATGGCACCTTATTTGGTATGTCAGATCAAATATCTAATGCAAAACGAAAACCAAAATGATCAACATATTGTTCTTTGAACCAAAATCATTAGTATCAGACTGAATTTATTCAAGAAATTCCATCTTTTGTCAAACTGTAAATAATTTAGTAGTGCACAGTCTCAAGTTCTTGCCACCCAGCATTGCCTTGTGCAATGACATTATTCTGACTCACTTCGAAACAGTGCTTCTAATTGAATACTGGATGCACACGTGCTTGCGTAAACCGTGAATAATTTTTTCCTACTCTTTTTTAATTTGACGAGCATTTTCTTGTCATCATTGTGTCATGTGCATTGAAACATGCTTTATTTGTATTAAAAAATGTCATATATCTGTCTTACAATGAATAAGTGTGGTGACCCTAGGAGGCTTGGAGCAATATTGATCTCTGCTCTCTTTGATTTCCATGCTGAGAGAACTGATCTTAAGAGTTACTAAACTGCGGGACTTTTTAAAGTCTGTTAGATGACCATCTGTCGTGAAGTGGACTAAGTCTATCAGTATAAGCACGTCAGTTGAGTGGAATTTGCAAATGCATTTGTTGATTCATTTGTTCTGCTTGTTTTGCTCTTCTTTCTTCCTCTGAATGATGATAACGTCGGTTTGGGTCTTCCTTCACTAGAGGTAGTCTATTTGGTATGTTCCAGGCAGAAGCACTTTTAAAGCCTGATGTGGAGGGATCCAAAGTCATCAGGAAGGAAGCGAAAAGTGCATTGTTGGAACTTGCTAAGAACAATTACTATCGAATTCTAATTATCGAAGAGGGCCTTGTTCCTGTTCCCATGGTTGGTGCACATGCATATAAATCCTTTAGGCCATCTGTGCATTCTTGGCCTAGCTTACCCGATGGTACAGAGATTGAAAAGGCTTCTAAGGGCCCTTCAAGGTTCGGTGCCTCTGAGTTACTGCTTGGATTAAATGTAAATGGCGAAAACCTGAATGTTGAGGAAGCCAGAATGAATGCAATAGTTGGACGTACTCAGCAACAATTTCTTGCCAGAATTGGGGCTATTGAATTAGAAGAGGAAGGACAATCCCAACCTGAGAATTCTTCTGGTGGGAGGTTAACACTTTTGCCCTGCGTGGATGGCGTAGCTCGGCTTATTTTAATTCTTGGACTTGAAGACGAGTCTGCGATAACAAGAGCTGCTGAGTCCATTGCTGATGCATCTATCAATGAATATATGCGCATCTCATTCAAAGAAGCTGGAGCTATCAAGCACCTGGTGAAGCTTTTAGAGTGGGATAATGATGCTATTAAGATAGCTTCGACCCATGCTCTTGAGAGATTGTCCCTCAGGTAACATGCACCTCTATATGTTTTGAGGCCCTTAACCAACTGTGACAGGTATCAGTTTCCATGTATTTAGCAATCTTCCAAGATATTTGTATGCATCCTTATCTCTTTAGAAAAGAAATCTATTAATATTAGAAAGATGATGGTAGTATAATGTTTGAGGTGAGAACTTTGGAGAAAGATAATCACTTGAAAGTTGGTCTCTCTGCTGATTGAATTGTTTTTAAGAACTGAAGGTAGGGTTGACAACTACAAAATTGAATGTTCCACACTTTTGCTTCTTTTGCATTATAAATTAAGAGGATACTCGTTGATAGTTTGCACTTGCCTTCTTTGATGTTGGTTATTGGACTAATTCGCCATGAGTTCACATACCTCCCTTTTTCCATCCAGTTGGAGGATGATGGGTTTGGGTATTAGATGCTTAGATCTTTCTTTGCTGTTTCGGTTTTATGTTATCATGTTGTCTTACACGTGGTCTATGATATCCAAAGTGGTCTGTCGGCCACCTCCCACTTGGTATTCGGATTTAGCAGCATTTTCCTCTTTTCCTCTTATATCTATATTCATTGTTCATGTTGATTATTTTTTGGTGCAGCAATGGTGTTTGCCAAATCATTGAAGCTGAAGGTGCTTTGCGTCCTTTGATCAATACTCTGAAGCAGAAAGAAATCGCTGATACCCTTTTGGACAAGGTTTCATTAGCCATTTAGTTTCATTTACTAATCTTCCTCTTTTCCTAAATGGACAGAATTTTTGTTTGTATAACCTTTCTATTCTTGTGGGCAGACACTGGATTTACTTACCAGGATTTTAGATCCCACCAAAGAGATGAGATCCAAGGTCACTTGTTCTGTCCTATGTTTTTGTTTATCATTCAAAATTGGTCTTTGTCAACGAATGACATTCTGACTATCTTTACTGGTATGCTTCAGTTTTATGATGGACCAGTTAATGGATCAAAACGGAGTTCTGAGTCAGTAAGTAGATCTGATGCTGCTAATGGGTTTTCTGGGATGAGCTCTGAGAATTCCATATCAATGACAAATTCAAGGTACTCAATCTGATCTCTCTAACCAGACAATCTTTTCCTCTTTATCATTCTTAATCAGTTATTACTTGGTATATTTCTTATTTTCATGCATCTCATGTTACATCTATATTGTCAAAATTATCGTCCTTTAATCATTTGACTTGTATGCCATCAGAAATCACACTGATTAATTCAAGTACTAAATGCCAAATACAGCACATGAATTTCATGAAGATCTGAAATGAATGAAATCTTCATCCTCATGTGTTTACTGAGTAAGCTTGGCTAAGTTTGTCTACTGAATGAACGTTGCATAACCTGAGGTTTGTGTGGTGCTAGCACTACTTAGATTCTAAAGTGTCTTCTTTTACTCTCAATATCTGTAATAGCTTTGTTAAATCTAATTAAGCAGTGGATACCTACGAAAGTGTGTTTCCGAGCAGATGTCTATCCCCGAGAAGATAAACTAGACAACCTTCCTAGAATTGAGCATAGGCTGTGTGTCCAATGAGATAGTATGTAATTGGACCGGGAAAAGAATAAAAATGAAAAGGTAGGAAGTTTAGTTGTCAGTTACTTTACACACTTCTTTCGCAACTGTCTAGATATGTCTCCTAGTCTGAATCTTGCAACCGCTGTTACTGCACCCGATGGTCTTATGCATAGCTTGCCTAAAACTGACAACTACTCCATAGCTGATTTGCCATCTTTATCTTCTTAGGCCTTTCTTCATGTTCTTATGCATCCAGTCTCGCTGCTTATTCTTCTTTGCCCATGGCCTCCTATCTCAGTTTGATGGGGAACAATGCTATGCTGATGATCTCCATTTTCACTCGTATATATACAGTGTCCAGTGGAGACATAACCTTGACAGGGAAACATGGGCAATCTGGGAATAATTGGGATTCTTAGTCTCTTGTCGATCCACTTCTTGATGTAGCTATAGTTGACTATAAGATGGGTGGACGCACAATGTGTAACAGCAGTATTGCTGGTTTTGGATAAGCTTCTACTCTGGACTAGGGATTCATGTATGCACACATAAATGTGGATAAATGAGAAGTTTGAGGAGTTGGAGATTCTCTATCTGTCAAGTGAAGTAAGTAATGTGATACTGTCAATTTATGGAAGTTAGGTATGAATTTTCATCATTATTTGGACTGGAAGTGAGATTTGTCACATGCATTGTTATCCGGATCCAATATGGTCTTGGTTTCAGATTATATTGCTTGTATTGGTGCTTGCGGAATCTGTTTGAACGAGTCCATTTACTTTTCGCATGCCTCAAAATAAACTGCAGGGTGCAAATGCTAGACTCTGCTGTCATTTCTCGCCTTTTTGAGATTTTGAAGACATCATCATTAACTCTACAGAGAAAGGCAGCTTCAATCCTTGAGTTCGCTGCAATTACCTCCAATGTGGACACAGTTGATCCTGCAGACATTAGATCTGGCCTAAATGCAGTCTTCCAGCTAAATGTTTTGAAAGGTAAGCAAAATGTACGCTTTCGATGAGAGCATTTCAAATTTCAAGATTACATTTCTTACCAATAGTATCTTGGATGTAAATTGTGAACAGCATGATCCAAGTCCTGTTCTAATGGCCTCATTGCTGAGTGAAATTTTTTGAGTTGAAGCTAATGAGGATAACAATAATGCGCACGCACTGTGCTCAGTGACTAGGAAAAAATCAGGCAACCAGAGCGAGTTTGTATTCTGCAAGACTAATTTCTGGCGTTATACTTGCACCTCTCAAATACTCAAGATAATATATTTTTCTTCTGATGTCCATGGAGTCAAGAGTCATATACATAGATTGTACTTGTTAAGTCACTGTTGCTTATGTTTCGTGCAAGCTTTAGTGTAGGAAACTCCAGCAATATACTCACTGTTATGAATCGAGCCTTTTGTTTAGTTTGAAACAGAAAAGACTTTCCTGCGATGTCATCACCATCATGATATTGAGCTTTTCATTTATTTGTTTCTCTGTTGCTTAATCTGACAAGTAAACGCATTATATGCCTATGACTTGTCCAGCGGATCAAATAAGGTTTTTGTTTACTCTTGCCTGTTTGTCTTCGAGTGACCATTTATTGTTGCAATTATCTTCTCTCATCATATGTTCCCTCCTTCGTGTGGTTGATGATATGTGTCCACTCGTCCTTTTGGAATGGCATTGTGTTGCTGCTTCATACCTATGACATTATTTGTCTTTGTGTTTACCAGACACAGAATCTGATATGGAGGGAGAGCAGCCAGAACAATATGCATTAGAGGTCGAAGAAGCTGGCCTTGCAATATCTGCAGCATCTCGCTTGCTAACAAAGCTTCTCGACTCTGATCACTTCCGCAAGACTGTAGATTCTGCCCATTTCACTGCCTTACTCCGGAAAGTCCTCAAATCAAACATCCCTGTCCACTGTAAGGATTGGGTGGCTGCTTGTTTAGTGAAACTGAGTTCGCTCTCTGGTTTCAGCAAGTATTTCGAGAATCCGATTAATGTGGAGGTGACTCTCTATGAAACTATCCCAAGATTAATAGAACAGCTGAAAGCCTCATTCTCTCCAGAATCTCAAGAGGTTGCGGCTGTGGAACTCAACCGGATAATCTCCGAGGGGGTTATGGATTCCACAAGAGCAGTCGCTTCTGGCGGCGGCATCTTCCCATTGGTTGACCTCCTAGAGGAAGGGACCGCGAGGGCATCCGAGGCAGCTCTGTCGATACTGTATAATCTGAGCATGGACAGCGAGAATCATCCGGCGATCATCGCAGCTGGAGCCGTGCCTGCTCTGAGGAGAATCGTTCTAGCACAGAGGCCGCAGTGGATGAGAGCGCTTCAGTTGCTGAGGACATTGCCTGTATAGCTCAATGGCAAATTCGAAATGCCCAGGAAAACCGAAGAACGTGTACCACCAGTTTTGCGAGATCCTGATACTTTCGCATTATTTACACCGATGATACCTTCACTCAAAAGGGTCATTCTTATGTGTGTTGCCTTAAGCTTCGGAAAAATCATCGCTCTCCTTTTATCTCTTGCGGGTTTAAAATGAACCCTTTCCAGCCTAAAAAACCACATGAAATCAGAGATGTGATTGCTAGGAGTTAGAGGAGAGCCAGCAAGGTTGAGCAGTGGAACCTTGATGATGACATGCCATCATACTTTTATAGACAAAATCAGGTATCAGAAGTCCTTGGGATAGCAAAACACCAGGATTCAAAGATGGATGATGCCATCATACTTTCATAGACAAAATCAGGTATCAAAAGTGCTTGGGATAGCAAAACACCAGGATTCAAAGATGGATAATCATAGAACTGCAATTGAAGTAGACCCAATGGTTTGAGCAATATCATATCTTTGAATTATTGAACGGTAAAGAAAACCGTAATTTTGGGGAGAAAAAAAAACCATGACTCTTGGTAGTTATATCTTAAATTCCTCTCCCGCTTATAAAAATTCGTAATAATTCCAGCTTTTTTGTTTAAATAATAGCATTTAAAATATGATTTCTGGACTTAATCAATTCAGCATATACCCTCCTTCTTTTTTAGTAGTTTTATTTATTTAAATGGTTAATATTACGAAAAATCACAAATTGATACACTTGTCACAGACAAATGACAAATGAAAGGTAAAACTTTAAGCTAATTGACTAGTCAACTGTCACGTGTTGCCTAATTTAGTAATTTGATAGCTAAATATAATAAAAATTAATGGATGATAAATTTATTATAAACATACTAATTTTAGATTTTTTATGGTCAAAAAATTAATTTGGAGGAAATTTATTATAAGTGTATTAATTTAAGATTTTTTATGATATTTTAATATTTTCTTAAAATACTCGTATGCATGTGCATGTACTTTTATTTAGTTGGAGAAAAAAGAAATTCTTTGTCTAAAATACTTGTATGCATGTGCTTTTATTTAGTCGGAAAAATAAAAAAAAAGATTGTTCGTCCTTTCCTTTTGCTTTACTAGAGAAAAAGTTCTCACCCCTCAGTCGTCATCGAGGGTTTAACTCGGCTCCGACGACGCTCGCAAATTTTCTGGGGAAAATATTTTCGAACTTTCCCCGGAAAATCAAACGAGTCGGCGGCCCCCGCCAAATCACCAGAACCCTCGAGAGAAAGCACTCCCCCTAATCCAATCGGAGTTCCCTCTCCGGTCATCAATGGACAGGTCGCGCTGCAAGAGCTGCGGTTCGAGATCCCTGACCCGGGACGACGTCTCCAGCATCCTGGTGTGCTCCGAGTGCGGCGTCGTCGCCGAGCTCGACGACTTCCAGGCGCAGATCGGCGGCATCAGCGGCCCCCAGGGCACCTTCGTCCGCGTCGGCACCTCCGGCACCGGCTCCGTCCTGAACTACAGGGAGAAGAAGATCTTCGAGGCCCAGAAGCTGATCGACGACTTCCTGCTCAAGCTAGGTCTGTCCGCCTCTCGGTCCGAGGACGTCAGGGACATGGTCCGTCGGGTCACGGAGGGCGAGTTCGGGCAGGGCGACTGGTTCTCGGTCCTGATCGGCGCGTGCGCCTACGTCGTCATGCGGAGGGAGAGCCAGTCCCTCCCGATCGCCGAGGTGGCGGCGGTGATCGGGTGCGACGGCCACGAGCTGGGTCGGATGGTCATGCGCGTTGTCGATTTCCTCGAATTGAGGGGCGAATTCCCCGTCTACGACATCGCGGTCGCGTTCGAGAGGGCCGTGAGGAGCTTCTCGGGCTTCTCGAGGCTCCCTCGGGATACGATCGACACGATGCGGAAGCAGGGCATGTTTCTGATACAGTGCGCGGTGAAGTGGTTCTTGACGACGGGGAGGAGGCCGCTCCCAGTGGTGGCGGCAGTGTTGGTTCTCGTCGCGAAGCTGAACCAGATAGAGCTCGAGATTTCGGACGTTTCGACGGAGCTCCATGCTGCTGTAGTGACGTCCAAGCGGCGGTATAAGGAGTTATTGGAGGCGCTTGTAGAGGTTTCCCGTGCCTTGCCTTGGGGGAAGGAAGTCACAGTGAAGAATGTGCTGAAGAATGCTCCACTCGTGATCCAATACATGGAGATGAAGTCGATGAAGGAGCGAGGCGTGGAGAAAAAAGATTCAGGAGCCGGGCAGGTCGACTTGGGCGATGCGGTGAGTGAATGTTTGAGAAAAGATGTGTATGATTTCGATGTAGCTTATTTGGAGTGCGAATCACATTATCTGGATGCGAAAGATAACCATGATCATCGAGGACCGGATGTGGATCGGTTGGATAGGATCGAGATTTCGCACGAGTGTTTGGCGTTGGTTTACTCGAACTTCTTGGAGGAAAGGGGCTCCCTTCCATGCAGCAGTGAAAATGCAAATGTGCATGGCGAAAGGAGAACGGGTTTCGATTTCCACGCATCTAAAGATTGGTGGAAGGGAAAATCGCAATTGAGCAAGCGGTTGATGCTTAAGGAGATATTGGAAAAGGATGTGGGATTGGAGGTGATGCCGCCTTCTTTTGTCAATGGCTGCATTGCCAACGAGAGGAGGAGACAGAAGATTGATGCTGCTAAGCGGCGCATCGATAGGATCATGCATCCCTCGGCTTCTGGTCCTACCAACAATTGCGATTCCCAAATGCCGAGTTCTGTGCATAGCAAGAAAAGAGAAAGAGAAGTCAAGCTATAGATGTGGATTGGGAAGATTTTATAATCGAGGCCCTTGCTTCTTCATCAGGTGAAGGAGGAGGAAATCGAGAAGGGTCACTACAATACTTTGCTCGATCTGTATGTCTTCAACTCTGGGATAATGTAGGCACCATTTTGATGGAATATAACATACTAACCCTTTTGAATCATGCTTGATTCTTTTGCCTTCTGTTGATAGACTTTGTTCTCCCCCCTTTTTGTTCTTACAAGGCATGCTGGTGTTGTTTGTCAATATAGTTGCGCAGCATTTTTGTTAATTTACCAATATAAATGGAATCTGTATACATGAGTTAGTCATTTTCCTGATGGTTTGATCAATATAAAACATCAAGAAAGATCTAAGTCCCATTTGCTTAGTAGAACTCTCTGCATAACAAATGCTGTTCTTGAAATTCCATGATATGATCTGTTGAAGGAGGCTTGCGGTTTCTATGGATTTTTAGCTCATTCATGTTGTAGAAACCTCTGCATCAGAGTAACTCCAGCGTGTCTTGAGCTTTGCCAAGACTGTCAGGTCCTTCTTAGAATGATAACTCGTGGAGAGTTTCATGACTACATATCAGTCTTTCTACAGTGGTCGTGAAATGGGGCTGCAGGGTGAAAAGCTACCTTAGCAAAACTGGGTGCAGCCAAAAATTTCGGACTGACCAAGATTACATGTTTCTTTTGTCCTTCAAAAGCGGTTTGCCAAAGGAATGAAAGGGTGAGTTTTATGGAAGGAGAAAACGAGATGGAAAAGAAAACATAGCAAGACCTTACATTCCATAACATCAACTAGTCCCAATGGCAGTCACCAATCTGCCAAAAACAGATGCTAAGTTCGAAGATGTATGCTGAGAAATCTCTGATCTTTGCACATTAACATGTTGCATGGAACTGGCAAGACGACAAGTCTCTGTTGCTTCTTCCATGGAAGCATTACTTTACCTCTCCGTAGCTCATACAGGATAAGTGCATGATGTCCATAGTTGCTGTGATGGTTCATCCAATGCAAGTCCTTCCCTTGATGACCAGAACAACTTTAAGGTAAATCTGTCAAAGGGAGTCTTTTTCATACCTGATAAAGATCTCATTAACTAGAATACTCGCAAGCATGTTTAGACTTCGGCGACGAGAAATTGATTTACAAGTTCCAGCTCAAGGAATGAGGTTTCGTATCAAACCATGTTAGCATTTTCCATCTCCCTTGCTGTATTTATATCTACTTCGACTTCTGGGGGGTGATGTTTCCTCATCTGTAATCTCGTTGCGCTTCCCTCATTGATTGACCTATGTGCTGAGTCCAGACCTGATCGAAAGCTTGCTGAATTTCTTCCAGCCATCGAACCGAGACATTCTCCTTACAACTTACGTCGCTTACAAAAATAATGAGATTGTTAAAAGAATTTTAACCTCCCTTGTTCAAAACGTTTTTCATTTCATTCTTATCATTCAACTCCAGAGGATGAAGGAGACTTATGGAGGAGTGACGGACTTTCTGGGATGTGATCAACGTGCATCTCTTCGCCTGCTTCTATATGTCGGATACTGAACCCTAGCTTTTAATCCTAATCTGTCTATAATTAATAGGAATATCAATGGTTAATAGTTCACTTGCAACGGTTTTATCTTATGTTGCATTTGATATAATGGGATGGAATAATGGGATGAAATCAGGAAATTGAATAGAATGGAATCAGGAAATGGAATGCGACGGAAGAGAATGAAAGGAATTCGACCTCTTTATATGGTAAAACGTGGAATAGAACAGAATGACCTCTTGTGTTTGGCTGTAAGAAAAATGTTTTTGGTACCAAATTGAATGACATTTTTCCGATAAGTTTAAAATCTATGCACTTAAATTAATAGTATACTAGACTATAATCTTAATCCTATTATTCATTAATCAAAATTTGTTATTTTATTAAAGAAAATAACTTCAAAAACATTGATTATTTTATTAAAGTAATAAATTATATTTTATAAGATACTTTCAAAGATGAGTAATTTATTAAATTTTTTTCTGTGTTGTGGGAGGACGGGCATTCCATCAAAACCAATATTGCCCAACCAACTGAAATCGCCAACCGAAGAAATGATTGAAAAGAAAAGGATTTCCATTCCAATCTTGCCGACAAAACACAAAGTACAAGTTTTCTCAAGTATGTTAATGATGAAACAGTGCTTTTCTCCTTCTTTTTTTTTTTTTGTCCATTTCAAAGGGGTGCATTCAAGATAAGACTTTGACAATCATTGTTACACAAACTCCACGGCTGCCGGAGAATCTTTGGCTCCACATCTCACCGTTGATTTTGCAGTACATGTAGAAAAGAAGCCATGAAAACAGAGTGACTTCAGTGGCTGCATTAGAAAACGTTATCCGCATCTCCACAGAGAGAAACCGAGCAGCAACCAGCAAGCAGCAGCAGCTTCCCCCTCTCTAGTAAGAGACTTGAGTACTTAACCGAGTCGCTATGCCTTGCTTATCTTGCGTTTCCATCACCACCCCGAATGCATCGGTTCGCGCCTCACTCGCTGACGACCACTCCTTACCTTCAGTTCCCCATATAAAGGTTGATCCGAAGCCCTCATCCCCAAGAATCAGAACCAGCCCAGCTGGATCAGGAAACAAGCAGAAGAAGACCCAGAAACAGCAGCCTTCCATCGTTGAGATTGAGCAAGCTATTGGTGCCGGCAGGTTCAGTAACGCCGACCCCAAGTACTCCCCCTTCTTTCTTGGCTCTGTTCCTTCCTTTTGGAATTCTCCATTGCGTTCAAGTAAGGGTATAGTGTTTTCAGGTCTTTGATAAGAGTTGTTTAGGTTTCCTTAGGCTGAGGAGGCCCCGCCTAAGTAAGGTAAACACGGCTCATGCTAATTTCACTGACTAGGTAAGGCATGATTCAAAGTCCCCATGAATCGCCTGAACTATGAGATTGTTTGCATATGGTGATGTGATGAATCAACTTATTAATTGAGCCACCCCCGTGGATTTAGTTGGTCTGGTATTGCTAGGCAAAGGCCTGATATACTTCATTGTGATGGGCATAGATTAGATAATGCATCTGAGTCTGGCGATGCATTTACCTGTAGTGTGAATGCTTAATTAGGGGAGATGGTGAATTTACTTGAATTGAAATGTATAGGGAGTCGGAGCAGAGGAAGTCTGTATTGGATGGGCTGCTACCAACTGATGGCTGGAAAGTGGAGAGCTCAGCGGAGAGGAAGCTCCGTGAGACTGGAGAGTGGATTGTGGATCGAACCGAAAGACGCCCGGCATCTGCAGGTAATGATTTTTCCCGGGCCTTCAATTATGCCTGTGCATCTGTTTGTTTCTGAGAAGTTGTGTGTGACTGTTCTTGAGCATTCTTGATATATTCCTTTCGATCCAACCAATTGTTTTCTGGGCAGTTGTGTGGGATTGCCCATGCCTTTACACATGCTAGGTCTGATAAAAAATGTCTTTATTGCAGGAAAAGGCATCTTAATAGCAGTGTTCAAGTGGGTTTTGCCTGCATGGTTTCTTATGCTTCTAGTCGCATCCGGTGCCATAAAGCTGCCATTCGGCGTTTCATTCTTTGATGACCTGATTATGTGAATGCCATGCACAGATTCAATCCCACACACCAATGCTTATTAGCCTGGGTGCATTATGCATTATGCCTCTCGGCTATTTGTTCAGCAATCAGCTTACAGCATGCGTAACCTGAAGACTTTCTCGTGACATAAGTAGCATTTCAAAAGGCACAAATGCTTTGATTGCTGAACCTGCTTTCCAAGAGCTCCCTCCGTGACTCAAGATACATGGCCAGACTGATTATCAGAAGTTGTATTAGAGGGGTCAGGAAGGATCTTGGAGGAATTTCGTGTTGGCACGGGATTGCTCCTCAGTGTCCTACGCGATTTCCTTCAGCACTCAGATGTAAAACAAACTGTGTAGCCCGGTCACTTAAACGCACGCGATGAAAGTTCCCTCACTTCCCTAGAACATTACAATACTCGTCTCAGCATTCAGTCCTTGTTTTCTACTTCTTTTCTTGCAGAGTAAGAGCAAAGCAACTTCCAATAACGTTTTGATCTTTCTCATCTCGTTTGCTCATCAGAAAGCTTTGGAAATAACCCTCCCGAATCCAGAATCAGGTTCTCACGAATACTGGGGTATTTCCACTGTGCTGCCATGGTGTCGATCCGTGCTTAACAATCATCGGGTCGGAGATATCAAGTCCCAACGGGCTGTCCCGACAAAAAAAATGACTGGGAGAATCTGTTGGAAAGTTTGGCTTATGCGAAAGACAGCAAGGAGTGTCAACAAAGCGATCTTCTTGTTGTGCACCGTGAGAAATCCGAAGTGGGACAGCTACCTTACCAAAGAGGAAAAGGGCGTTGCTTGTGCTCTGATCTGTATACCACATGCCTTCTTTCGTTTTCCTTCCTTGGTCAACAGAGTCCGTCCCCTCGTATTTTATACGACTTTGAACACCGCTAAGCTTCGAGAAAAACGATGAAGATGCGCGTGCCCAGCCTGGTCAACGAAAGCGTGATGTTTGTCCTCTGTCTGGTCATATTGTTGAACCTCTAGAAACTGCTATGACTTCTGTTCTCAAGTCAAAAAGCCTCAATTTGAAGCAAAGAATCAATGCAGTGCCCCAGATTTGCCCGAAAGAAAACTATTCTGAGGCCTAGGCATTTGTTTCTTTAAAGAAACCTCAAACAGAGGAGCGATCGGGCTAACCACTCTCTCGGGCGTTATTGTAATTACTCGTTGCAGAGTTACAAACTTGCAATATGATTAGATCTCTGCAAGACAAATCTTGCACGCTTCATATCATTTAGCGGTATCCTTGTCCCGATAGTCAACGATGACGAATACAAAAAGGATCACATGGTACAATCAATTCAAGGGATTTGTTTGAATTCGAGCACTTTGGTTGTATAGGAAAATAATTACAAGAGCAAGGTCCCTTTTTTTTCCTAGATCTCTAGACCCTAGTAACTCCATGGTGGGAAATTACTTTGGGCAGATTTTTGTAGCTTGATTTGAGGAGTAGGTGCACTCCATCACCCAATTTCATGAAAAGCAAGATAAGCTTTCTCAAACTACGGAATGGTCATATCAAGGATGCATGCTATTTTGTCACTCCATTAAGTTGCCAATTCAAAGCTTAGGTGTTCATCACGTCGACATGTCTCGTTCATAAACCGAACCTTTCTAAATCTATCCTCACAAATCAAGTAATTAGGCCTCAATCAAGATGTATTTACTCTAACAGATAAGATATCCTTATCATGACGCTTTCGATATGCGGTGCTATTTACTATTTCTCTTTCTTTTTAGTTACAATTTGCAAAATTCATCATGATTGAAACATTCTGTCATCAATTAAAGCTGCGTCGGTTCACATTGGTGCATCCTTGTACACGTGCTTCCATGGAGGATCCAGGCTATCGGTTCTTCATCTTTGCCATAATTAAATTACAACTCAAACGTGCCTGAATTTTCCAAATCCAGGCAGGCTTTGCCTGCATGGCAAGACTATATTATTCCAATCTTTGTCCATGGTCCACAATCCTTTCACATGACGCTACTACCTTTGCATATGAAAATTATTAAAAATTGACTAATTCAATAGCAAGTGCGAGGCCGGATCTCTTATTCTAATTTGATAGTAAGAGTAGGTGAAATGTTTACTTATATAAAGTCACGCTTGAGTCCCTAAAATTAGATTATCTCGGCCGGTGCTGTCGATTTCAACCGACTGATTCACGACACTTCGTTAATTAATTACTTGGTACTAACTTCTTTTATTCTTTCACGAAATCAACTCTAAGTGTATAGAGAAGATTTTGCAACATTTTCGTAGTAACAAGACCTTCGAAAGGGAAACGTGCATATGCTGTTGACATTGGGGCGAGGCATGCAAAGTCTCGTGTCAAACTAGATGTAATTTGACATCATAATTGAGACAAATATAACGGGAAGTGATTAATGAAAAATCAAAAAAATCCTAAGGTGAAAATTTTATGCTAAGATAATGATTGCTAAATCTTTTTTCGTACCGAGTATGATTCATATGGGAATTAGTAAATTTTCAAAAATTTTCATGAGAACAAAATAAAGCTTAAAACACTCGTGCATCAAATGGATTTTCTACTAGCTTGTAGTGAAAAAAGAAAAGGAAAATTGAAGTTCCCTTTGTGAAAACCTTAACGTCATTGTTTAATGGAGCAAAAAAAAAAATCAAATCTCAAAAAGGCCCCCTTTGATATGGGTTTGCTTCGTAGATAAGGAATGCAAATGCACAATGTGGATGAAGGCGCACTATGGAGATTCAATTAATCAATCTTGGATCATCTTTCTTTTTTATTAAAAAAAACAAAGGAGCCAATAAGCCAAACTAAATCTATATCTTTGGACATAATTTTGGTTTTATATTGATAAGCGAAACGATTAATCTTTTCATAGATCTACCAAAATCTATCCTTTTAAGTCGTAAAAAAAGTCTTGAAAAGAAATAATAAATATTTTTTCGCCCCCACTCAAAAATGTCATTACCTCATTAGACACACAATTGAATCAAAATAAATGCTGAAAAACTTACACAACCAAATAAATGATTATATATATATACGTTTGTCTTCCACGAAATTGTGTGCATCCACTTCAGTATCCAATGATAGTCTTGAAATTTTAAATAATAAAAGTCAATATTTAATTGAGTTTGCCTTCGTTTCACCTTTTCTTTTCTTTTCTTTTCTTTTCTCGTTATTATGAATATTGCCGAATAATGATATTCCTGAAAAAATGGGGGGCCTCCGGAGCTGTCATATCACCTCACCTACGAGCCCCCGTAATTATGACAAGCAATGAAATTCTTATTCCTAATGCCTTTTCCCCTTTATTCATTAAATAGAAAAACAATTATAAAAAAGAGGGAGGGCGGGGCCCACCGCTGCCATCCACTGCGGGAAAGCGAAAATCATGACGGGACGAGAGGCACCGAAAGGAAAGAGAGAGAGCATTCCCTCAGAGTAAAATCCAGCGTGGAATTTTCCATCATCCCCACTCTCGAGAAAAGGGGGAAAATAGCGAAACGGTCAAAATGGATCGCCTAAAAAAATGATATTTAGGAAAAAAAGGGCGAAGAAATTAATTCCGCCCTATTATCCTCTCAGGCGGGAGCACCGGAGAAACCGGTGGACCCGAGCTCTCGCCCCCTTGATTGATCCCCCATTCTAAATCTCCCCCACCCCCGCCCCCTTCTCTCTCTCTCTCTCTCTCTCTCTCTCTCTCTCCTTCTTCTCCAATTCCAACCAACTGCTCCGTCAAAGGACGCCATCTCCTCCAGCCAGATACACAGCACAGAAGAGAGAGAGAGAGAGATTGAAGGCCAGCGCACCACGTAAACGAGCGAGATCGTCGGAGGAGAGCGGAGGAGCGCGCGGAGAGGGGAAGGGACGCCGTCTCCGTCGGAGGCGGGACATCGATCTGAGCGAGCGAGCGGGCGGGCGGGCGGGCGGAGATGGGGACGCTCAAGACATGGAGGAAGGCCTACGGTGCTCTCAAGGACTCCACCAAAGTCGGCCTCGCCCACGTCAACAGCGATTACGCCGTAAACCTCTCCTCAATCCACAACGCATTCGTCGAGATTCCGTTCCCCTCTCTCTCTCTTCCTCCTTCTGCGCTTCGTTTTTTTTTTTTTTTTTTTTCCTGATTTTCTTTTTGGGGGATTTTTATTTTTATTATTTTGGTGTTTCATAGGACTTGGATGTCGCCATAGTCAAGGCTACGAACCACGTCGAGTGCCCGCCCAAAGAGAGGCACCTCCGCAGTGAGTATTCATTCCTCTTCGCCCCGATCAGATCGAAATTAGAGCTTTCTGCTGCTGCTGCTGCTGGTGCTGTGGTTGATACGCTTGTGGCGTGGATGGGATGTGAAATGATCGTGGATTGGTTCTTGTCTTGTTGCAGAGATTGCCATGGCGACCTCCGCGGTTCGCCCCCGGGCCGACGTCGCCTACTGTATACACGCCCTCGCCAGGAGGCTCGCCAAGACGCACAATTGGACGGTACGGATCGTTTCTGTATTTTGTTGTGTCCGTTCGGATTGAGATGCTGTCTTATTCGATGCGCTCCTCCATGGATCTGTATACCATTTGGATTTCGCGCTGACTGTTATTATGGTTTGCTTAGCCTGATTGGTTTTCTAAAGAACTGCCCATATCCGCCAATTACTAAGGGGAGTATATTCTCCAGTAATGAGCTTACACTGACTGATGATGCTACTGATGCTACTAGTGCACTTACATGTAAGCCTTGAATGTATTGGATCGTGGGTTCAGATTGATTTTAATTGATCACAAAGAATGTGACCTGCAAATTTTCAATACGATCATTGACAGAACAGAGTTTGAGAGCGTAACCTTTTAGGTAAATCATATTGCTCCCTGTGAAAGTGCGTTATGTAATTTGAGGGTTTGGTTCT
This sequence comes from Angophora floribunda, assembly GCA_014182895.1. NCBI lineage: Eukaryota > Viridiplantae > Streptophyta > Magnoliopsida > Myrtales > Myrtaceae > Angophora > Angophora floribunda. The sequence goes on along the minus strand of CM024706.1, from coordinate 33,919,398 downwards.
AGCTTGAAATGGTAGCAATTTCTTCATGGGCTTTCTCATCTTAACGCAGCAATCAATATAAGTCTTGGGTATTTTTTTTTATATGGCAGCAACTTATGTTGTTTGACACTCACATTCACCTTGAGCGAATAATCATCCAAAAGGATTCATATCTTCTTTGTTGTGCCTTGACAACTAAAGGATTGTACATGGTCTGTCATTACTACATTTTGAGCTTAGATGCTGGAGGAGTGGGGAAAAAGATGTCAAACTGGTCTAGCTCGGACTTGGCATTGTATGAGATCTATTTGCAACATCCATGTGCATCTCAACATAATCCGAGCTTGGCTGCTTAACTTATTAACTCGTGTATGTCAGAAAAGTTGAGTAAAAATATATATCGTACTTCATTTGACAAGAACAAAGCATTCTACAGAGATTTCGGTTGATATGACACTATGTTCTCTCGGTGACTCTCATCTTCAGCAAGATCTACCTCAAATAGTCATCACTTCTATATTATTTTTGTGCGACTCTTTGTTTATTATGCCTAGTCTCTCTGCGCACCATGCACATGCCTAATATGTTGAGAATAGGCACTGATGCCGATAGAGAGAGATGCAAATGGTGTGGGTGAGTTGTTGAACATAAAGGAAATATCCCTTTGTAAGCATGTGTGAAGAAAGCGGATTACAGGTGTGGAGTTCTGAAGATGAGGTATTTATTTGGAAATTGGTTGTGGCGTGAAGGTGGGTGGTATTGTGATTTTTTCGCATTGCTGTACCTTAAGGCAGGTTTTCATGTAGGGGCAGAACTGGAAATTAAACTAGCTAAAAGTGAGACCAAAGCAATTTTCTGGTTATGTTAGTGGGTTATTATAATGAGGAATCTACTTGTTTTGTGATGAACTAATCTCGAATTTACTGGTAGTCTCAGTAACGGAAAACCTTTCTTCTTAATTCTGTCTGATTTGCATCACCATGTACTTTTGGCAGTTTGAATTCTATTACAGTGAGTGTTTACTTGTATATTATAACGACATAATGTCTTTATGAAGTCTCGAAGTTAGTTTTATGTGTAATTTTTTGTTCTGTATACAGTTTTTCATTAACCTGCTAATGTTCTTGAGTCCTTCATGCTGTAATAGGTGGCTCTGAAATCACTGATAGTTATTCACAGACTCTTGAGAGAGGGTGATCCTACTTTCCGGGAAGAGCTTTCGACATTTTCACAGAAGGGACGAATTCTTCAGCTTTCTAATTTTAAGGATGACTCGAGTCCCATAGGTTTACCTCTCTCTCTCTCTCTCTCTCTCTCTCTCTCTCTCTCTCTCTATGATGGCATTTGCTTTTAATTTTCTTGGACTAATCATTGTTCTTTTCCTTAAGACATGGAATTTGATGCTATCACTGTTTTTTGCATGGTTTCAGCTTGGGATTGCTCAGCCTGGGTGCGCACCTATGCACTCTTTTTAGAGGAACGACTTGAATGCTTTAGAATATTAAAGTATGACATTGAAGCAGAGCGTCTCCCAAGACCTGCTCAAGGGCAGGAGAAGGTATTACATTTGGGTGTATCTTCATTCTCTCCTTAGTATAGTGAATAAATTCTCAATGAGGACAACATGCTTGATTTGATTGATATTTGGAGTCAAGTTGGCCTGGAAACTATCTATAGGCTTGTGATGCTGATTTCTGAGGTTTGTTGGTTTATATATATATATATTGTTTTACAAGAATCATATAATTTGCATGAATTATGTCATCATCGAAATTAATTTCTTGCCGGAAGTATTCCTGATCCCATTGATAACAAGTGGGACCAAATAATTTGATAGTTATAATTGCTGAACCAAACCACATTCCAACGACAACAAAAGCTGCAAAAAAGTTGGCAGTGATGCTACTGGAAAGGACAGTTTCAATAATGCCCATTCGTAATTCCTTATATAGACACTAAGATGAAATAGGCCCGCTAATATGCCTAAAGTACCTGCTGCAATATGATGAGAGGCTATTCCTCCCGGAACAAAAGGATCAAAACCTTCTATACCACACGCTGGATTTACAGGTTGTACCTTTCTTAGTCCATGAGGATTGGACACCCATTTTTTTTAGTATATAGGATGTGATAAATCATTTGAGTTCATGCTTATTTGACATAGTCAATTTATTGTTAGTGCGTGGGAGGATCAGAATTCGCGATTTACAGAAATATGCTAAAAATGCAAGGGTCTTGTGGGGATTGATATGCATAATTGAAATAGAAAGTGGTAGCAGTCATTCTTCAAAGAGATTATACATTTTACAGATATGGTATGGATGATTGTTCCGTTTGAGTGTATTTCTCTATTTCACTAGCCAATTCTGCCAATTTCTTTGTCCCGTGAACAATTGCTTCTCTACGAAGTAGTCCTTTCAAAGAAACATATATTTGGCAGTTTCATAATTCTCTTGTCCACCTAACAATGTTTTTGTCCATTGTACAGTTTCATTGGTGTGTGCAATATCTGGGCTTTACTTTTATTTGAGTTTTCACTTGCTCTGTTGTTGTTTGATGAAAATACATCAAGCTTTTCAGTAAGAAAGCATCAGTTGAATGTGCAATATAAATGTGATCTTGTGGAAGTATGAGGTGTTCCTGTATTAAGTATGGTTTTGATTTATCTCTCATCTTTTACTGGTAGGGCTACAGCAGAACCAGGGATTTGGATAGTGAAGAGCTGTTGGAGCAGTTGCCTTCTCTACAGCATCTTCTTCGCTGTCTTATTGGTTGCCAGGTACATACCTGAGTGGTTTATTTTCGCAAGTTTTGGAGAAGACTGGTCATTTTGGAATTTCCCTATTTTACTGATGAGCTACCTTCTGACACATTTTTGACAGCCTGAAGGTGCAGCTGTTGGCAATTATTTAATACAGTATGCCCTGGCTCTGGTATATTTTATACCTCTTTGGCCTTCTTTTTATTTATTTTTAAAGCACTGATAAACATACGCTAAATAAGTATATTCTTTCTGTTACTGTTGAAGTATCTTTTGTACAGGTTTTACTTTTCTGGCCAAATCTCTCGTCTGAACTAAAACTGCAAATAAGTTTAGCACAAAAACATATGCATGAATTAGAAGTTTCATGGACTGAAGTCAGGTTGCATGAGCATTAGTGAAATTTCTGTGGGGAATAGTTGCCACATGTCTTTGAGCTGTGTTCCCAACATCTCCCATGTAAAAATGGCTACAATTGTTTAATGTGTATGGTGTGTTTGCCTAAACTCGCAGTGTAGTATATTACCTTTCTCTAGGAAAGCCTTGCTTTTTAATGTTCTTTTATAAGATCATCAATTCAAAGAACAATGTTTTAGTATTGAGCACGCGATGGGTACTCCTCACTATATTTAGTCTCCAGGTGTTGAAAGAGAGCTTTAAGATCTACTGTGCTATCAACGATGGAATCATTAATCTGGTTGATAAGGTTTGTTAAGCTTACCAACTCGTTAAATTCAGATACCATAGTTACTTCTAGGAAAGTTCTCTTCAAGTTCTTTTTACTCTGTAAAATTATGATATTCCTCCAGTTTTTTGAGATGCCTCGACATGAAGCTAAGAACGCTCTGGATGTTTACAAACGTGCTGGCCAACAGGTGACTGTACTGGTCCTATATTGGGGTATTTGACCAGTGGATGTGACTGTCCTTCATATTTCCTAAGATGCCCATGTTTTGCGCAGGCTGGAAGCTTATCTGATTTTTATGAAGTTTGCCGAGGTTTGGAACTTGCAAGGAATTTTCAGTTTCCGGTCTTGAGAGAGGTAACATGCTGTATGGTTGATCAAATATCTCCTCTCTTCTCTCAATCCTCTTGTATACAAGTTACATATATATATGTAAATGTCTACATATGCTGGATTGAATTCATCTGCCCCTCTTGCAGCCTCCACAATCATTTCTGGTGACCATGGAAGAGTACATAAGAGAGGCGCCACAAGTGGTTACTGTTCCAACTGAGCCATTGGTCAGTATAGCATCTATTTAGATGCTGGATTGCACATCATTGCAGAAACTAGTCTATTTTATTCCGTCTTCCTCTTTACTTTTCTAGTTTAGAGGACCATGCGTTGTACAGATTTGAAACATTTGTCTAATTATTGAAATGACTTGAACGTAATGGTGCATGTGAACTGTGTGATTTTGATTTGTGTTTTTTATGTACTCTTGTGATTCACTGATGAAATAAAAACAAGTCTTATGATTCCACATCAATACAATTCAAGTTGAAACTACTTCTTTCTAGTTATGAACTCTTTACATGTGGTGGATTCTTCATGACTTAGCATTATGTTTGTTAAGTTTCCTTTTTGCTTGGGTGTTTGGTAGTCTGCGATATATATATTGCTGTATTAGAGTGCTGCAACATTCTTTATTCTATAGTTAATGGGAAAGCTTCTTGTTACGTGTATAACCTTCAATGTTACTGCCCATGTGATTTAAGGGAGGGGAATATGAAATTTACTATCGGGACATTTGTGCATTACCAGTTAATTTGTGGCCTCATTCACTGTATCAATTGAACTTGTGTAATTATTATGAAGAGCAAAGAGAAGGGTATTTCTGTTATCATAGAGAAGCTTGTTTGCTGTTTTTGCGTGAGGGTAATTATTTGAACGGTGTTATAATTTTAATTAGTTATGCTTGCATGCTTGGTTTTTAAAGCAACCATGAGTAATTGACCCTCCTTGACAATTTTTTACACATTGTACCGTTTGATTATGTTATGCTTCTGAAATGGTTTATGTGGATGGAAAAGTTATTTTTGGTGGTTCACTCTTTTTCCCTTTTGGTTGAAGATTATTCCTTTTGTTCTATTCTTCTCCTTTGTAATTCTTTTTCTGAAACATGTGCGGCGCTAATACTTTACTATTGTTAACAGCTTCAATTGACATATAAACCAGAAGAAGGGCTAGATGAAGATGCCAAGTCATCTGGTATTGAACCTGAGCCGCTTCCTTCGGATGTTGTCACTGCATCTACTGTGGAGGTTGCTGCTGTTGATCCATCTCCTCCTCCACCACCTCAAAATAATCTGGACACGGGAGATTTGCTGGTATGAACATTAGCTTTGTGATGTCTATCGATGGTTGTTCAGTGTAAGATTATTTGCTTATGATCTTTATTTCTTTGGCCCTTCAGGGACTTAGTTTTGATGCACCTGATGCTTCCTTCATTGAGGAAAAGAATGCTTTAGCCTTGGCAATAGTGCCCTCAGAACCTGGTAAGCATTTTGTGTATGAAGCATGTCTACTTTTTTTGTGTAATGCTTACTTGAGCGAAGTTTGGCTGGTTGTGACAGGTGCTGCTTCTTCAGCATTTGGTTCTGGTGCTACTCAAGCTAAAGACTTTGATCCCACTGGATGGGAGCTTGCTTTGGTCTCTACCCCAAGTACTGACATCTCTGCGGCTAATGAGAGGCAACTGGTAATCTCCACCTTTATCGTCTATGATTCTGTAGCAAATGAATTTTGTGAGCGTTAACATTCAAACTGTTTGTTTGCTGCTGTTGCTTGACTCCATTAATTCAAAGGGCAATTTCAACTTCTTTTCTTCTGGCCGATGTAATCCAAAAGACTCTGAATTAGTAATAGCAGTTCCTTTTGTCATTCATCGCACTGTTGTGTTGTTATATCAGTTGTCTTCTGAGTGCTTTGGTCTTTTAGTTAATGACTATGCCTCCATAGAGTCAATGTGAACTAATAGTTTAGTTTGAGGCTTTAAGACTCACAGAAAAATGTCATTTAGTACATGCATACTTAAATCTGCTTACACTAGGACAATGCATGGATAGACAGAGCGACCCAGGGAGGGATACATGAATTTAAGCAACTAAATTGACTTGAAGCATGCATATGCTTTCATAATGCTCTTTTGTTTAACCAGAAGAGTAGTTTTGGCTGGTGTTATATTTGCAGAACCAGCAATGTGTATAAATCAATGCATTAAGAAGTAAGTGATTGCTAGACCTTTGAGTAGAAGTGGATAATGATGCATCTGTCAATCTATCAATGGGTTTAGATCTACTGATATGGATCTGTGTTGACATGTTTGCTGTGTGTGTTTGTTTGCTTCATAATCTGTTCAAGAAAGCAATATGTATTTGTTGGCCTCGTGATTTTTTCCAGACCAGATCTGGACACGTTTTCTTTGATTAATTCAAATATGATTATATTTTAAGAGTCACTCTTCTGTGGATTGTTAGGCTGGTGGGCTGGATACTCTCACACTACACAGTTTATATGATGAAGGGGCCTATCGAGCTTCCCAGCAGCCTGTTTATGGAGTGCCGGCCCCCAATCCGTTTGAAGTACAGGATCCTTTCGCTATGTCCAATGGGATTGCACCACCTCCATCTGTACAGATGGCAGCATTGAACCAACAGCAGACTAATCCTTTTGGACCATACCAACCCACGTTCCCGCTGCAGCAGCAGCAGCAGCAGCAGCCTCAGCAACACTTGATGATGGGACCCACCAATCCCTTTGGGGATCCCGGGTTCAGGGCATTTCCTGCGAATTCTGCTGCTCACCCTCCTCAAGCCACAAATCCCTTCGGGAGCACCGGGCTTTTGTGATGCGGGTTCAGATTTTGTACAAACTGTAATCTAGTCATGCTGTTGATTTTCAGTGTGCAACTTGAGAAAAAATTAGACTCTTGGACCCCTCAGAGAGGAGGGTGCAAGGCATAGGATTGGTTTGCATGGCTGAGCAGCGTGGGTGCTACACGAAGTGAATAGAGGGAGAGGAATGTGATTGAAAATATGTAGGACACAGTTTTACTCTTTTGAGATCTTACCCCGCTGGTTGTCTTTGTCTTGTAAGCTGTCGGACAGCGATTTGTAAGTAGGAGGAATAAATACAACCTCGTGCTATTCACAGGACAATGAATATGTGATCGATCGTTTGATGCTCTACTTTGAGTGCTGTGATCGGCAACCATTTATTTTAGTCCTTAATGACCTCTGGCTTCTGCGTGAGCCTCTGAAGTACATAACTGTAGCAAATGAAAGCGATGCGTGCTTGAGCATTGAGGATTGTGCTGTGCAAATAGAGTTTTATACCGAACGACAATTTGTTAAGGTTTTGCATATGATTGGTTTATACATCGTATTCTTCGTGGTGTCCGAGTAGAATCAGGTATCTTCTATATCAAATTTATCTCCCAACTCATTTGAGCATATATGCCCAACCTTCATTATCATAAACAGCCTCAAAAGGTGAAAGGGCTTCCGTGTCTCTCACAACTGAGGAAGAAGGTTCTCCGAATAAATCTTTTTAAGGAACAAATTGAAAGCTAAAGTTCAAGGAACCATATATGCTCTCCTGTCCAATCTTTAGAGGGGACCCCTTTAGGGTCGTAGAATTCCTCTACGTATTCCCTCCCAGGCTCCACCTACCTTCAGGCAAGTATTACGAAAGAAAGTGGGGGAAAAAAAAGAGAACGCAACCCAATTGGCCAAATTCATCAAATGATTATCCGTTGAACTTCAGCCATCTATTTAATGTACGAATCCCATTAATTTCGGCATTATTGCGGATGAAAACATGAGGCCTCAACCTCACGCAGTTGAGGCTATGCGTAATGATGTGGTGTTTGTACGGTCCGTAACCTTTGGAATCTCGAGAGGCCGTTGACACTCCCATTTCTGAACAGTAGTCAACATCGATGTCGCCGTTGTCGGTTCATTATCCCCCAAAATAAAAGGAAATTTAGGCAAGGGACTCTGATAGCAATAAAGACAAGAATATTTGGTAAATACATGCTTTATTTATTCAGAGCATAATTGATAACCATTTTATTTGAAACGTCAGTTTTTGACCAATTTATTTTGACTCTTCAAATGAGTTTTGAATAAAAATACACGTTTAATAATCATATAAAATCTGTCCCTCCCGAGCGATGGTAGGAGGTGGTGGCGGAAAACGATGGGCAGATGGGTGAGTGGCTAGCACCGATGATTAGCGGCGAGGACTAGCGGCGGGTAGTGACAATTGGACAACCAACTAATAGCAAGAGTGATCAATGAAATTTTTTTCTTATTTCTCACTTTTATTCCAAAAATAAAAAGGTAGAAAATGTTTACTTCTCATTTCTATTACAAACTTATTTTTGGAATAAAAATTTGTTCTATAAATAAAAATATGAAATTGTGTTACCAAATAAATTTATTTTCCAAACTTGTTCCTAGGAATAAAAAAATAGAATAACAAAGAAGCAAAATATGTATCATGCGTGCCTTAGTTATATTGATTATTATTTACATGAATGAGTGGGGGGTTTTTAAGGACACAAATGATGACAATTTTGTTCCTAAGATAAATGTTTATACTTCCATTCATTGGATGAATTTCTGAACATATTTACGCGTTTGATAATAATATAAAATTTTTCCCTCTTACGCTTTTTTCCATTCATTGATGGGTAGTGGTTGGCGACAGGAGGCGGGAGGTGATGGCAAATGGGTGGTGGCAGCCGGTTGGCAACAAGAGGTGAGAGGCAATAGCTAATGGGTGATTGCAACTAACCAACGATGGGAGGTGGGAGGCGAGAGGCAATGGCCGACGAGTGGCAATGGCTCACCAATAGGAGTTGGGCGGGAGGCGAGGTGGATAATGAAAATAATTTATTTCTCTTTTTGTTCCAAAAACATAATAGTATAAATTTGTTGTTTCTTGTTTCTATTACAAACATATTTCTTGACTAAAAACCTATTCTAGAAATTATAAATTGAAACTACATTGCTAAATTGATTTATGTTTTTAAGCATGTTTTAGGAATAAAAAAATAAATCTAGTCATAAATAAAATGGTCATCATGGACACCCTAAGAGTGCATTTGATAACATTTATGTTTCTAGGAACAATTTTTATCCATAAATAATTTTTTTCTATTTTTATTCCTTGACCGAGTTTCTAAATAGAAGAACACATTTGGTAACTACACAAAATTAACACTTTCGGAATAAAAAAAGAACATAAATGTGTTTGATAACAATCCTAAAAATTTCTATTTCCAATTTTTTCATTTAATTATAAAGATATTAATGGAGATTTGAACATTCATGTTTGAATAAAACTGGACTTTTTGTAAGGATTTAATTGATCAAAATATACTAAGACGGCCTTAAAAAATCTAACATAATAGTTAATCAAAGATAGATGGTTGGAAGTAACAATAGAGAATCACATTGGTTTATAACTCATAATATGAGAAGATTAACATCATATCTTTAAGCATTATAATAAATAGGTGCATAGACCTTTTAAGCTACAAAAAGAAGAGCAAACATTGCTTGATAGAATGGGCAATGACAGAACAATTGAGGATGGGGATAATCTTTGATGTGTTTATTTGTACAAACTCATCAAACCTTCAAAGAAATGACATCGGAGATCCCTAGAGCAAACACTTATTCGATTGCTATAAACACAAGACAAATGGCAATACAAAAAACTTGTTCAAATTATTTAATTTTTTTTTTAAAAAGAATTGCAAATGATCTTAAATGATGTTTTCAATAGAATCTTAAGGGAATAAGATTGGAGTCGGAAGCTTTCGCGACCTAACTCTGTCTCTTGAAGAAAACGACATTAAAAAATCCATCTAATAAAGTTTATTCAATTTCGAATCCAAATTTCATCAAAAGATTATCACATTTTTATATTAAACTAAAATCAATTATAAAATATGGTAAAACTACTCAAAATCTAATTTCTAAGTTTTTTCCTAAATTTTCAATTTTATTTATTGTATTTTTTGTTTTGAAAAATGAGGGTTTGGATCAAGTCAGAGACTAGACCTTGTTTCGATTGTATAAAGACGAGCATTAAGTTTTCTTAAGTTTATCTTTCTAAAATGGTCTTATTTCTTTTATTGTTCCTAAGTACATAGAACTATATTTTTTTATTTTTATGTTTCTATTTCAAATCTAATCATTGACCATGGATCTGTTTTAGAGATTAGAAAAATTAATAGATGTTACTAAACAGATTTTTATTCAAAATCACAAGAAGAGAAAAATAGAAAAGTAGAATGGTTACTGAATAAAGCATAAATAAGAAATAATAAAGTTTATTTATTTTTCAATAAACCTCTTTTTTTCTTGTATTATGTGTAATTGCTACCTTAAAAATGAGAATACTCCTTGTCATGCATACCTAACGAATAGACTCATTCACGAAGAATTCACTGCCATAAAAGCAAATGTACCCAGCTGGTCATGATTGGGAACAGTTCGCGCACAAATCATTCATGATATTTTGAACGGGGGAGACTGTGTTAACTCCCGCGCCCAAAATTCTGCTTTGCCTCCCCGACCATGTCTGTCCCGGGGGGTCTCCGAAGTACACGGTGGGCGGTGAGGGATCCCCGCACCCGCACTCGCATGGCGCGGCGCGCCACTCACCCCCTGGGCCTCGGAAGCTGTCGCGATCCCTGTCCGTACTTGTCCCCCAACCCGCATTGCTCCACTCACGCCTCGACACGTTTCGGACGCTCCCCTGCACCTGCGAAGTACCAGATCGGTCCTCGGATGAAAGTTTGTCGTGACCTGTGTGACTTCCTCGTGCTAGTGAGAGAGAGAGAGTGAGAGAGAGAGAGGGGCGATGGAATTCAAAGCCCCCCCACCCCGCAGAGTCAAGCCCGTAACATGCAAAATCCCCGACAAGCCCCGGCCACGTCATCGATCCGCGAGACTCGGCTCGAAGTCGCTGAGACCCGTCCGATGCGAGCTCCATCCCTCCAACCCCAGCCGTCCGATCCCCTCCTACCTCCCCGCTTTTGCCTTCGATCCGTGTCCCTCGAAAGCACCAGCCCCCCTTCCCTTTTTAAATTCTCCGCCTTCATCATCTTCGCTCCCCACCCACTGTGCTCTTCTGTCTCTGTCTCTCTCTGTCTCTCTCTCTCTCTCTATCTAAAAATGGCCACCGAAGAGACCGGCAACAACCCTCCTCCGCCGACCGCTGCCGCCGCCGCCGCTACTAATTCCGCGCTCCCGCAGTACCCCGAAGTACCGGCAACTTTTGATTCCTTTCCCTTTTCGCTCTCTCTTTCTCTCTCTCCGTTTTTCCTCGGGGGGAGCTCCGAATTAGTTAATTAATGCTTTTTTTTTGTGCCCTGCTTGGCGTGCAGATGATCATGGCGGCGATCGAGGCTCTCAACGACCCCAGCGGCTCCAACAAGTCGGCCATCGCCAAGCAAATCGAGTCCACCTACGGCGATCTGCCCCCCGCCCACTCCACGCTGCTGACGCATCACCTCAACAAGATGAAGCAGAGCGGTGAGCTCGTGATGGTGAAGAACAACTACATGAAGCGCGACCCCAACGCGCCCCCGAAGCGCGGCCGCGGCCGCCCCCCGAAGCCGAAGGAAGCCCTCCCGCCGGGGACCGTGGCCTCACCGCCGAGGCCCCGCGGCCGGCCCCCGAAGCCGAAGGACCCCAACGTGCCGCCTCCCCCGCCGAAGAGGAAGGCCTCGGCGGTTTCCGGGAAGAAGAGAGGCCGCCCCCCGAAGGAGAAGCCGGCCGCGGCTCCGGCCCCGGCGGCCGGAGGAGTCAAGAGGGGCAGGGGGAGGCCGCCGAAGGTGAAGCCGGCTGTCGCGCCGGTCGGGGCGTGAGCCGAGCCGGAGGGGGCGGAAAGCATGAGGAAGATTAGATTTTTTTTCCTTCTTGGGTTACTTTTGTTAGGTGTATCACTTTAGTTAGACCCCTGTGAGCTGTGCTGATAACCTTTTAATTTTCACTTTTTCTTTTTTTAATTTTTAGCTTTAGGGCCCTTTTCTTTTCCGTCTAATTTGATTTAATTTAATGTGGTGAGTGTTGCTTAGATGAGTAAGTGAGTGAGTGAATGATGATGATGATCTCTTCTTAGGAGGGAAAGTTTCTTTGTGAATTCTAATTGGAATGTACATTGTATCACCCCGGCAATGAAGGCTTTTTCAGGGCCTTTTTCTTATCTAAAATTCTCTCCTTTCCTTTCTTTCCATTTCATGAGGTGGGAAAAGAAAGCAAAGCAAGACGCTCTTCTTCTCGGGTTCTTTTTACTCCTTGCTTTTGCCCTTTTTCTTACGTTCCAATTTCTTTTGTCTTTTATATTCATTTTGGGAGGGAATTGAAACTTTTGATAAGGAGGAACGGTCTAGAATTTGGCTACATGGAGGAGGTGTTATACGAGAGCAAAAAAGTCTCAATATTTCTTATTATTCAGGCAATTAAAAGATGGAATATATAGCTTAGGTAGCAGCACATGGGTAGGTCGAATAAGCTTCTTCGTTGCAGAAATGGAGAGTACCCCTTATGGTTTTTGTTATGCAATGAACTGATGGTTGCCACAATTGTCTTTTAAGGAAGCATTGCCTTGCGGATGACTCGGAATTTTGCGAAGAGGATGTTGTGTAGAAGAGCCTGGAATTAGCATGAGATAGATTTCAGGTCTTAGGACTACGAGGAGACAAATGATCTTTGAATTTTGGTCAATATGCAACATCATTCTCGAAATTTAAGTTCGAAGTGTTTTTAGAATTTTTGTAAATGTTTAATATGATTTTCGAATTTTTAATTTATTTAATATGGAATATAAACCTTTGGTAAATGTTCCATCTAAGCTCCAAACTCTATGAAAATAATCGGTTTATTCTTCCGTTAATTTAAGTTCAAAATCACATTGATTAAATTAAAAATTTAGAGAATACATTGAATATTTATAAAAAAAATTCAAAGATCACATCGAACAAATTAAAACTTTAAGGGCAATGTCGCATATTTGGCTAAAATTCAGGGACTTTTTTTATCATTTTTCCATTTATAAAATCTTTGTCGTAATACATTAGCAAGTTAATGTGTGTTTGGGTGGGTTTATTTTCTTGTAATTCAAGTTGTTAATTCGATCCACTTTTAACCGAAATCTATGTGATTGAGTTGAGTGGAGTCAGCATAATTCAACATATGAGTTGGACTCCACTCTATTAGATCCAATTATTTGAGACTTGATACTTGACTCAAGCTCAACACGAATAAGTTTTTGATGAGTTTGAGCTCAACTTTTGATTTGATCGGTTAATAAATTCTAGTCAATATTTGAACTCAAATGCATGTTGTCTTTTTACTTGATTAAATCACTATGATGAAGTACACTGGAAGTGTCTTGACTAAATCTATGTTCCTCTGCCTTTTCTTTCAATTAAATTTTCTCCATTTTTTTACTTTTGAATTTCTAATCTTAAAGTAGAATAAAGCAGTTGTGAACACTCTCGACGAGACTACCTTTGCAAGTAAGGATGTAAGAGGCCACTTCTAATGGAGTAATTTGCTAAAGTTTGGAGGCTGCACATGGCGTTGTGCTTCCATTGATGGTTTCATGAATTCATAATAGTGCGAATATATTCTTCTAGTTTTAAATTCAACCCAAAGGTTCAAGGCAAAATCCACCTTTAGGCATGTGCTACGTTGAAAACTAATCTTGTTTTATGAGTTTATATAGTTACTTGTAATATTATGTCTTCATTATTAGTAATAAAGTCGGGGATCATTGTACACATAATACATAATTGATTTACAAATCATATTTATTATGATTGATTTTTATATTTTATACATTGCATACTTACAAATTTCATTTTGAAGAAGAACAAAAAAGAAAGAAAGAAATATTGGTTAATATTAGTGCTAAAACTATTTTAAAAAAAAAACCAAATTGGTAGACCTATAGCACATTAATTTTTGTGTCATAAAAACTCCCAAACTAGTGTCATGTCACCCCAAACTAATTTTTATGTCACAAAAAATCTCAAGTTGGTATATTCGTACCATATTTACCAAAAACTAATATATTTATGCCACATTTACCCAAAATAATGATAAATTGAGGACTTTGGGCAAAAGTGGTATGAGTGCACCATTTTAGCATAAATGTGGTACAATCACACTAATTTGGGATTTTTTTGTGACATAAAAATTAGCTTGAGATAAACGTCACATGTGTATTAATTTAGCTGTTTTTGTAATACAAAAATTAGTTTAGGATAAATGTGGCACGAATGTACGACATAAATGTTTTTTGTGATATAACCTTAGTATTAACCATTGACCGATCAATGTTGACCTTTGACCCAAGTAACCTTTGGTGTCAAAGGGTGGTTATTTTCCGGCCATTAATGATGTTCAATGAGTTGCATGAACTTGTGTAAGAGAACAATCCAATGAAGGGTGCATTTGTTTTACGAAGAACTCAAGATTCAGAAAATATTTTCCAAAAATGATTGATGTTACTTGGAAAATTGCTCAACAATTTTTTTTATTATCGATAATGATTTATGCCTAATTATCGTTGTTAATGATTTTATTCATTTATTTTTGTAAGTGATACATGTGATCATTTTTCAAAAGAGATTTTCCAATGCTTGAGTTTTCCATAAAACAAATGCATTTGAAAATGTGTGACACTTTGCAATATACACATTCATTCTCTTTTGTGGATTTTCATATAGATCAAAAGAGAGATGAAAACTAGTGTGAAACCTTCAATATTGTGACTCTTTTTTTTCTCGGGATAATAACACAATAGTCCCTAAACTTTGACACAATGTATAATTTGGTCTATGAACTTTTAATTTATTCAATATAGTTCTTGAAATTTAGCTCAATGTGTAATGTAGTTCCTGAACTTTTAATTTGTTTAACGTAATTCCTAAACTTTCGGTATATATTTAATGAAGTTCATGAATTGTATGAAAATGTTTAGTGTACTCATTGAATTTAGCCCAATGGGAAATTTAATGTTTAATTTGTTCAATAGTTCTTGTACTATTGATAAATATTTAATACAATCCTTAAACTGTTTGAAAATATTCAATATAGTCCTTGGAAGGATTATGTTGAACATTTTCATACAGTTTAGGAATTGTATTTCTATCAATTCAAGACCATGGATTATATTGAATATTTTTATATAGTTTAGGGACTATATTGAATATGACCAAAAGTTTAGGGATAATATTGAACAAATTAAAAGTTTAAGGACCACATTGCATATTGGGCTAAAGTTTGGGGATTAAACTTTAATTTCCCTTTTATCTTTACCCACCTATCTATACTTTCGTGGGGAGCTCATGGGCTTGAGTTCATAGCTGAAGAACACATCGAAGTGCATTGTTCTTCCAGAGGCATTGTACCTTAGAATTAGGGCCCGCTTTGGTTCAGCATTCCCAAGGGGCTTTCAACCCCGAAAGCCCCTTGGGAAAATGCAAACCTGTTTGGCTAAGCTTTGGGGAGGACTTTGGGGAGATGCAATTGCATCTCTAAGTGTTCTCAAAGTCCTTTAGCCCAATGTAGGTCCAAAGGTGCATTTGCATTTTCAAAATGCAACTTGCACTACTATTCATCTACCGACAACCGCCCGCCAACGACCGCCAGCCACCCTCCGGCCATCGCCGGCCCACCCTTCGACCATCGCCGACCCACCCTTCGGCGGCCAGATCTGGCCGCTGGTCAAGCTCCGGCGACCAGATCTGGCCGCCGGAGGGCCGGCCTGAGGTCGGGGTCCAACCACCTAGGTGGCCGCCGCGTGACCGCCTGAGGCGGCGACCTCATGCGGTCACGCGCCCCGAGTCGCATGACCCGGGCGTCGTCGTCGCCTAGTCGCGTGACCCGAGGCACGCCCGAGGTCGCCGCCTCGGGCGATCGCCTGGGTCACGAACCCGAGCTACGGCGGTTGCGAACCCGGGCGACGATCGTGACGATCGCACGGCCTCGCGGGCCTTTCGGGTCGCACGGCGGCTCAAGTGGGCCTTTCGACGGCCAATTTGGCCCCCGGAAAATGAATTTAAAAAAAAATTATTTTAAATTATTTTTAATAAAAAATTTCGTAAAAGTCCCTTAGCAAAATGTAGTATTTACTAAACGGCATTTAAGCCAAAATTGTTTTACAATGCAAAATTTATCAAACGGTATTTGCATTTCGGAAAACCCCTTTAGCCCAAAGGTACTTGTATTTTCCCAAGTGCATTTCCCCAAAACCGAACCAAACGCACCCTTAGTATTTTAGTTGAAGCCCTTTGTTTCTAGCGGGAAATAACCATCTTAGAAAATTTTTCTAGAAGTGTCTTACCTCATTAAGGCTATGTCTATTTGAATAACATTTTCCTAAAAATAATCTCTTGCATTGCTTATAAAAATGAAAAAGGAAAAATTTCATCATTTGCAAAAGTATTTAGACATAAATATTGTCGATAATAAAAGAAATATATGTTAACTAATTATTTCAAGCGATTATTTTTAGAAAAATATTTTTTAGATCATTTATTTTTCATAAAATAAATAAACTCTAAATTTTTCTCTACTTTCTTATTTATTTATTTCTCTCATTTCTTCTATCGATTTGGTTTCTTCTAGTTTCTCCTTTTAAATCCATGTCAAAATTTGAATTTGTAGCCTTTGTATCCATAGCACACTTTCATCAGGGAAATCATATCTAATAAGGAACGTTTCGATTAAATTGCTTATCGTACGTAGCACGAGAGAAGTAATACATTAAAAAATCATTTTTTAAATTTAATTGCTTAGTAAATAACTCGATAGCATTCTTAGCAAAAACTTATTCATAAACCCAACAAAGTCATTCTCAAACTTGTTTCCTTTCTCGAGCTCTGTATTAATCTCAGTCATTTCCAATGATCAGGTGGCTCATCATGAGAACATTGAAAGGTAAAGTTAACCAAATCAGTCGATGGAGTTAGAGTCAATCTCAATAATTATCTTAAGAAAATCAAGTTATTTTGTGAAGTCAAGTCCCAATCACCAAGTCCAAAATTCTACTTGTATTGACAAATTCTACGAATGTAGCAAAATCACTAGCCACCCTCTTCGTCCTGACCACAATGTGCCCTTCACGGTTGGGGTTGGATAATCTTCAGTGAAAACATAATCCACCATAATGCTTTTCAATTCCTCTTAGTCAGACATTCATTCTCCATTAAGTTTCTTTAGAGCATCGAATTTATTTTTCCATCTGTAAATGATTGTGGTAGCATGAAAAAACTTCCTATTTTCATCCCCGAACTGCACTTATTGGTGTCTAGATGTTTTATACCGGTGGATTTCTTCCTCAATTGAGACATTAACAAACTATTTTATACCAGTGGATTTCACAAGAAGTTTCAATAAAAAAAGGATTTGCACATTTTTCAAGTGCCTTTTGGATGCCTCCTGATCTGGCCAATGAATTCCTTTTTCTTCTCAAAATGTTTCTAAAGACATTCTGATTCTACTCCTTAAGGTTGGTTGGAAGTTTGGACAGAATAACACAAATCGGCAACTCATCATTCTAGTTAAGTTGAGCAAATTTATCAAGAGAACTATGGGTTAACTGAGTTGCTTCAAAACAAAAAGACAACTTTACCTTAGGGTGTCCTCTCACTTTACAAAACAATCAAGAGAGAATGAAGGTAAGATATAACTTTTGCAAACACTCAAACTGTCGCATCAACAAATAACAATCGCCAAGAAATATTATTTAATGCTTTGTCAAGGCCCTTGAATTCCCAATCACATCCATTTCTCTTGAGCCCACGCGATGTAAATTTCATTGTCACCCAATCAAGACCAATTAGACAATATCCATCAATTCACTCTCTAAAGCCAGTGCATTTTGTAGCATTGACTGGTGCACCACATTTCTTTTTGTCCAGAAACCTAGTGTCTTTAAAATTACCAGTAACCATCCGAGGCTCTGTCATTGTAACAGCCATATGTTGAAGATGATCCTCAGTTGTGCTTAAGCTAATCCATATGGTTTGGCATAGACAATAGCTAACCCCCAACTACTATTACCCTCTCTATAACTCGAACATGAATAAATTGAGGATCAACTTGGACCACTTCCATAGTAAATGAAGTATCACACCATAGCAACCAAATTCCTCCTGAAGAGCCTTGAGCCTAAAAATGCGAGAGTGATTAGGAAAGCGAAGTTTCTTTTTATTTTAGAAGCTTGATTTCCACTCACTCTCAATTTAACAATTATAAGCACTCGAATTCCATTCAAACGAAACAAGTTCTTAGCCATTACTAAAAGCTTTTTAGTCCCCAAACCTCAACAATTCCACATTAATAACTGCATTAAACAAACAGACTCGAAAGAAGAAGGAGACCACAGCTAGAAGAAGCTGTCTAGCATCATAGGATACACCATATCAATATCCTCATCAGGCAGCAAATGAGTTGTCTCCTCAAAAGAATTTGGAACCTTCGGTACAATTGAATTGATGTCCCCTGGCCAACCAATATCATCAAGTAGTTTTCGTGGCGCTTGTAGTACATCCTTCAAAACAAAGAGCTCTTTACTAGAGAGATGCACAAGGAAACACCATGTCGTCAAGTTGCAAATTTAAAGAATTAAGTGGCAAAGTGGATAAGTTATCTAGAGTTGAGGGACTCTCTTAGAAGCCTCTGTTACTATCTTTAGGAGGAAGGCGCCTCACAGCTCTTGTTATTGGCTCATGAGATTCAGATGGTCCCAAACTCTCATTTTCTATGAACAAGCCCTTGTAATCAAAATCAACGACTTTACCTTTTTATTTTTATTTTTATTTATCTTTGTTCTATTGGCGATTTTCTCCTTCGAAATATGCATCTTTTGCTTAGGAGAACCAATCAAATCCTCAAATAAGTTTGCTTGAGTAAGCA
Source organism: Angophora floribunda (assembly GCA_014182895.1). Taxonomy (NCBI): domain Eukaryota; kingdom Viridiplantae; phylum Streptophyta; class Magnoliopsida; order Myrtales; family Myrtaceae; genus Angophora; species Angophora floribunda. The sequence continues at coordinate 33,900,701 of CM024706.1, read as the reverse complement.
TCAAAATTCAGGAACCCGGAGATCTCCAACCTTCTTTTCGACTATTAGCTTATACTTGTTGTTTTCAGCCCCGTGAGATTTTGTGGACCACTGCCGACTGTTCTAAAAGCTTAAGTTGTTAGATGAAAGTGTGTTTTAGTATTTAAATATTCTAACATTCCCCCTTACGCTTAATCTGGTCTTTTACCTAGTACTAAATGTGGAAATTCAATTGGGAAGGTAAATGGAACTTGGAAAGATTCGAATTTAGAACCTCTAGCTTTGATACCATATGAAATTTTGTGAGACCATGGCTTATTATTTATTTATTATAATACTCTCCCTTCACGCTTAGTCTGGTTTTTTGCTTAGTACTAAGCTTGTTAATTTAATTGAAGAGGCAAATGGAGCATGTAAAGATTAAATCTCCAACTCTAATACCATATGAGATTTTGTGGGATCACTACCGATTGTTCGAAAAGTTTAAACTCTTAGATGAAAGCGTAATTTAATATTTAAATATTCTAATAAACCCTTATGGGTTTTTGCACAACCGTCCACATGCCAAACTTATATTGGGGCTCTCTTTGAACTTTTTGTTGTTTCGTTATGTTCGAGCATAAAGTTACCACTCCCATTTTAATTTGCCATATTACCCCTTTTACGCCTACAGCCATATGATCCGTGGCCATAATGTTCACATTTGAAACAAATCAGATGAATGTTCACATTTGAAACAAATCAGATGTGTAACTTCATACTCCGCACCTCTATGCTTTCCTTCAAGAAAAATTCATAGCGTAAACTTCAACATAAAGACAGGCATACTTCCCTCTAGTTGCATCAGAAAATCCCCATCAAAATACTCAATGGAGATTTTAGGAAACCAGACTGAAGTCGCGACCGTATCAATTAATATCTCATCTGGATTGAAATTGGGATGCCATCTCCTGCTGGCCCAAATAATGTTTAAAGATCATCCAAGGTCCTTCCCTAAGGATAAATTGATAGTCCTCTAGCAAGGAAAATTTTGCAATGAAAAAATCATTACCCAAATCAATCACAATCAATTCTCTTTTTGAGGACCAAATCTGCAAAAGTCTCTTATAAGCAAATTATATCCAACGGTTCGACCCAACAATTTGATAATTAGAGATTGAAGTCAAGGTGGATGCAATCTTTCCTTTTCCTCCTTGCTTAGCTTCATAATTGGGACATCCTCGAAGCTAGTTGGTGGTTCACCCATAACTTCATCATATGAGATTTTGCAATATGATTTTCCGACACTGCTTCGGGTCGAATTTGTAAAGCATTGCATGTCCGTTTGGTTTGCTTTTTGGGAAGTGACTTTGAGAAAATACAAATACCTTTGCACAAATGAGGTTTTCCGAAATGTTATCGTGTTTGGTAAATTATAACTCTAAAGTGCATTGCAAAATAGTTTTGGCTTATACGTCATTTGGCAAAAACACATTTGCAAAGGGGCTTTTTATTTGTTTCTAAAAAATTCAATCTAGTAGAGCTTTACCACCGGCCAGCCTTGCCTGAGGTCGGACAACCTTAGGCATGGTGGCCAAATTTGGCCACCAAGCAGCCTCTCCTAGGCCATGTGACCCAAGCGTGGTGGCCAGATTTGGTCGTGTGACCCAAACCCAATCTGGTTGCTAAGTAGCCTCACTTGGGTTGCACGACCCAAGCACCACCACCCAAGGTCACGCAACCTTGGGCAACCCAAGTAGCTGTCTTCGGCCTCTGGTGGCCCTTTAGGCAGCGATTGTTAGCTCCGGCGGCTCTTTGGTGCATACGGAGGAGAAGACAATGAATAGTAACATGTGAAGAAGTGAATAGTAGTACTTTCATTTTTAAAATGTTGAAAGCCCAAAACATCCCAAGACCTGCATTGGGCTTTCAACATTTAGAATGCTGGCATTTGGCTAAGAGATTCTCAAAAGTGATTGTCAAACACTTTGCATTTTTCCTGAAGGAGCTTTTGAGGCCCACAGTCTCTTTCCAATACTAAACCAAACAGGTTCTAAAATGATTTTTTATAAGAGGATCTTTGAACTAAACCCAAGGGGACGAACTCAATAATGCTTAATACCTTGCAAAAGAGGACATGATCATGGTGCGAGTGAGGAAAAGCAGGGAGGCTAGCGTCAGAACTCATACACTATCATATAATGTTGATTCTTTCTATTCATTTTTGTTTAGCGTAGTCACATTTAAATCCTCCACAATAACATTTTGGGCATTAGAATAAGATTTCGCCATGAAAATCAATCTTTCAAAATCAGTAGTATATATTGAAATAAACAGTGTTAATCTCCTCTTTCAAGTCCATATATGACATGAAAAGAGGGACCACTAGACAACTAGCCAGTATTGATGAAATAGAAACAAAGAATTTTTGAAATCTTAAAGTTTTGCCAACCGGAAGAAGTAAAGAATATATCTAGAAAGAATCTTAAAAGCCATCGAAATCATCTTGGAAATGACTTCCTTTTTCGAGGAAAGAGAAGTTGTACATTTAAATGAAAATAGAAATGGCAAACAAATAAATTAATGGAGAGGTGGCCTAAGATTCTAGAATAGTTGTCATTCTAAAACTAAGTTAAAGCCCGTAGCCGTAGATCTACTATTAAACTTTCTAAAGCTAGATTGTTTTACATAAAGAGGCAGCAATTACACACACAAAAAAAAAACAAAAATATTTGGCCTATTTTCAGTGAACAAAAATCACTTGCGTTTGCATTTTATTTTTCCAAATAAGTCGATTAATATTTGCTGTGGATAAATCGAATATCTTTAGGAAAGGAGAAAAAGGAGGATATAAAAAAAGGAAGGAAAAAGAGAAGGATAAAAAACGGATATTCCCTTGGATATATCAATATATATATTTATATATATTTTTTACATCTTATTTGTTTTTATTGCTTTATAAATCCATATCCACGTGCCGATGGATCCACTCGTCCGCTCAAAATTGGGCGCTGTTTCAAGATCTGCCGCGGGAATCGTTCCGCAGCTCCCAGATCCAGCGGCGCCCGGCCAGCCATTCATATTCGCAATATTAACCAAAAATATAAAAGAAAATAATTAAATAAAAACGAAAAAAGAATTAAAAATAAATAAGTATATATTTAAAATATAAAAGAAAATTAGGATTTGCAGACAAGACATAAAAAAAATAAAAAGAACTTCAGTCGGCCTTGCTCATTTCTTCACCACCTTTCCTTGCGCCATCATCAATATCCTCGCCGTTTGTTTATGGTGATTTCCCTCTCTCTCTCTCTTTCTCTCTCTCTCTTTATCTCGTTCGTGCACTGATTTTGCTCTTCTGGTTTGCTGGGTTGCGGTAGCGATTCGGCAGAAAATGGTGACGTTCCAGGTGTCGCGAGTGGAGACCACCCCCTTCGATGGCCAGAAGCCCGGCACTTCGGGCCTCCGCAAGAAGGTTCTTTTCCCTCCTACTCAGTCTTTCTCCGTGTTCCGAGTGTTCGATTCCGATCTTCGATTTCCCCTTTTCCCGCTGCATCGGGTTTGCTCTGTTGTCCGTGAGCATGCAATTTCTCCTTGTTTCATGTGCCCGTTGCGATACGCGTAGCCGGCGGTGATGCGCCCCCCCCCGGCGGGGCGATCTGTTCTTTCGTCTCGTCAATGTTGTCCGTACCTCGGATGTATTCTTGCTGACTCGCTTTTCTGTCTGGATTGCGTCGTTGTCGGATTCGATGGCGCTTTATAGCTCTAGAACGAGCTGCTGCGCGAGAACGAGTTTTGTTGATCAATGCCGTGGATCACGGATCGAGCTTTAAGCGGACGTGTGTGTGTTGGTCTGCCTCGCGATTGGGCGTGGTGCTGAGGTTGGAGGGGCTGATGTTTTTTGAAAATGCCAGATTGAAGTCTTGGTGCATATACGTGGGAACTTGGCCTGAACCCAAAAAAAAACAAAAAAAAGTAGTTGAATGTGATCGTCTGACAATGAAATGTTTAGTGCTGAAGGTCCGATACTGCTTAGTTTTCCCCAATAAGTAACTTGGGAGGAAAATAGCCAAGATTTCCGGGCAGAGAATTAATCCTGCATCAGATGAGCATGTTCATGGAGATTGCATATAACCTAGTTTCATTGAAGGTGAGGTCATTTGGACCTCCCTTTTTGCCGCATTAGGCTTTCTAGAGCTCACAGATGCTGCTTAGTTTCTCACAAGATGTAGGGTTCTTTTTGGTTGGATAGTTCTGGTGGGCTATTTTTTTCTGTGGATACAGTTTCCTATCATTGCCCACATTTCCTTGGATATACTCTTGTCATATCTACTAGGATGCATATTTCTACTTTTCTTCCTCTTTTTGTTCCTTTCTTGCTTCGCCCCTTTATCTAATGTTGTTGCATACCTTTGACTAGTTGAATAGGTGTGCATTTCCTCTGTTTGTTAATGTATGAGTTTTATCTATTCAAGAGACTTATCATTGTATATTGTCAATAGTGTTAAACTTGGTTATAGGTTCAAACGTGTGCATATCACTGTCTTCTCTTTGTTAGCATGTACTTCTACAGGTGAAGGTTTTGTGCACGCGTGTTGTATTTAAGTTCCTGTTCTTATTTAATTTGCAAGCCACCTTAAAGTTTAGATTATGTTGTTTTTGTAGAAGTGTCACTTAACACCACAGGATCTCATCAAAGTAGAATTAGTATAACTCTGACCTTTTAAAAGAAACCTTACAAGATTTTTGAAGTTTTATTACGACGTTCTATTTGTCTTTGTAATTTGACTTTTGGTGTGCCTATTCCAGGTGAAAGTTTTTGTACAGCCCCATTACTTGCAAAATTTTGTGCAATCAACATTTTATGCCCTTTCAGCTGAGAAAGTCCAAGGTATGAGCACTCTCCCACATGAAGTGGATTAAGAGACAATTTTACCTCAGTCCTTACTCTTTCAACTTGGTTTCTGAAGAAGTTATTTGCCTTGCATCATTGTTTCCAAGGGTCTTAGGCTCATTTAATCTGTTAGCTTAATTGAGAGCCTCTTGAGGCTTGCAGCTAGGCTGAGGTTCTCTGATTGAGAAGTGTTGAAGAAATACCAGGAATTGTGCTTGTAAATAACGTAAATGCCTCAAAGAAGTCCTAGCCATGAGTGTAGGCATAGGAATACAAACAAAAGCTCAACTTTGCACAGCCAATATGATCCTGACCCTAACTTCAGGAACAATAAGATTGCCGAGAGATGTAAGGAATCAACTTTTTGATGGGAAAAATACTGAAGACGCTTGAGATCAGTTTCAAGCAGTAATTACATTCGTATCTTTCTTTGTTTAAATTATTTACTCTCCCTTGGATCAAGGTCAATCACTGCTCAATCCAGATGCATAAATTTCTAGAAGCATTGCACCGCAGGCTATAAATTCAACTTTTGGGGGCATATTTGTTTGGTGACCTGTCCTAGAGCATGTGAATCATAGGTGCAGAAATTCTAGTTTTCGTTGTCCTTTCCAGAATATCACTTCTACATTTGCTTGTTTGCAATGCATATGGCATGAGCTTATTTCATGGCTTGTGAGCAAGGATTTACCTTCTCTGTTGTGGTGCATTGGTTTGCTCATTTGGTTTTTGGGGTTAGTGTCTCTCTCCCAGCCCTAAATGTATAGTGACCACTTCCACGTTCTCCTGTTGCATGTGTATGATAGAAACATAATATCACTGATGCTATGATGCTGAACTGTCTTTTAGAAGAAATTATATATCGCTGCACAAGTTACATGCAGATCTTTGGGGCGAAATAATTTAGTCTAGGAAAAGTTTGAAAACTTAAAAGTTGTGGAATTCTGTTGCTAAGAGCATCTAGAGTTAATGATTGACTTGTATTATATCATCTAGTTGTTGATCATGCACAAAAGAACTGACCTTGTTAACTTGTTTTGAGGTGAAGTACAAAGTTTATTGAACTTACATTTCTTCTTTGCAGGCGCTACACTAGTTGTTTCTGGTGATGGGCGTTATTACTCTAAGGATGCTATCCAGGTGTGTATTATTTCCTTCTATGTCTAATTTTTAGTTTATCGGATGGGTGACCATGACTTGATTTATTGCCATAATGAACTTGCCTACAAGATTATTCCGAATATGAGTACATGGTTGGTTGGAAGGAACAAGTTTGAGATTTAGTTGGTAGCTTAATATTAGCTAATTTAGGCAGAAATGGTTTGGTGTGTTTGGCTGCAGTTACACCAATTAATTACAGGTCTATTTTAAGTTTATCACAATTTCTAATAAATGGTTGCATTGTTAGTTATTAGCTTGGAATATCCATTGCAATCAAAGCTATAAGAGCTATTGTATAGCCCTACATGTAATAGCTGTTATTTTTCTATTACAGTTTACGAGTAATAGAGATTCTCAAAAGGCCCTTCTCTTGTCTAAGATTATTACAGTTTTAGGTTTGCACTTTAAATCTTTACTAGTCGCTCTTTTTTCTATTCTACCTATTACTTCTTGCCATTGTGCTCCTAGTTACTCATTCATTTGTTTGATGTGGTTACATCCTAATATCAGATGTCTTTCTGTCAACTAACTTCCTGTGTACTGGAATCATAGATAATAATAAAGATGGCAGCTGCAAATGGGGTAAGGCGTGTCTGGGTAGGTCAGAATGGATTGCTTTCCACCCCTGCCGTGTCAGGTGCGATCCGTGAAAGAGTTGGGCATGATGTAAGCTATCCTTTTCTCGGTGGTGGCATCCAATTGAATAACTCTTTGACTATGCAATCATAATGCAGCAATATTATCTAGATATGAAGTGCTCTCTAACAAAATACGCACACAATCTATCATCAGGGATCCAAGGCTACAGGAGCATTTATTCTGACAGCGAGTCATAATCCCGGTGGTCCCCATGAGGTCAGTAGAAGCTAAATCATATAGATTTTCTTCCTTCTGAAGAACGAAACAGGATTTCTTTTTCATCAGACTATTGAGAGTTCATATTTTCCATTGAGTAAAAGGATTGAGAACTTCTTTTGGGTATGATGAAACCTTGTTATGTTCCTTTTGATGCAAATTCTTATTCCTTACCGCTTCCTCGTTGTTGGGGTTGGATTGGGGTGGGAGGAGGTCTATCTTTTAAGGTTCTCGGTTTTGTTAAAACAAAAATTGAAATAGCCAGCATTTGTCAAGTGTATGCAGTATTTGCCCCACCATTCTCATGACTTTAATCAGTGTCTTGACCATATCATTATAAGGAACACACCTTGTGGCAATCCCAATATCGATGCTGTGGTGGCACTGACATTTAGGTTATTGGGGTTTTAGGATGATGTCTGCAAGATTTTGTGATTGGAGAGGTTGGACCTGGTTAGTGATGTTGGAAAATTCTGTTGCCTAGTATGGCTTCTGGATGTAAAGGAATGTTGGGCACTGAAATATCTGATATAGTAAACTGCTTCTAATGTGGTATAGCCTTCGTGAAGCAGCATTAAGGAGCAGTATTCCTATATACTTTTTATCTATTCAGGAGTGAACCATGTATGACAAGGCCATCATAGCTTCATAGTCCATATATTGGCCTATATAAGTTATTTTAACTTGTCATCACATTGTATATTACTACTTTTATAGCTTCACTTGTTTGACCCCTATCGATTTTGTTCTCTATGGTTGTTATTATTTTTTTACAAGCTGTTTAGTTGTTCAAACACTAGCACATCTGTTGCTGCTGGGGCTTTCTTAATATTTTTGTGTTTTTTCCTGTGTGAGACATATCAATTTCATGGTTATGAGGAGTATATTGGTTATGTGAGCAATGTGAATTTATGTCTTCAAATTTTGGTCCCAAAGAGATCATATAGCTGTCAAAAAGTTATCTAGTCAATGAACTAAAATTTGGCCAGGGATTTGGATAAGTTATCTGCCAAAACGAATGTTGTTGAATAGCTAGATTTTGTTATGCATTTTTGAGATGCACTATAAAAGTCAGTTATGGATGTTGGCCAATGAGACGTTGAAGGGAGACTGAACACGGGAAAAAAAGAAGACCAACCTACATTTATTCGCTCTACACTTGGTGCATAAATCTATCTCCCACTTCTTTTTGCAGGATTTTGGAATCAAGTATAACATGGAAAATGGTGGACCTGCTCCCGAGGCGATCACTGATAAGATCTATGAAAATACAAAAACAATAAAAGAATATCTAATTGCAGAAAATCTCCCTGATGTAAGACTTACCAGGCTGGAAGTTCGGCGTTTCCGTTTTTCTCTCACTAAAAATCTGTCCATGATCATCTTTGTTTATCACTATTTCCTAATATGCATTGTTAGGTGGATATTGCTGCAATTGGTGTCACAAGCTTTATGGGGCCAGAGGGTCAATTTGATGTTGAGGTTTTTGATTCAGCCAGCGACTATGTTAAATTAATGAAGTAAGCTTCCTTGTGTGCAACTTATCCTTGTTTGTAGAAGTCTTTTCTATAAGTAGTAAGCACGTTGTGAGAAATTGTTGTGTTTGTTGCCACCAATCTCATGATGATAGTGTATGTAAAATCATGGGGCAGATACATGCGGTACAGATTTTGTTTTCACTTGGTGCATGGACTTGTGTGGTATTCTTTTTGAACTATACCTATTGCATTTGGCATTTGTTTCCCTTGACGAACAAATTGCATTCTGTAAACCGTCATTTTGCGCTGAGAGGCTTCTACTGAGAACTACAAAAAAGAGTATAATTAGCACAATGGAAATTGCACTCATGGTTATTAGTTGCTCATAAGCTGGAAAAAGTGTTGTTTATATCATGAGCGCCTTCCAATTAGCTCTGGCTTAAAAAGTATCTGCATGAGTCACATGGTACCCTCATGTAGTGAGAGGGAAAATTTATTCAATGTATAAAGTGCTACTATGAAGGGCTTTGCTTTTTCACCTCTCGTCTCGGTCTTTTTAAGGACCTAGTGCCTCAAGTGTCTTTTACTACTTTGGTCTAAACAACTGGTTCTGTTCTAGTAGTAACTTGAAATTCGTCAAGGTTTTTCATGTAATATTCTGTGCTTGTTAACTATTGGAAGGGTAGTTTTTGTTTGAAAGAAGAGTACAATTAGCTTGTGTGTAGATTCAGTGGAAAGCTTAAAGTCAGATATAAACTTGGGGAACTAGGGGATGGAAAATGTGATCTATTGTCTATATCTGGAAGTCTTCTAATAGTTCCTACAATGATATCTCTGTTAATATGTGTAACTCTAATATAGTTGCTCACGAAAGAGAATCTTACAGCTTCTTTTCCTTGTCTTTTATGCATCTTTTATTCCTATAAATGACACTTGATCTTCTTTTCTCGTTTGATGAGCTAGGTCGATTTTTGACTTCCAGGCGATCCGAAAGCTGCTTTCATCTCCAAATTTTACTTTCTGGTAGGTTGACAAGCTTCCTTTAATGCTCATTTATTTAAGGGCTGTGTATCACTACATTCTTTTTAATGTAAAGCTATGATGCTCTCCATGGAGTTGCCGGAGCATATGCCAACCGCATATTTGTAGAAGAGCTTGGCGCACACGAGAGCTCATTATTGAACTGCACACCTAAGGTCAGATGCACTATTGTTTTCCACAGTATGACTCGTAGAATTTTGTAAATCTCTAAAACTAAGGATTTGGTTTAATGTGTACAGGAAGATTTTGGAGGAGGTCACCCAGATCCAAATTTGACATATGCAAAGGAGCTGGTGGCACGGATGGGTTTGGGCAAGTCAAATCCTCAGGATGAGCCACCAGAATTTGGTGCTGCAGCTGATGGTGATGCTGATCGTAATATGGTTCTTGGGAAAAGGTAGTATTGGCTTATTTCATGAGATTCTCTTTAGGTATAATACTATTTTCTTTGAACTTTAATATGTGAAACCTTTGCCATAGGTTCTTTGTTACTCCATCGGATTCTGTTGCTATTATTGCTGCAAATGCTGTTGAAGCAATACCCTACTTCTCTGGAGGCCTAAAGGGAGTTGCCAGGTGTTAACATTTAGCTATCTTCAGTATATATGCATGCAAGCACTTCTCAATACTTTTTCTTCTTTTTGGGTTCTTGCCTGATGAAAGTTCCTATGTTTTAACTAAACTGATAAGGTCATGGATCTATTCGAGGGAGAAAATTTGGAGATCTTGGAGATGTACAATTTGCCCATGTTATATCTGTTGTCAAAGTACTATTAAAAAATGTTTCCTCTGCAACTTATTTCTTACAGAGTCGTAAGATCTTCAGCTATGATATCACATAATTACTAAATTAACAGATGTTTCATTTGGTGGCACAAAATGTACATTCTAAGAGATGCCATTTTTGAAAGTCCAAGAAAACATAAAGGAAACTTCCTTTCGAACAATCAATTACTTATTTGTTCGCCTGGCCACTTGGCATGGAGGTGTATGGGCCTTCACAGGAATAATCTCATGAGAACAAGATGCCAAAATATTTAGCTTCTCTTTTTCTGACTGATGCCGGACACAAGTTGCCAGGTTCCCATGTACTTTTGCTAAAGCTAGGAACATGTATGGAATGAAGCAACTTGGATGATCCAAAAACTTTGGAGTATGGTTTATAGAAGGGTCTGTGACTAAAAATTGTGGCACTGATCAAACTATTATTTGGTCGTTTGCTATTGTGTGTGCAGGGTCAAACTATATTGGTATAGTTGTTGGCTGATAAAATATCTCTTTATTAGCCAATTGGAGTTAGGATCCTCGTCTGATAATCACTTAATGGAGAAATAACAATTTCGTGCAGTAGGTTATGTATATGCGCAGTTTTATCATGTCTGAGTGTCTGTGTTATCCTGAGTGTCTGTGTACACTTCCAAGTGTATCTGTGAAGAGTATCTTTTTTCTGGATTGTTGCCTTGAATATCACCGTAAGCTCAATATCTTATCTCTTAAATTTGAGTGATCTCTTCTAGATCTGTTTGTAGTTATATTGATTGGTGTTTTTGCATTTGCTACTTCTAGGAGCATGCCGACATCAGCTGCCTTGGATGTTGTTGCTAAACATTTGAATTTGAAGTTTTTTGAGGTATTCATGTAAAAGATCTCAAACAGTTATTTGTGCTCTGGCACCAGCAGTTGAGATTTATACAGTTTTCTCCTTCTATGGGTGGTTCCAGGTTCCAACTGGCTGGAAATTCTTTGGTAACTTAATGGATGCTGGATTATGTTCAGTTTGTGGGGAAGAAAGTTTTGGAACTGGTTAGTATTTATTGTTTCACACTTTATAATAGTGGTCAAGTATGAACTGCTTTTGTGAAGTGAGCATGATGAAGTGAAAGCATTCACATAGTAACTGCACCTAGTGGAATACGTTGTTGTTGTCGGCACTTGTTGCATAATCCATTGCGTATGTGAACAGGGTCAGACCATATACGTGAAAAAGATGGTATCTGGGCTGTTTTGGCATGGCTTTCCATCCTTGCCCATAAGAATAAGGAAAATATCAATGGTGGAAAGCTTGTATCAGTTGAAGATATTGTTCGCCAGCACTGGGCAACTTATGGTCGCCACTATTACACTCGTTATGATTATGAGGTATCCACGTGTCAATTACTTGAGATGCCTCTTATTCTCACCTTTGAAACATCACATTTTGTCTATTAGATACTAAATTTCATTGTTTTCTTGAAGAATGTTGACTCGGGGGCAGCAAAGGAACTAATGGCAAACTTGGTCAAGTTGCAATCTTCCCTTGCTGAAGTTAACGAGTAAGATTGTTTTGTGATTTCAAGATTCTGTGTATTGTGCCCAATACCATTTAATGTACACTTCATTTTCCTTAATGTTCATGGTTTTCTTTAAGCTCAAACTGCTTGTGTAAGTCGAGTAGGGGCATCTATGGATCATTTTTGCTGCTTAGATTTTGTGAAGCGATTAGCACATATAGTTGATGGTGGTTTTTGATGTCCCCCGTGTGCTCTTGTTCATGCGTTTTCTTCTCTGTTCTCCATTAAAGCTAAAGTCCTGTTTTGATGTCCTTATTCTTGAATTTCAAGGAACTAAAATAGTAGATAATGATAATTTGCGATAATATATGTGAGTACTTAATGTGTGTGAGGAACAGAAGGATAAAGGTTAAACTTCTACTCCCTACATATTGCAATTTTGGCTGATCAAAGTTCCCACTTCATGTCTGGGACTGTCCTTCAGTTAGAGAAAGACATTGAATGATAGGCCTTTCTTCAATGTTTTTGGCTTGGGAGGTGAAGTTATTTCCACAAGGATTGATAACTGGGTTTCAGAATTTGCAAAATATGACCTTTTCATTCAGTAAACTGATGCTGAAGTTGCACTATTCTATTGGTATACCGAGAAAAATTTATACTCACAGGAAAAAGTGTAAGACAATGTTCGCAATTCTTTGCTTTGGCAGGATTGTCAAGGGAGTACATTCGGATGTATCAAATGTTGTTCATGCTGATGAGTTTGAATACAAAGATCCTGTTGATGGTTCCATATCGAAGCACCAGGGTATTCGATATTTGTTTGAAGATGGGTCGCGTCTGGTAAGTAGATTTTTGTGCTTTGCTTCAGTGTTTACTCCATAAAGAACTTCAGCATGACTAATATGTCTTGACTGAACTCTTTGTTGAAGGTGCATCAATATGATTTGTTAATGCTAAGTATCTAAGCAATGCTAAAGTTGCAAACGCTATTGCTCGACAATTTTGCTGTCGGTCTTTTTATATGATATATCTTCTGGTACTTTTTGGCATAATATATTCTTGTATTTATGCTTCAACTATGGTTCTGCAGTTCTATTTTTAGCTCATGTTCATTTTAACCATAGGAAGAATAAAGGCTGTGATTCTCCAATTATACGGTGATTTTTTTTCTTTAGTTGGAATAAGCTTGTTGATAGAAGTATAAGTGTTTCAGATCTTCTTTAGTGGAACCAGTATAATTGTTGCGTAGTCAATGCTCAACTCATGCTTGTTTGTTTTTGTTATCATCTGTGATCCTACTCGATGTATAGGTGGAAGAACACTTTATCTTGTCAGAATTATGGGTAAATTGTGAAACAACATTATTGGCTTTTAGAATGATTCCTCTCATATGTACTTTGCAGGTTTTCCGCCTCTCAGGAACTGGCTCAGAAGGGGCAACAATTCGTCTTTACATTGAGCAATATGAGAAGGATCCCTCGAAAACTGGGAGAGATTCTCAAGAAGCTTTAGCTCCTCTGGTGAGTAGCCCTGTGTATTCCTCACCCAAGCTTTTTCAGATTTTTTTGGGCTGATGTTTATGCTTTGTTGCAGGTGGATGTCGCACTCAAACTCTCCAAGATGGAGGAATTTACTGGCCGATCTGCTCCCACGGTCATCACGTGATGGGCATGCTAACTAAATGACCGGAAGAGCAGACTCAACAAATATGAGAGTTATCTAAACAGATGGCGGCCCTGCTCGACCTTTTACATATTTGTTTCTTAAGGTAGACTTCATGAGAGGCACAGCTCGATCTCTCTATTCATCTTTAACAATAAGTTCTCAAAATAATGTGCTATTCAGTCTTATTGCATAAAGTACAGTTGCATCCCCGGTGGATGCTTAATCGAGCTGTATATACTGAATCTGTCGTGCCAAAGTGTCCTTCCATTCCATAAGACTAAGAGGCATATTTTTGGCCGTTATATGGTTCCAGTTTACTTTAGACATTCATTGGGGGCCCGACAATGAAAGATTCCCTTTAGGCAACTTAGTTTGCAAGTCAAACCGCAAGTTGGCATGGTCCCATTGCTGGTACGACATCGAGATTATTGGATAGAAACTCCTGCACGATGCTTGGAATAATCGCAAGGTCCAATGTGACAAATTTGGTGGGTGGTCGATTTCTCAGCCCTTCTGGAGGTTTTATATCGGCCACTTTAGTGTTTGATGTGATCGGTGGGGGTTCAAATTCTCTGTTGCTTTCGTGGCTTGCCAATCTTTATCATTGGAAAACTGTGAGTCGTGCCAGACGCGGCAGCTTTGTTTTCCTTCTGGCATTCGAATCTCTTGAGGGCTGAGTAACCGAAATAGTAGAACCTGTGCTAGATTTGGGACAAAAGCAATGATCGTGGAGCGGTTTGCAGTATCCTCTTTTGTTTTGTCGGTACAGTTTGGCATTCTCTATCGTTCTCTCAAATTCGTGTGGAAACTCGATGAATCATCGGCGGCAAAAGGCGGCTCGGGGTTATTAATATTTGATCGATCACGTATTGCTTGCTGCAAGTTTATATTTGTCTCGCTTTCAGCTTCAAATCTACCAGTTTTCTCTTGCTAACGCTAGCTGCTGCAGCCCAACAAACTTTTCTTTAGTGCTGAAATTGTAGGTGCCGTGTATTATTTCTCGAAGTGATGATGATGACGATGACGACAACGATGACACCTATTCTAACGAAATGAGAAAGGTCAAGTTGACTATGACTTCCGATTCCGAGTCCTTATCAGCCAGTCGTTGCATTGATAGTTTGTTCCTCTTGGTTAAGCGGATGTAAATCTAAGGACGGTTCAAGATTTGGAAAATAGATTATCAGTCTAAGACTAAGCATTAATGAATTGATTAATGAACCACGGGCCACTAATTTTGAAACCAAGCGCCCTCCAAGTTTCAAAGATTAGCCTTCCGTCTAAAACCTTATCTTGGTTAGGTCGACATGCTTAAATTATTTGACAACGATATGCGCAACCATATGTGGGAACCTAAGGAAATCAGCAGGGACCATTCGTCCCTATCGTTGCTTATCCCGGTCCTTAGTGCTGGAAAAGTCAATGTTTACATTAGTAGAGATAAGAATTAATAAATTTGCATGGATGGTGGGCGCCCCTCGACCGAAGACTTGAGTTACGACAGGGTCCTTAAGGGGTCCAAAATCTGCAGCGCCTCTTAAATGAACTAACTAAAATTTCTGTGTAGTCAGGAATGTAAAGCAGAAAATATGAAATGTTTATTGGGAATGAGACGTCCATCCCGAGTCATGAGTGGATCGTGTGGCTTTGAATGGTGCTGTCCCACATTGTGCCTAGAGAGTCTCCTTACGATTTTGAACCCCGGCTATGAAAGTTTGGCGCTTTGTAGCTTCACGAAAATTGTTAGAATGTCTAATTCAAAAGTCGTTAATAATTGTAGGCGACCAAATCTTTATAAATAACATATAAACTTCATAAATGAAGGAATACGAGATATTTCATAATAGAAGTTTTGATAAATAATTCATGACTGTAATATCTACTTATAGAAGTGTTCGATATATATTTCATGACTAATTTTGCATGGCTATAACACCTCGATGACTTTCGGGGAATAGTTCCACCCTACTTGAAAGGCATTGTAACTCAGATGTGGAAACCTGATGTTGAGATATGTCTGCATATGCGTTGTTGGTACTTGTCTTGACGATTCAAACTTTTAAGAGGCTGGATGTCAAGAAGAGGGCTTTTATCATTCTTATGCTATTGACCACGTCTATTCCCACGATGCACGAGATACAAAATATCGGTTCTCCAGGCATACCATGTCGTACTAGGTTAACATGGATGAGTCAAAACGACTTCAGATGTCCACAGCATCTCCTTGCTCTTACCCCAATTAAAAAATGCATATGACTATAGCAATGGGAAATCGATTTATTTAAATTAAGGAAAGCGAGTCTTTTGTATTAATTTCAGATCATTGTGCCTCATGATCTTTTTTCCCTGTTCATAATTCGGGACATAAGCACGGAGACATGGCTATTTGGAGATCTATGAACACATAACAAGTCCCAAAAACAGGTTAAGTTCATATCTTTGCTTTGTGTAAATAGCCATGATCCAAAGCATTTTGTGTGTAATTGGCGAGATTCAAACGGGTAATCTTAATATTTTGAGTATGTAATCTTATAAATCTCCAACTAATTATGCAAACTTGAAGTTTAGAATCTTGAAGTAAAAGTACTGTTAACCCTAAAAAAAAACGACGCAAACATAGAAGACTATAAGAGGACGAAATGGACAACCCCTTGCCAAAATGCCAAATCATGCGGACACCTTTTGGAGCATTTCATTTTTTTTCGGGGGATTGGCAAAGTGAAGAAAACCAAAAGCATCTTCCCTTAGATTATATTCGCAACAATAGCATACACAAAAGTACAGGACGGTCCACATTTTGACAACTTGATGGCGAATGTCCCTATCATATTTGCACAGATATTTGACACATACCCATTACACGCTATTCCTTTGGAGTTTGCAAAAACAACCAAAAGAAAATCGTCCCCACAATATCATCTCACAGCCCCGCTGAGAACGGCACTCCGGTTGCTGGAAGCCACGAGTTTCCGGCCAAGAAGTTCCCAACTGTGAACTTCGCCGCCTCCGTTGTGCTCATCGCCGCGTGATACCCCGGCCACTTCACTCTCCCACCGGTACCTGCACCACCGCCGGTGTTCATGTACTCACCATAATAAAGAGTGCTCAAAGCGAAACTACCGCTCCACGGAGACCAGCCCTGGGGATCGATCAAGCTATCCAAGAAGGTCCTCATGAACACTGTCCTCGAATACTTCTGCCACGGCCGTCCGAGGTAGTTCTTGAACGAGCCTTGCGCGGGCTTCATGTCCGAGGATGCCATGACGCGAGAGTTGTGGACAATGATGCCCGTGTTCTCGTTCGGGTCGCTCCTTCCTTGGGCAGTCACTGTGTTCCTCTGGCCGCTCATTGGTTTCCTTATATAGATGTTGCAGTTCTGGAGGACGGCCACGGCGTCCCCAAAGATAAAGTCTACAGTCCCATAGACGTCGCAGTCACGATAGAACTGGCGTTGAGAGTAGACGTACAAGGTGTCTTGATAGCCCTTGAAGCTGCAAGCGTAGAAGACCGAGAAATCCGAGCCGGAGCGGAGCGCCACAGCTTGGTGCTGCTGTGGCCCAGCCGTGTTCTGGAAGGTTATGTCCCGTGCTATGAATCCGTCGCCCATAACAGCTGGAGGAGAGAGTATCATTATTTTAAGTGGGCAAAATACGAGTATCATCTATAACTTTTGAATTGTATGTATGTATCCATCTCTAACTAGTATTTAGGTTCGTTTAAGGTTCTTGAATATGTTATATGTCTTCAATTCTAGGTTGTTCATTTTGCAAATCTTAGAATACATATTTTTGGAGTTTATGTCTGTCCCTAGTATATATGACTTGAAGATGGCCCATACCGATTACCTCGGAAACTATGAGCTTTTTGAATGCTACAGTTCGTCCTTTGATTATTGTTAAATCATTGTAATCCTTTGTTTTGACGTAAAACATGGGGCGTGAATAATTTTCTGTTCAGACGCCACATGCCGGTCGTCCTAAAAACAACTAGAAAAAGATCATGTTACGTGGACAGGCGTTAAACCCGGTCGCCAAAGGCTGTCTCGTTTTATGAGGTCGTGACTCTACTTGTTAACTAATTTGATATATGACAAGTGCGACTAAGAAAATCATATTAATTAACCAAGGGTTGAGAGAGAATTCATGTGAATTTAAAGTAGTTCTCTGTGGTGATGTTACAAGAAAGAGACGGCAAGTTGAGAATACTTTTCAATCATCGAAAACGATATGTATACGAGAGTATTGTTTACGCGATTGTACATGCTCATGCACACGCGTTTCCTATATCTTTTGACTTGCAGGAAAAGATTGTGAATTACGACTTAGAAAACTTTTGAGATAATCGAGCTTGGCAATGTAACTTACCAAAAGTTGCGGACTTGAAAGTCGTCGATCCTTGAGCGTTCTTATTGCCAGTAACGATAGTAGCGTCAATCCCATCTCCAACAATCATCAGATTCTTCATGGACTTTGTAACGTCCACATTCTCACTGTACACACCCGCTTTAACGTATATAACGAACCTCGAACTCCCGCTTCTCTTACTAGACGATGCCGCCACCGCCTCCGAGATAGTCTTATAGTTCCCCGAGCCATCTTTCGCCACTACGAGGTCAGCTTTGGCCGGTGCTCCGGCCTTTTGAAGAAGCTTCCGATCAGAGGCCGAAACCCACGATGGAAACTTCTCGTGATCGCCGAGCAACCGTCTACCCCTGACCTGTTTACTAAACGAAACCCTAGCTGACGAATAAGAGGAAGATGAGAACTTATTTATTGCTAGGGAGTTACTAAGCAACTTAGAGAAGTTGCTCAACATTAAAGGGAAGGATTCTAAGTGAGACGCCAAGTTGAACTCCTCAAACCCATTTTGGCAAGTTTGGTGGTTTGTGATCGCAGCGCTTAGCCATGTTTGAGAATCGCTAGGGTTTTTCGAGCTCGCGGAGCGATTGAGCAACCGCACCGAGTCCTCATAGAGCTCGACGCAGTCGGACCAGGCCAACCTTGCTTGCTCATCAAAGGAGCTCAGGTCCATTGAGGACACCAGCTCATGAGCTCGTCGAGCTTCACCCATAGCGACCTCGAGAGCCACATCACGGAAAGAAAACTCGGTCCGGTGGAGGTCCGACAGCAGTTCAGTGCCGATGAAATAGTGGCACGTCTCGGGGAACGGGGCTTGAGCGCACGATGCCATCGAGGCACCACGCGCAACCACAAACCCAAATGAAGAAGAAGAAGAAGAAGAAGATGAAGAGAGGAGCAGGACGCAGGCGCAAAGGACAAGTCCGTTCACCATCTTATCCATATCGAAGGCCTCAAGCGAAATGGTGGGGCAGGGCTTTGGGAAGGAGCATTGGTCTGTTCTATGAATAGGAGTTATGGTGAGATGTAGGGGTTGGTCTAGCGGGGGGTGCGGCTTATATAGGCGGATCGTACCGGAGCTGTGGTACCGTACGTACCATGGGAGCTTCGATCTTCCAATATGCGTTGGGGCCATGCACTGACGCTTACGTGAAGGGAGAAGAATCCTCGTGGGGAGGAGAGAGATCGTGGTTGGATTTGAACGCCACGTATTTTTCTTAGGGTTTGAACGAGCGCGCTGCCGGTTTCGGAACCCCCGTCGACCCCACGCCCCACTAGATTTCCTGTGCGTGTCGAGAAGCGTAAATGTTTCGGTTTACATAACATTGCGAATATTAAAACTCGACGTGTAGGGAAGGGCGATGACATATGGAATTGGTAAACCTCTTCTTTTCTTTTCTTTTTTGTCGTTGCTCCTGCATAATTGAGAGGATGGCGTCTTATTATTCTAATTATTATTATTCTTCTTCCCCGTTGAAAAGCATCGCATTGTACTTGGGAAAATTGTGGGTCAACCCGAGAGGACAAGTGGGCTTCAATAATTAGTCGTTGTTCATTTTTTATTTAACTGTGCTTTCAAGCCTTGTATTCGAGAGGACGGTGTTCTAAACGATACCTTCCCCTTTATAGACGCATATTATCGTGATATAAATGTCTTGGGATGCAAAAGCAAAGGGAGAAAATTTCCTCAAATTTATCAAACAAAAACCACGTTCGTACATCTTGATCTTGGGGAGGTTCTTGATGATCATTACCATTTCCTTTGCTTTTTCAAGATAGTTGTGGTGGATTTTCGTTACACCTATTGGAGCAAGAAAGTCTATTTAAAGAAAAAAATTCAAAAAAAAAACATCCAAAAAAATATTATAGGAAGTCTAATTTTATGGTCTTTAAAAACTATTTATTGCTTTTTCTCCGAACCTTCCAAAATGGAAGAGAGTATTTTAACTTATTCAAAAAATATACATGACATAACTCTAAGAACTTAAGACAATAATATTTGCAAAACTTGAAATGAGACAAATCAAAGAAGAAGAAAGTAACATGTAAGAACTTGCTCACAAGAGGAAAACAACAGCTGAAAACGGCCGCTAGTACCCAGCTGGCATAGTAACAATAGGGGGAATCCGTCCAAGGGAGGAAGCTCACGTCTGATTAGCCAGCCAGGAAGGCAATAGCTCGCTCAAGCAATGATCAGTGATTGGTCGGAGAGGCCGATCGGCTCCACCAAGATCGAGACTATGCAGTATGATTTACAGGTAATCGAGTCGTGGTCTCCACATACACACAAACAAGAGGAAATGGAAATGGTATCTTGTAGTTTGACAAACATCAAACAATATTATCGCAAAAAACTCAGATACTATCTAAAATCTAATGCAATTTTGCTTTTGCATTAAGTGCTACGCGTACACGTAATATCATTGCGATCATGATCAATGACGCAGTCATCTCCCTTCATTAATGAGCGTAGGTGGCAACTTCTCGCCACAACTCGTTAATCACCACTGATTTTGCTTCCGAAAGAACGCACGAGACGATGATCATCCCGTGAAACTTTGGGGCTTGATCGCGATGCGGGTTTTATCTCTGGGGTCAACAGGCTTTCCGTCCGACGTTATAAAGTTCTCGCATGACAAGTGGCTCTGCGTCGGCCATCCCCACTGGTGACACGTGTCGTCCCTACGGCCTCAAGGGTCATCGCGTGTCTGGTTGCCTAAAGGTGATGGTAGAAAAGGATTGATTGCCACATGCAACTGCGCCTTTTGGAGGGCGTCTGAATTTTCTTTTGGGAGCTTAAATTGGGACTGAATTTTCTTAGGCCGAAGACTTTTAATCATACCTTCGGGATTTTTCTCTTGAGCAACGGTAGATAGGTACAACATATATTTGCTCAAAAAGGGTTTTTTTTTTTGTTCCATTAACGAGGTAATGATAGTTACTCCACAATATGGTTAATGCCCACTTCAGAATATAAGACTCGATGTAGAGCAGTGACTTTCATCGAATCAATGGATGAAGGCTTTTGATTTTCACTTGGTAAAGTAATTCTGAAATATTTTCTATGAATAGCGCCAGAGGAAATGAGATCTTATGTTACACAAGTAATTTTATGTTACTCCAGCAGAGTGCTAATGCCTGAGTAGGCTTCTATCAAATCACGTAAGTGTTGTATACTAGTTTCGACGAAAAAGAGAGCATAAAGCTCAAGGAAACTTCGCCACGAAGGAGAAAATTTGCTTCATGCTAATAGTAATAGACACCTCATTTTCTACTAAAAATTCTTGAAAGTTTGATCAGGTTACCTTATACCAATTTGTTTTGATAATATGGTCAAGTGGCATGATTGGGCGGTATTTATTAAAAGGTTTTTGACGATGCACAAGTAGTCTAAGTTCAATGACCGTATCTCATAATACATCATCTGTTAATCCTGGCCATCTTATCTTGGTGGTGTTGGAAAATTTGTGATTTTTCCAATTTTAGTGTTTTTTTATATAAAGATGACCTCACGAGCTTTCCAATGGAGGAAAAATTGCATTAATTGGATTCACAAGGAGGACGTGCGACTTTTCTCTATGGCCGTCCGTCTAGCTCAAATCCTAGAGAGGGGGAATTTTTCTGATCGGAGTACATTTTCGAAATTGTGAGATCCCAAGCTTACGATGGATGAAAATTTGGGTCGGTCGAACGTTGATCAAAAAAGTTTCGCAAGTCAAAATTCGATCAATTTTTTTTTCTGAGTCTAAAACTAAAAGTGGTCAATGGACAAGTGCCATTTGGCACTTCCTTGTTGGCCAAATGTGCTATTGGCAGTCAGGAATATTATCAAAACAATCCTAAACATATTACCATTTTTTCAATTCAATCATAAACATTTTTTTTGTCAATTCAATCCTAAACCTTTTGTAATTGTACCAATTCAATCCATCCAACCAACTTTGTCTGGCTAATGCTAACATGGAAAATATTTTAATATTATTTTATTTTATTGAATTTTTTTTGAAATTTTCTTTTCCCCCCTTCTCTCTAGTTGCCGACAACTAGCCAGAGGCAAGGCCAATAAGGGACCTCATTGGCCTTGGAGAAGCCTAGCCATGGTCGGGTGGCCTCGACCAGGTTGCGCCATTGCTAGATCCAAAGATCCATAACTTGATCAAGAAGGAGAAGTGATGATAGTGTAAGGGGATCGAGCATATCACATCAGAGAACTTCACCTCCTTTGCCATCATCGAGGTCCTTGGCTCCATCCTCACCAACAAGTACTCTGAGGGCACACCCGACAATTGCTACTATGGCGGCAACAAGTACATCGATGAGATTGAGAACCTTTGCTGCTCCCATGCCCTCTAGTCCTACCGCCTTGGCCCCACCCGCCGGGGCATCAATGTCCAACCCCACTCTAACTCCCTCACCCAAAGGTGAGGGCAAGCCTCGCCCCCATGGCCAACGAGGCTCGACCTTCGCCTGATACGGCAAGGGCCAGCAGCGAGAGAGAGAACCTCGCCCATGGGGTTGGCAATGAGAGAGAGAGAGAGAGGTAAAAAACAATTATAACAATATTTGCCATATTATTATAACAATATTTGCCATATTAGTGTCGGCCAAACGCTGGGCATCTGGCTAGCGTCAATGTCAACGCCGATCGGCCAAAATTGGTCGAATGGATTAAACTAGCACAATTGTAAAAGATTTGGTACTAAATTGACCAAAAAAAAAAGGATTTAGGACTAAATTGAAAAAATTACAATAAATTTAGGACTGTTTTAATAATTTTCCTATCGGCAATCCTATTGCCACCAAGGCTAGGACCGATGCTGTAGCTTCACAAGGCCCGCGCAAGGGTAGATCGTTCATATAAAGCTTTTAAAGACGTCAATTCCAGTTTAGAAAGCCTAGGTTATTTGTCCAAATCGCAAAAAATTACGTGAAAATAGCTCAATGTATGGATCACATATGCAAGCTAAAGCTGTGAACTTGACCGATTTATAGGATTTGCATGGTGCTCCATGAGTCTCTAAATAGTTGGGCCTCTACACTTTGCCCGTAATGTAAAAGAAAATTGCATTAATTGATTGGGATAACTCCTAAGTATCAAAAGATTCAAAAAAATATGTATCAACATAGGAAATTTTGCCAACCACAAAATTACCTTAACTTCCTACTTATACTTGGATTCCGTTTGTTTCACGCAAAAAAAATTCTAGAAAAAAAATTTTCAGATTTTTTACATTCGTTTCACGCAAAATGAATTGCTTAAGGAAAACATTTTCAATCAAGGGGAAAAGTGTTCTAAACTAAGGAAAAATGTTTTCCACTTTTCAAGATAAGGTAAATATTTTTCTCACTCACTTTCTCTTATTTTACACCCATGTGAACCTTTCCATCTTTTTTTTATTTCACTTTTAAAAAATTCGGATTTTTAATCTTTTATTTTTCTTTTTAAATTATTTTTTATTTTTCTCTTTTTAAATTTTAAATTTTATTTTTTTACTTCTGTCTTGGCCAATAACAAGCAGTGAGCTTGAGGCATCGGGCCTTGCCTCTTGCCATTGGTAGCAAGCTAGGTGCGCAACAAGTTGCTCGCTAGATCAATGCTTGAGGCCCTCATCGCTCGCCAGATCAACGAGTGTAAGTCTTTGGCTCGCCGATCTAGTGAGCTCGAGGCTCGCCACTCACCACCGACACCTTGAGCTCACTGCTAGCCAAATAGGTGAGCGGTAAGCTCAAGCCTCACTAGATTAGTAAGCACAAGTCTCTCGTTGATCTGGCGAGCAACGAGCTCGAGCTCATCTTTAGCCAGGTGTCGATCGGCGCTCAACTAAAGAAGAAGACAAAAAGAAAAAGAAAAAATAATATAAAAATCGATTTAAAAAAATTAAAAAAATTATTTTAAACGAACGAATGAAGGAAAATAATTTTCATTTTATTTTCAAGTTTCAATCGAATAGCAAAAAATAAGTACATTTTCTTGGAAATTGAATTCTTGGAAACATTTTCTAGAAACGCTACATTTTCCGTATAACGAATGAAGCCTTGTTGAGATTATCAATAAGTATGTGAAATGCCCTTTTCTGCCAAAATCATGATGATCACCATATGTGGCTCTTTTACTTTTGAATAGGCTTTCCCACTGAACAATTCTGAATTACCGTTTTGGTTTAAACATTGATAGGATCACTTTGATCCTGTTATTGAAATCTCACCTGAAACAATACAAAGACGGCAAAATCTTCCATACCTATTTCAAACCTACATCACATGAATGAAAATTATTTCCAAGCCCCTTTTCACCGAAATCCAAGCATCTTATCATAGGATCCAAGAGGGGGTTATCCCTCGCGTTAGGTAGGTTGTCCCTGAACCATCTCATCGCCTGCTTTACTCTTCGACGTTAACCGCTTAAGTATGCACGTAAAGGAGGTCTACAAAAGAGATATGATGGCGATATGCATGTATCTGTATTGTAATGATGGGATCTTTTCATCAACTTGGTTAATTAAAAGTCTATAACGCTTCAATCCGAGACCCACCAAATGGCCCCAATGTCATTAACATTACCATCATTATTAGCATTATCTCATCAATTTTGTCGTTGAAAGGAAATTTCTTGCTCCCTTCGTGTGGCTTGTACCTTCTAATTATGGCATCTCAAGAGAATTTCTAATGGCAATTTGCATGGAGGGGAGCGACAAGCGTGTCTTGCCCTACGTTGGCGGGGCTCTTATGGCATTACTTTAACGGCTTAGAAGTCCCATCGATTGGATTTAGATAATGAGAGAACTTAAATTTTTATCAAGACTTAGTTGTGTAAGTTTTAGTTCAAATTTAGAGGTTGGAAAGCCGTTCGGGACACCTCTCAAAACTTATTTAATATAGTATATGGTTGGCTCTAAAAGGTTTTTCTAAGGAAATTGGGGTTGAGATAACATTGTTGGGTCCAATAGCTTGTCGATCATAAGAGCCAAGTGAAGTCAGTTATGTCGAGTATGATGACCAAAAGGAGAAGAATCGAATTGAGGGGAGAGAAGGTCGAGGAATTTTTGAAGCTTAAAGATCTTCTTTTCTGGCGAATTTAGGTGGTATCATGAGATTCTTATCGAATATAAATGCAAATTCCAAAAAAATAAAGAGCTTGACGATGCGTGCACGATTAATTGATTACCGGATGGATACTCATCGTGAAATGCTAATTTTCGCTAGCATGTCTCTTATAAGAATCTTATCCCCTTTAGGGAAAAGCACAACTGATGAAGTTCAATCAACAAACTATTTTACTAAATTTAGAGGATAGCATGTCTTATTATTTGTATTTCATCACATTTGTCCAAATTATGCATTCTCGAAAGCTCGATAAACTCATTAAATATTCCCGCATGCCAATTGCTTCCAAGCATTATATAATGTAGAAAGGTCTCGATATACCAATCTAAATCGGCTACTGTATACCTGGTCCATTATTCATGGCTAGGAAAAAAATGTCCTTTTTAAAGTGGAAAGTTTCATCATCTTTTTCCCCAATGATGCAAGAGGATGCGGTCCCAGGTTTGGACAAACTTAATTATCGACAAGATTAGTGATCGTTACGGGATGTCAAATCTATTGCTATTGATAGCTCTCATGCGTGTGTAAGATTGGCTTCCATTACATGCTCCGCCACCATTATTCCTTATATATCTCAACCGTTTAACCGTGTAGAGCGCAAATACTCCTCATGGCCCGCACAACTCCATTTCATGTATTCAACGCTTGAAGTATTTCGATGGCACCTATAAAAGTTTAGATTAAATCTTGCTTTGTGATCACGCTTGAATCATACATAGATTGATCAGTTGCTATAAAATTGCACATGCATCTCGAAAGAAGTTCATAACACAGGAAGAGTGAGAAATTCTTTCATAAATGTGCCAAACTTTTTCAAAGTCATTTTGTCTTCTCAATTAAATAATCGAGATGTTGGTTCCATTTTATTTATGTTTAGATTCTATCATGTTAACCTAGGCTGATATGTCATGACTTTTACATCTTATGCACAATTTCCCATATTGTTTAGCATAGACAAATACTCGTATTGGTCTCAAATATATTCCCTTAAAAAGACTTAAGGTAGAGAAGTATGTGTTGTCGATGGAAGATAATTAGACCACGCACGTGGCAAATGATATGACAACTTTTCACTTGAACTAATTTGGGCCTATCCAAATTAGTGATTTGGGTTTTGGACAGCAAATGATATGTACGGCCCAAAGATAAAGACTTAGGATATGCGTCTACAGTATTTCCATAGCGTCTTCCATTTCCACCCAAGATGAAAAGCATCTTCGATTTACTCTTTCTAAGTTGATTTAAAAAAAGAAGATAACCCCCTCTAAATGAACGGCGCATCAGCTTAATTAAATGCAATCGTCGTGATCAATCATATCCCACCAATTGCATAGGAAGTCATCATTTCCAAACCAATCGAGACTCTAATCCCCACATGTGCTCCAATCGACATGCAATGGTTGATTCTCGACATGACTTTGGTGACTAACATCCACCTCTAATCCGAGGTTGATGACAACGAATAGACACCACTTTAGGTGGCAGAAGTTTGGGGACGAATGCATTGATGCTAGCAAAGGAGCTCAGATCCATGCAGCACCCACATGACATTATGCACAAAGAGATACAGAAGTTCGAGACTATAGCTTAATGGGTAGGTTCTTTCTGGGAGCATGAGGGCATCATGATAATATGGCAAAGTCTGGTATTACGTGCTTATGTCTCGTCTACTTAGACGCAGTAAATTGAAAAGGTCAATTTAACCCTAAATAGGGAGGATTCCAATCTTTCTTTCATTTTTTCTTAGGGTTCAATAAAACCCCCCAAAAGGCATGTCATTTTGAAAAACTACTCATCATTTTTGGATAATTTCCTCTATCATTGTCAACAGTTAAGATCAAGAAGCAATGGGGAAGATAGAGCTCCTATAAGCTAAGTTAAAAAAGAAGAAGAAGCTGTGGAGCACATGGCTCTACAAGTCTAGGACCCACCAGGGGGCAGACAAGTTGCATCCCGTGAACCTTTTCAAAGCGCCTTTTCACTCAATTTGAGCCACGATTGCAAACCCTAGTGTGAACTCCTGACCTCTCTCTCTCTCTCTCTCTCTCTCTCTCTCTCTCTCTCTCTCTCTCTCTCTCTCTCTCTCTAGTCCATTCGCTTCACGGGCAGCATCAGTCTCTGTCTAAATCGTCGCTAAAAGCCAAAACGATACCATACAATACTCATTCGAATTTAGCTTGGACGTCGATCATAGGTCCATACGTGATTTGGCAGTCTCATGTACCGATATGGGCCTTCCCGGATAGAGATACCGCGCTCTGCGATCGAGCTCTGGTAGTTGAAGATCGTCAAGTGATCGAACATCGCGTCCGACTCGTGTCCTCCCCTTGGAATTTGGATTAGTCGGGAGCCACTTGACCCGGTAGATTTCTTCTTAAATAATCCGAGATTCGAGCTTGTCGTTCTTGATTGTACAGCTACGGAATTGTACTGATTGATCAGGCTTTGTTAATTTTAAGGATTTGCAAGCGCTGTGTTCTAAGTATTTTACGAGTCAACCCTGAGTGTCCACCCATTCCACATGCATCGATTTTCAATCACTCGTTTCTTTTATCAGGTAATTTGCTGTGGTTCGTTGAAACAGAAGCAGAAAACGATTATTAGTACATGTTTTTGTTCTCAACTAGTTTAATTAAATGGAGGGAAGGGCCCCGTGTTAATGGCGACAACTTTGCCTAAATGGTAATAAAATGGCGAATGCCATTCTTGCTTTGCTTGGCCCCACGAGAGATGAGAGACGTTCCACCAGAACAATATTCCTCTTCCTTGTCTCCATATCCAGTATGATTGCTCTTCAATTTCACTAAAGAGTTAAAAGGAAATCGCATCTTGGTCACTAGTAATTGAATGATGAATGCCGAATACGATGCTTTCCTTAGCTAAAGGGAAGTGGTTTCACATGTGCCAAATTATAATATGCATTCACATGATGGGGTGAGTCTACATTACTGTTTCAAATACGAGTCACTTGTTTAAAAGCCATTTATAGCCAATGGAATCATCGAGTACCTGAATTTATCTTTTCCCAATCGCTTGGATGTCAATTTTATAAATTGGTTAGTTGAGCTAGTAGCATCACCATGATCGGATTGTCTTCTCATTTTGAGAGATCTTAAACAAGGAACGTCATCATTGAAGAACATGGCATGGCATATACACGAGATAGAGTGAAAACTAGAGCAATGATATGTAATCTGAACTTTATGAAGGCTATGAAATCAGAAAATCGATTAGGATCGCGATGAGCATGTGAGATCAAAAGATCACAATATGCACTAATTACCCTAGGTAGACACGGATGGTATAACCATTATGGTTTGCCCAATGGTTACCATTCCCACATGAGAAGGAGAATGTGGGAGTTTCGAATCCCCATCTTTTTAGTGAGGTTGGGATGGGGACGATTTAGCGTCATGTATAAATTTCAACTCTCACGCCATGCAATAAAATAGAGCAAAAGTTTGAAAATAAGAGTTAGAGTAGGACTACACACAAAAAAAGACACAAATGGTATGTTTTTCTACATAAATATCTTATCCTTGGATAATAATCTCTTTACGACGTTGTATGATTTCATTCTCGGACAATAATTTCTTCAATTACCAAGACGTTCAAAGTGAAAAAGGACTAGGACACTCTAAATTTAAGAGTGGATTTATATCTTAAATATATCTACTTACAAATTAACATATCGATATACCATAAACCTAAATTAAATAACCTAAAAGAGAAAACCCCTAATTCTAATTTCTTTTGCTATATCTCGCTTGGCCAATCACCTACTGCCCTTCACCTCTGGCCACGTGCCAGAGTCGAGCCGCCTCTAGAATATAGGAGCGGCACCCGGTGCTAGTCTTTCTAATGAAATAGAAAGAAAATCATGTGCTTAATAAATGCAATTTCGAATCAACATCCCGTGTGATCAACATGCTTTGGTTGGGAAACTTCTCAACTTGTTAGAACGTCCGTGCCGAGAGGAAGAGAACGATCTGAGAGGAGAATGAAGCAAATTTTCAATGCGCACATTTTCTCATAAAATACTCTACTAACTTCATGAATCAGGTGGCATATGAGCTGAAACTTAGGTCATTGACCTAAACATAAAATTGTTTGTGGTTGTCGAAATTAGGCATCCATCCCTTACATTTCTAGCTAGTGAATATATATTACTTAAACAGTGCCTTTGACCTACTCAGGCCGATTACATATGGCTCGGGTCAGATGGCGGTGTTCCTGTGTGATCATTGCTCCGATAATTCAGGAGCTATTTACGTATAAGTCGTTCAATTAATGGTCAATCTATATCGCTCAGCCTTTCTCTTTTGTACTTTGAAACTTGCTTAAAATATCCATAACTCAGGCTCAACTTGATACTGTCTTGAAGCGAAAATCATACAAAAAAGTCTAGCAAAAAACGGCCATAGAATTGGCATCTACATGAATGTAAACTCTTGCATTTGGCGGACTTATGTACATTAGCAATTCTTAAATCTCTCATGACTGCATATGTCAAAAATTTGCACATTCGACTTATTAAGGCTTGTACTTTCTGCAGAGCATAGGCATAGGCATGGACAGTCACGTGTTTCGTAGAATGTTTAAGGTCCATTCGAAAATGCTTATGTCGGCCGAGAATGAAAATACCCTCGAAATTAACGATGCCCAATGACAGAAATTATATTCTAGACTATATATATTTATGTCCATTTTTTTTTAAGGTAAAGAAAACAAGAAGCATCATATCTGAACTAAAAATAAAATGCATATCCAGGCAGTGAACCAAAAGGGATAAAAATTTACAAAGTGATGGGCGGAAAAGAAAGAACTGCTTCAATTTCTCACTTATCATGGCGGTGCCTCCTTATTCACATAGCTGTTTACCAATGCCAGTGCGTTGCTCGTCACCTTCTTCAACTCCCCCGCCCGATCGCAGACGCCCGACTTCACCTCCCCGTCCGGCACGTCCTCGAACCCGTCCGTACAGGTCTCCTCGTCCGTCAGGGCGGCGCTCATCCACGTCTGCACGTTGCTCATCTGGAACCTGAACCTCTCCTGGCTCGCCCCGCCGCCGCCACTGCCGCCGACCTCCCCGAGCCGCCGCATCTGCTTCAGCGAGCCGCGCATCTCGCCGACGGCGTCGCCCATGTTGGTGAGACAGTCGCGGAGCGCGGCGGAGGCGGACTGAGCCTCGGCCGTTGGGTCGACGGTGTGGCTGCGCGAGATGTTGGTGAGGTAGGCGGCCATCTTCTGGGCACTCGCGAGGCTGACGGCTACGGCGGCGCGGGCCAGCTGGCCGGGGCTCTGCTGGACGGAGCCGGCGTAGGTGGAGAGGGAGCTGTAGCAGACGTCCGGGTAGAGGGTCTCGTTGCAGCTGGCGCGGATGAAGGCGGTGCCGTTGTCGGGGGAAGCGGCGGCGAGGATCGGGACGATGTGGAGGAGGAGCAGCGCCAGAGTACGTCGGGCCTCCATCATGGCATGCTTCTCTTTTTTCTGGTTCCGCAGCGATGGATGGGACTCCTGCGCTGGTTATAAACTCCAGGCGGATCAGCACACAATGACGAAGATAGCCTCCGCAGGGATGCGATATAACGGCTTTGCCACTCGTATTCGTTCCTCGCGTGCCAATTGCTAGTGCAACCAATCTGTTTGGTAAGACTGAAAAGTTAAGTCTAAAGCCCTATGGTGGAGACCGTCTCTAGCAACCATCATTAGATTGCTAACAATGACAACAGCCTCTCTTTGTTTTTTTTTTTACACTCGCTTATTTTGTTTCTGCATCAAAGGAGCCTATGGAATCGTTGAATATGATATTATAAAAATTAATTATCGATCGATTTATGATGCAGCTATCCTAAATGAGAAGCGAGGCTTAAAATGGTGGGAAACTAGCCGGTTCGATCTATTATTGATTAGGTCGGTTTCAATTCTAGATCACATTCGGATGGGGGTTGTTTCGATTTATAAGATTTCAAGGGTCGTCTATTCTCGGATACAAGTCGAGACCAATTAGAGTAGTTATTAGTTTTGGGCTCTCTATGAGTCCAATGTGGTTTCGATTTTGATTTCAATCTCTCTATGAGTCCAATGTGGTTTCGATTTTGATTTCAATCTTTTCATGTTTGGACATGTTTGAATCAATTTGAATCAATAGGTCAATTCTTTTTTATAATGAACTAGTACACGGTATCTTACCTTATAGCAATTTGAATTTTAAAATTCGATTTCAACGCTCATTAGCAATGGATGTTTCAAATTGCGACGTACATTAACGTATTAAACTATTAATAATAAAGCAAAATAATGTAAAACAAAATCAACGTAATAAACAACCCAAGTTATTGCGACACATTTTACAAATTCCGATCAATGCATTTTTTTTAGCTTGAAGATATGTATGGTCACTTTATTTAAACTTATTCGCCAGAGGTAGCAAAAACCTCCGAAACCAAAATAACTAATATAATAAAAAGAGGAAATACCACATACGTTAACAAGAAAAAATGTTGAAAAAGTTTTCAAGATTTTCTCCTACAAAAGATTAGGTTTCCCTCTTTAACGTTGGTCCAACTCGAATCATGTCAAACCTATTATGGTCACTTCGGGTTCGGCGTGGTCTATTACTTAGATTAGTTTGGTTTCAATTTTGAATAGGCTAGGGGCAAAAGTCAGATTCGGTTCACTGAAGCTTCGATTTTCCCCTACTTCAAATCGGATCGAACTTAGATGGTCGAACATAAATCGATCTCGTCACGTCCGGTTCATTTCGAATAATCATGGGTTGGTTCCCGTAGTCAGCTTTTGCCGTGCCCAATCAAGTTGGTGTGGCAAGCGAATCCTATAAATGCCTCGATTCCAACCGGCAACGGCAGACATCCGAGGACCACGAGTCGGCACCAATAATGTCTTCCCAAGGTGGCCCGTGAACCAGCGCGGTTTCTCGATCGCTCCTTAATATTATCGAAGGCAGAGAAGGACCAGGACCCTCGGGTTCTCCTTGCTCGCCAGCGCCTCTTCGCTGTCCTCATCGAAAAGAACCACAACGATCGCGCCGCGTGGCCGCGATTTCACGAGGGCCTCCATTCTTCTTTTTGTTGTTTTTTTCTTGCTGCGTACACAGGGCGAATAGTCCTTGTCGGGGAGCAGAAGTCAGCATCCGACCTTTTCGTGATCCTCTGCTTTCGCCCGACGGAAGTGAAAGCGGCAATGCCCTTTGTTATTGCTGAAAATCGGAGGAAATGAGCCACCGGTTATAACGTGAGGAGGGTCCACGGAATTCGCAATTATGAAGGGATCTCTTTGATACTACTTGATTATCATATCAACGCGAGATTTGTAGAGGAGGTAATGAATCATGGGTGGTAAAAACCCTAATTTATCTAGTGTTTCCGGGATTAGGGGATAAGTGCATTTGTTAATGATGAGTTTTTCTTCTTTTTGCGTGCCGACATTGTGAAGTGATCTGCTTAGTTAAATTTCGCGGCTGCTGAATTAAGAGTTTACTCACGAGACTTATAGATTGGATTGGATCTATTATCTAGAATTTCTCTTTTATTCCATCTGTATAAGTGTATGTTCACGTTGCAATCTGTTGAAGTATGTGAGAGACATCGATTGTCTTTGGCGCCTAAGGTTTCAAGAGTTTTTCTCTCTTTCATGTACCTTTGATTATGACAAATGAAGTCATGAATCTTCCTTGCCCCTTAGACACTAGTAGTCAAATCACGTTAAACATGTGCGCCGTTCTTTTCTCTAGGTTCAATGAATTTTCCGCTTGTTCATTTTTTCTCTATGTCGTCATGTAATTGTAGAGGCACGTGGTGCTTTTTGTCCTCGAATATTTTGAGATTTGCCAAAGCAGCTTTGGATTCGAAGTAGTTCTACAATTCATTTTTGTCAAATAATCTCGAGTCTCACTCAAAGGATTTTAGGGCGTCGAAATAATTTTGTATATTCCCAAACGAGCACATAAACAATCATTCATGGAACAACATTCTGAATGAAATGCTGTCTTTCAAGCTTCCCAACATAATAGTGTGAAGTACAATTTCGAAAATGAGAAATCCAAACCCTGTGGCCTCCTTTTACAATACTAATGGCATTAACAAACCAATTTCCCTGAAAAATTCCAGCAATGCGAACCATTGACGTGAAAGCGCTCTTATATCCAAAAAAGTTAAGGGACAAGAATGTTGAATATTCAAATCCGAAAAGTTATAGTATACAAAACCGACTTATCTAGCATGGTAAATATCAAGAACTAGCCATTTAGCGGTACGTTTGCTTTTGGTGATGAAACAAGAATCATGAGTCGCGTCGTTAACGCAGCAATTGCGGGACGGTGGTCGGTAAAACCTGGCAGAGGCGAATCATTGTCCTAGAACGGACACCCAAAAAAGGAAAGGGGAGGTCACTGTTCGTACTGTTAAACAAGTGACGAAACAAAGGATGAAATCTTTTCTGGGTTCTCTCAATGATGAGCCCGCCAGATAGTCTCTCCCAACAGGCCCACGCAGGTACGAGTGCTGCCTATAAGCCCGCGACGGCCTAATTCTCGGCAATTACATGGGACCCGGATGATCCGGCATGGGCTTTCACGATGTTCGCGATTCTCTGTCCATGTATTCTCTTTTTTCTTTCAATTTGCTCGTCCAAGGATGTCGAATTTGTCCCGCGCTGCTCATTCGCATTACTTGTCTTGGCATCGTGCGAACATCGCTCTTCCTAACGGCTTAAGGTTCGGAAGGTAATTGCTCAAACAGCCGGTTACTGTTATAGCTCTCGTTGCCATGTCTCGGCAAGAAATGACATAATTAAATTACTTGATAATCTCTGTATATGATACTCCTCATCAGCAAAATGGCACAAGAGTTCATTGGGTATATATAATTATTCTCTCTTGTAATCGAGAGATGTAATAGAGAGGAGAGAAATGCTAATTATAATGGAATTTTCTACTAAACATATCTTTTGTTTAAGAATGAACCTAGATAAAAACCTTGCGCATCAATTTCTCCTCTCTTTTATTCTCAACTTCCTTGTGATTATGCCTTGAATCTTAACAATTGTTATTGGAGATTGGTTTGAGGTTAGGGTTTCTTGGTGAAGAGTAATTCGAAAAAATTGATGTTGTCGGCTAGTCAATCATGGATTGAAGTATAGGAGTTCAAAGGAATGAGTCTCGAGCCATGGAATTGAATATGGAGGCTTTGCTCGTGGACAGGAATTTGTGGCACATGGTCAAAGATAACAAACCTTATGAGAGTCTGAAGGAGAAGATGAACGAGACCATGTCCAATGAATTGAAGGATGAGAAAAACATTGATTAGAGGGCACAAAACCTGATTTAGCTATGCTTTGCTAATAACTTCTTGTTGAACATAACTTCTAATAAGATAGCGAAGAATCTCTAGACAAAATTGGAAAGCCTTTATCAGAGTAAGTCGCACGCGAGTCATGAACATGCTCTTCCTACGGAAGCGACCGTATAACCTTTGATTCTTTTTCCACATACCAATATGGATAAGGAAGATAAAGCATGTACCTCACCAAATTCTAACAATGAGCCATATGCCAAAAAACGGCGCAGCATGTGGTAACCGAACTATACAACAGTCTCTGACCAAAAAAATAAAATAAAAAAGGAGTATACAACGGTCGTAACTCAACCTAGACACCCTTGGATTGGGCAGTGCACCGTAATGCACGGCATCCACCGTGAAATTCCGATAAGACGATAGGCCCGTGACGAATAGGCCGATCGTAGCATGGAGTCTCTCTCTCTCTGTCCATCCTCCAAAGGACTTTGTCGTCGTCCCCTCCAATTGATGGCCATCGGCGCAATGCATGGACCCCCACCTATCCAAAACTCTCCGTGAAATTTACCAAAGAAGGTCTCGAAAAAGGGATTTATTCTATACTCGCCCCCTCGCGACAGCAACTTAATATTCGTTCTTTTCCGGACACGACATCATTAAATGGTATTCCAACGAGAATTCACATGCTCTCTCTCTCTCTCTCTCTCTCTGTGCCAACCTCCAATGCGCAGTAGTAAATCACCCACCGAACGGAAGGGAGTAATGGCCCATAATTACTGCCCGGTCAACGCGCCATCCGACGCTTCCCCGTTATTCCCGCGACCGGATCCGTCGTCCATCGGGAGGTGGCGATACCCTTGTTGTAGGGCCCGCCCGTGATGGGACTCTTCCCACCACGTGTCGCTCATCAGTGCGTCGGTGGACCACATCGCTGCCAATCATTCCTTTCCTTTTTGACTCTTTAGCCCCCTCCGTCCCTTCATCCGTAATCTTTTTCGTTCCTTCTTTTGCTTTTGCTTCAAAAGCCCTTCAACCATTATACTTTTGGAGCGTTAATTCAGAATATGCTATTTTAAAAATCTTGATTTTTGGAGAAGGGATTACGCATTGGAACTTGTAATTTATTTATTTCCTTAACAAATACTCAAAGATACTCGTTGATATACTTCGAACATACTTTGACGGATTGTTCTTTAAAAGTACAAGTTTTGTATTAGAAAAGAACGAACTACAAATCATTTATGAGAAAGAATAAATGTATCCATGAGCAAGAAGAGATGATGATTTGTCCTTAAGCAAAGGCATAGCCAACATCCAATAAACATGATTTATAACTAAACCTTGAAGTAAATTTCATTGGTTGTTGAAGTTTGATCATCTAATGGCAAGTACATCTTTCGTAAGGTTTAGATCAAACAAAAAAAAAAAGTAAAAATTTAACCGGACTGACCTTATTCAAGTTGATTGTCAAAAATTTTACTGGGCCCCAATAGAGCTCGTTTACAGTAGAAAATGGAAAAAACTAAGGTATGGTTTTATATTTATCGACGTGTACATCTATATACATATACTAGGTACGTCTTTTGTGGGTATCTAAGTACACAAGGAATCCGTTTTCTCAATTAGGCCTAGATGTCTTTCAAGGTGTTATGAATTTGTAGTATACCACCCGAGCTATTCTAATACGAAGAATTAAATCGAGCATCAGGAAAAAGGGAGGATTCAAAGTAGATTTGACAAAAAGCTCATATTCTAATCGTTCAATATTTATTGAATTTTTCAGTGTCGCGCAATGGATTATTTCGTAAATTATTACATCTCTTAGTAAGTTAACAATTTTGCCCCAAGTGTCCTTTTCCGATTTATTTTTGGCTAAGATTTGTCCTCCGGTTGGCATATCGGATAAGTTTTCGCTTTAGGCCAGAAATAGACAGGTAGATCGAGGACTATAGTTTGGAGCATTTCTTGATTACTCGGGCCAACCCGACCCGACGACGAGCCGGTCAAGCATGCGATTGCATTGGAATCGGGAACCCGAGCATCAAATCGTACTGCTTCATCCACGTGGCCTCATCCAGTTGGCCCATTCCCTGGAATCCAATGCAACCTTTTTCGCGTTATAAGAAGGGAGCCACCGTCCCGCCCACTTCCCTCACTCACCACCGCCACCACCTTTGCGCTCCGCCGGCAAGAGAAAATGGCGCGAAAGGCCCTCCCCTCGCCGACCACCACCTCCTCCCCGGCGCTCCCCGCCCTCGCGATCCTCCTGCTGCTCCTGCACCACCCTCTCCGCCCCGTCGCCGCCGCCGGCCACGACTACTTCGCCGCCCTCCACAAGAGCATCCTCTTCTTCGAGGGGCAGCGCTCCGGCAAGCTCCCCCCCGACCAGCGCGTCCGGTGGCGGGGCGACTCCGCTCTCCACGACGGCGCAACCGCCGGCGTAAGTCGCCCCACTACACCCCCACATTTGCCCCATCCTTTTCCTTCTCGCAATGCAATGCGTCTCGAGTTCATTTCGACATGTCATCCGGCATTAACGTGAGAAATGTGATTCGATAAAAAAATAAAAAAAAACGTGAGAAAATGCTAGTGCAATCTCTCACAATCTGCGAAGTGCGGGGTGTGATTATTAGTAATTTTGTTTTGTTCCAGCGTATGAAATTTCATATTAATTTTCTTGATTTTCGACGTCAAGAACTTCCTAATCTGAGTTTCTGCGTCCATCGCCGCATCGCCAGGTGGACTTGAGGGGGGGCTACTACGACGCGGGGGACAATGTGAAGTTCGGTTTCCCAATGGCCTTCACGACGACGCTGCTGGCATGGAGCGTGATAGACTTCGGGCGGACGATGGGTCCGGAGCTCCCGCACGCCGTGAGCGCGGTGCGGTGGGCGACGGACTACCTGCTGAAGGCGACGGCGGTCCCCGGCGTGGTGTATGTGCAGGTGGGCGACGCCTTCTCGGACCACAACTGCTGGGAGCGGCCGGAGGACATGGACACCCTCCGCACGGTGTACCGCATCGACCGGTCCCACCCCGGCTCCGACGTGGCCGGCGAGACCGCCGCCGCGCTCGCCGCGGCCTCCATCGTGTTCCGGTCGCGTGACCCGGGCTACTCTCGGTTGCTGCTCGACCGAGCCGTTAGGGTACGTCCCTGTATCACTCTGCATTCGGACTCTGTTTCTCTCTCTCCCTCTCTGTTTCTCTCTTTTCACTATTTCATTATTCAGGAAATAGAAAAGACGATGCAAAATCAAAATGCGTCGAGCCTTTTCTTGGTTCTTCTTGATTGGAGCGATTTCTGTTTTACTTTATCTTTCACTGGAGATGGGAACGGTGGTGATGTCGGTCAGAAAAAAGGTCGCGGTCGCCTCTGCAAACAATTTCTATTTTTTTTCATTAGCACACTGCACGAGTTTGTTCAGGATTGCGGCAACACCATAGATTACGCAAACATTCCGAATTCCGATGCACGATTAGAATTGTCGTAAATTCGTACATTATCGATGAACTGGGTCATCATTTGCTCATGACAAACAAGAATATTTACTGGGGCACCACCCATTGTTTCGTAGGAGCCCACCATTCTTTAACTCGTAATGTTTTCATTTTACTGTATCATCATTCTGCTTTTGGTACATATCACACGCATAAGTAGCAAGGGTTCAGAAGATCGCACGTCCTTAACAAGCATTTGCATATGTTTTTACTTAGTAATTAAGTAAGCAAAAGTTGCACTTTTTCTAAAAGATGGTTTTTTTTTATATATATATTTTATATAGTTTTGCTACTCTGCAAAACAAAATCATTTACAGTGATCTGACAAAACGAAAATGCATTTGGGAAGTATGGGAAACATTCCTTATTGATTTTTAGTGAAGAAGCAAAGCTACTTGACAAGGTCGAGAGGGACCAACAACGTCTCTCGATCAGAAACATTCATTGCAAACAAAAAAACAGAGAAGAAGACGAAAAAGAAAAATATGGAGTGACCGTTGCGGTTTGTCTCCGTGTCACTGATTGAGGTTTTGCGTCTGTGGGTGTGAAGGTGTTCGCGTTTGCCAACAAGTACCGGGGCGCGTACAGCGCCAGCCTGCGCCGGGCGGTGTGCCCTTTTTACTGCGACGTCAACGGTTACGAGGTAAGCTTTCCCCTCCCTCGTCCTCCTCCCTGGCCGTTGGATCTGTCGGGGCAAAACAAATCGGGGCCGTCGGATTTGACGCGAGCGTGCTTTGTCGCCGCAGGACGAGCTTCTGTGGGGAGCGGCGTGGCTGCACAAGGCGTCGCGGCGGAGGCTGTACAGGGAGTACATCATGCGGAACGAGGTGAAGCTGCACGCCGGCGACACCATCAACGAGTTCGGTTGGGATAACAAGCATGCCGGGATTAACGTCCTCATCTCCAAGGTACTAATTAATTACTATTCGTTTTGATTATTCGAACCATTTAATTAAGTGCCGCTCGGAGAATTCATTAGTATACGCGCACCAGCTTATCGCAAACACGCACGCTATTTTTTCAATCCGTGTTCATGAATCTGGGCCAAAACGACGCAAACTTCAAAGTAAAAAACTTCACATGCATTTCTATCGCCAGTTGGAGTACCTACTTGTGCGAATATCTGTCGATTTTCCGAGGAAAAAACACACGAAAAAATGAATTTTTTTATCATGGGTATTCTGAATTTTTCTTTAATCAAGTGGTGGGAATGCATTATGCTACAATAGAAACCGTGAAAGGGAGCGGTCATTCTCAGAACCCTAGCGCCATCTGTAGTCGTGCCATGCCCCGCTTATGCTTATTGCCACATGGAGCCTGTCAGTCCCACTATCTTTCTACCGACCGCAGTGGCATGACATTAATCCTTTCAGAGGCCAAACCATTTATAGATATATATATATTATATCTTCTAAAAGGGGATAAATACAGATAAAATAAATGATTAAATGTGGGGCGATGTCCCTCCATTTCTTCACATGCATTAATGGTGGAGCAGTTGGAATGGAGGGAACTGGGGAGGAGGAGGAGGATGCAGTACTGCTACGGAGTCACGTGATGTACCCGAAGATGAGTGAGCTGCATACGAAAAGTCTCGAGATGGGCCCCAAAAGTATATACCCTTTCGAGAAAAAAGAAGAGGAAAAAGATAGAGATTGGTTTTGAAAATGTGGATTGTCTAGGAGGGGGACATGGCTGTGGCCTTTAGCTCACCATTTGTCAAGAATCATGGGGAAAAGGAAATTTTTGAATAATTCAAGGAGGAGGAGGATGATGATTGTGCCTGGTTTGTGGGCTCTATGGACCCTACTAGCTTTTTTACTTATTAGGGGTTATACGCTAGATAGACATATGTAGATGGACGAGTGTCTCGAGTACTTATTAAATACATTTAGCGGTCGGTCGCTTATGGAAAAAATTAACATGGGAATAATCATAATTTTTAAGGAAAAAAACATAGGTTTATATGGAATAATTGCCAAGACAACAGGGGCTAAAGGGGGACCTGTGTATCTGATGATTGCACATGATGTTGGGCGAGGCCCCTGGCCTTCGTTTTTCTGCCCTGTTTTTACTTTGTGGTTGGGGGCCACGTCTTAATCTTTCCAAGGAATTGAATCTAGATACGTATTTCCATGCAATCCCAAAGCTTGTCGCGGAAAGTCGAAAAATGCCGTGAGGGGCATTTCCGTCTTTTGATGTTGCTGAATCGAAGGGCCGGGGGGGGAAGGTGCCCCACCTTTATTCTTCGCTTTCCAATCAAAAACCCGATGGCGGTTTTGGCGACGCTGGGTCGCCACGGGTGGGGCCCGCCCTTCCGATCTCGAGCTGCACCAATCAATGCGCCGCGCATGTGCAAAAAGCCTGTGACGACGGCTCTTTTTACGACAGAGTTACGCCATTTTCCTTTTTTTCGTTTTCGGTGTCACTCGGGAAATAAAAAAAAATTATTTATTATTATTTCTATCCCCCAATAATAATAATAAAAGACTGGCTTTCCGGGGGGAAAAGCGAACGCGACTTCTCGAGAGCCGCTGCTGCGTCTCAGTTCTCACTGTCAGAAAGATTAACCAGTTCGGTTGGCATTGTTACGCCTAATAATTTTTTTTCCTTAATTTTACGATTTCTTCCGTTTAGATTTCTTCGGCGGGGTATATTGTTAATTTCCATTGTTCGAATTAACAGGAAGTGCTGATGGGGAGAGCAGATTACTTCAAGTCGTTCAAGGCCAACGCAGACGGGTTCATCTGCTCCGTTCTGCCCGGCATTTCTCGCACCCAAGTTCAATACTCTCCCGGTACATTTTCCCTTCGACTACTCCACTATTTATTTATATATTAAGCCTGAGTTAAGGAATGGTTAGTTTTCCATGGCATTTAGTGAAATCCGAGAATTTTGCCATAGTGGGTTTTTCTCGATCCTGCGCTGATTTCTTGAACGTTCTTTTTCTGGGGAAAAAAGGGGGGTTGATATTCAAGGCGGGAGGGAGCAACATGCAGCACGTGACGTCACTGTCCTTCTTGCTATTGGCTTACTCCAACTACTTGAGCCACGCCAACAAAGCCGTCCTCTGCGGCGGCACCTCCGCTTCTCCCGGCCTCCTCCGGCAGCTGGCCAAGCGCCAGGTCTCTCTTCTTCGTCCTTTGCTCCGAAATTAATAATTAATTTCTCTCTTCTGATATATTCTAATGTTAAAATATAGCGGGGACCGCCCGCATTCGATCTCTTCTTCATCGGACACGTCGGTTAAGGATGTTTCGGTTTTGGATATATTTTTTTTATCAGGTGGACTACATTCTTGGGGATAATCCGCTGGGGATGTCGTACATGGTCGGCTACGGCGAGCGCTACCCGCAGAGGATCCACCACCGGGCCAGCTCGCTCCCCTCGGTGCGGGCCCACCCGGCCCGCATCGGGTGCAAGGCGGGGTCCCGCTACTTCCTCAGCCCGGACCCGAACCCGAACCTGCTGGTCGGGGCCGTGGTCGGTGGGCCCAACGTCACGGATGCTTTCCCGGACTCAAGGCCCTTCTTCCAGGAGTCCGAGCCCACGACCTATATCAACGCCCCGCTCATGGGCCTGCTTGGCTACTTCTCGGCCCACCCTTGACTCTACCCTCCACGGCAAAAAAAAAGCACAAAAATCTTAAGAGTGGTGCGCAAAGGTCACCCTACCTATGTGGAGAGTTGCATTTTTTTAAGATGAAAAAATTTAGTCTTCAAATGGTAATTTGTGTTGTTATTATTATGGATAAGCGAATGTAGTCTGTCACTGGCTCTGCCATTCTTTTTCATCCTTAAATAGCAGAAAGTAGTGAATGTCTTTTCTTATTTCTTAAGTGTAACAATATTTCTTTTATCATAATCTTCGCCGTTTGATTTATTTCACAATTAAAGATTATAATACATACTGTCGGTCTCTCGCTGTGGTTCACAAGAAATCCTTATTCGAATCACAAACTCCTAATGGGTCAGCAATGCCAATAATAGTAGCAGCAATGGAGGCGGTAGCAGCTGATCGAGTAGTACTGATAAATCATAGAAAAAAAAAGCAAAAGATAGAAGAAGAAAAAAAGTGGGAGACAAATCTCAGCAATAAAATTTTTCTATCATTCTTATCTAGGGGGATTAGAGATGTCATTTTACCCCTTTATGAGATTCCACCCTTCTATCATTTAGTCAATTCCATATTAGTAGAAAAGTACGCATGGCTTTTGTGAAGAGAAATTATAAAAAAGGAAGAAATTAAATAAATAAAAAATAACTTAGCATGTAAAGATTTCGATCCATTTTATGAATATAAGTTCAGTCGGCTACTGTATGTTTGGGCCCAAACTTTAGGTCTGATGTCAATATCAAAACCCATTCAACCCATAAGGCCATGCAATAGGATATTTAAACAAGTTCGTCAATCATAAATGTCATAACAATACTATAGACCGATAAAATAGAAAAACAAAACGATTGGCCCATAAAGTCAAATCATATATAGTCA
Source organism: Angophora floribunda (assembly GCA_014182895.1). NCBI lineage: Eukaryota > Viridiplantae > Streptophyta > Magnoliopsida > Myrtales > Myrtaceae > Angophora > Angophora floribunda. The sequence goes on along the minus strand of CM024706.1, from coordinate 33,858,611 downwards.
CGATAAAAGTCAAATTGCTTGTTTCGCAAAAATAAACCAATTAAAAAATATTTCCTAAATAAGATTACTTGTGTCATTTATAAAAATGAATCAATGAAAAATATAGCTATTATCCATGAAAATGTTTAAACAATATTGTCATTGATACATGTTTGATTGATTAATTATTTCAAGCATACAAACAATCATTTTGGGAAGATACTTATCATTTTTTTTCGTCTATCATACTCTAATCTTTTACTTTGCCTTTTTGTAGGATTGAAATCCACACTTAAAACTAAACATCAACACTCTAACTCCTCTAAGAAGATGGGGATTTAAACCTCAATAACTCCCTTCCCACGTGAGAATGATGGTAAAGTCGTTCATTTTATGTGAAACACATAATTTGGAATACATTTTCCAAAAATGGTCATTTGTGTTGCTTAAAATAATTAAGTAAAATATATATATCTTTATCATCGACAATTATTTGTGTTTGAAAATTTTAACTTAAACCATAAAAATAATTCATGTTCATTTGTTTTTATAAGTGATGCAAATGATCACTTTTAAGAAAATTTATTTCAAATTATTCATCTTTCATCAAACAAATGCACTTAAAGCTCCTTGATTGTTTCCATTTGTTTTCATTCCTTTTTTGCTTATAGGCGCTATTTCCACACATCAAGTTGCTTGAGACCCAACCCTTTTTATGGACATAAACAAAATTATCCTTAAACTCGAATTATTATAAGCAATAAATCTTGAGTGGTCCCACCATAAAATTTTTTTCCTAATTCTAATTTTTTATTATTTCGTTCTCTGAATTCTATTTTCTGAAAATTATTCCTCAAACTTTTAAGGAGTCTAGATTACTTTTCATCTCCTATGAAATTGAAATTCTTTGTTTGTTGAGTATTATAATATGTCAATAATAAATCATACTTTCATCTAAAAGCTTAAATTTTTACAACAATTAGCGGTGATCTCAGAAAATTTCACATGATATCAAAGCATATTCTAAATTCAAATTTTTCTAGGCAACCAAAGTCTCACAGAATCTCACAATGAGTATTGAAGTTTTTTGAATGGATCTAAGTCTTCAAAAAGCATTATAGTATTCACATTAAGCAGATATAGATTACTTATAGAGGTTACAAATGATTGACATTCAACACCTAACAATAATATCACACATTACTTATTTTATCAATTTTATGAAGCAATATAAGTAAAGTCACATTTGTCTTTCACATTAATATAACACACTAACAATAACATATACATTGTCACAACATGGTGCTTATGAGTCATTTAATGATGAGTTTCAAACGAGCTTGAAATGATCAACACGTCATGCCGTCCTCCACGATCGGAGCCACTGGTGGCAACGGAGCCATTGCCACCTCGTGATTTTGCCTCTCCATGCTCTCAAGCCAACCTATACATGTTACCATGTCAAATTGACTACACAAGTATATCAAAGTTCAATGACACGGATATGAATCCAAAGGAAATATGTCCTCAATATATTACTACCAAGGGAAGGGTCGAATCCGCGGTTCTGGAGCTCGCGATACTCTTGAGTGAGGGCGCACGCCTCGCAACAGCAATGGACGGCAAAGTCCTCAATGGTGCTCCCGTCGATCTTGTACTGCTTCCTCATCTTCAGACGGTAGAAGAAGGAATAGCAGCATGCACACCCAATCAACCAAGCGATGAGGAAGTAGATTGCGCCATTTTGACCGCAAGCTGCAAGCATATGAATTATGATGATTTGACCATTGGTAATCGATCATCTATCTTGTATACATGCTGCAAGCATAAGTTATGCCATTTGATACATGACGGAGTGAATTATACAGTGATATCATCCATCAATTTACAAAGTTTTTACATGTTAAATAATAGTTGTTAAGGGAAAAAGAGAGACATTAACTAGACTCAATTGTTTAATGAACTAGACTTGTTTCATATTCAAATTAGAGAATCTTAATCTATCAAAGTCGACAAAAGTCAAAGTGATATTGACACCGATAGCCATGAACTTTTTTCTTGGACATTTAATGTGGTCCTAATTTTTTTTTTTTGTCAGATCTATTCATAGAAATTTAAAAAAAATCCAACCAATGCAACCATTATATTATAAATTCTAACATCATTAACTAACATGGTCATAATTTATGTTCACTTGATGTTAGATATACCATGCTAGTGTTCATGTGGCTTAAATATCATTTCAACATCATATTTCTTTCAAACTTCTTATATTGGCCAAAAAAGAAAGGAAAGAAAATGATTTTTACATTTGGAAAAGCGACATGGCAATCCATATCGTTATTTTGGCTCGATAAACATAAATTATGATAAGAGCGCAACCCTATTTTGTGACCATAATTACAGTATCTAGACCCATTAGTTCAGCACGGTCATGGTCATCAACTGGCCGCATTCAATAGAGTAACTGGCAAGAAGCAAAAGTAGTAAATAAGTTCATAGTCCCGTCGGCAGATGTCTAGATAAACCTAACTTAAGTATTCCTACAATTTTTGATCATGCAAAACAGACCCCCCATATTCCCTAATCAAATATACCGGGGGTATCCCCTCCTATGATCCAACATTATCAAATTCCCTGCACTCTCTCTTCCTACTTTTATATGCATAAACATTGGATTTTCGCACATAGCTTAGGATTTAGATTCCACCGTCGAGCACTTGCGAAAAAGAATAAATTGAGAATAGGTTTCATGGTTTAAATAGCAATTTCATTTATCTCTACTAAGTTTAACCCGCAGTTTATAAGTTACTTACACAAAGCTCTTTTGTCGACGATTTCTGAAACTTGGCCGAACGTGATGCAAGGACACCAGAACGTAATGCAAACTACACAAGCCATCACATTGTTTAATTTATGAATTACAAATAAATATGACGTACTTGAAATTGCAAATTGCCTTTTAGTGTTTAAGCACAAATTACACTGGACACAGCTTCACTCATCACCTATGCTTCAAGGAGAAACATCTACGGACTTACAACGTTTGAAGTCGGAGAAGCAATTGCAAAGACCCGTGGACCAAGGGACATAGTCGAACCGTGGAGGCGGAGCGACCACCGAAACTCCACTCAGTGGCGGCAGCGGTTGTGAAGGCTCTTGCAAAGAAGTAGCCTTGTCATGAGCCTTTGGGTCGTTAGGTGTACCCATCCTTTTGAGAGAGAGAGTTGCTTTGCTTGGATATTGCGTTTACTAGATGTTTATGGTTCATATTATATAAGCATACCAAGTGGGAATTGTCATTTGCCGTGTCAAGTGGCACATACTAATTGCATCTTCCTTAATTAATTGACCAGGTCCATTCAGTTTAGGTATTTGCATTTATGTATGCATGCTCATCAATTCTTCCATGAGTAAAGTGTTTTATAAATACCCCAACCATGCCAACACCTCCCAATTACTTAACAGCTTTCAAAAAACTATCTCATTTTGAAAAAATTACCAAAAGAAAACTCTAAATTTATTATACTTATGTCACTCTAGTCCTAAACCTTTAGAAAATTTGCCAATCTGTCATATCATTGGACTAAATTGACACAAATACAATAGGTTTAACAATTTTTTTGTAATTTTCCCAATTTTGAGTTGACATAGTTTTAAGATACGATACACCATAACAACAACTATATCAAATAGAAACTAGATTGTATTTAAATATAATGATGTCTAAATTTGCACTATACCAAATGTTGTATTTTCCCTTATTCTTGTTTTAGAGGTCATTTCTCTTATCAATCATGCACATCACTCACGTGTAAATTGACGATACCGAAACCAACATAATATTAGTTGGTATATGCTACAATCAATGGGATAATGTGGATTAATTATTTTGACTTTCACTACATTTTTGTGTTAGTACCTATGTTCCACATTATATCCCCAAGATCAGTTGAACTTTTCCTAATAACGACCATATAATAATAAAAAATTTGTAAGGTTGTCAGCATCTTGTTTTCACTTATAATTTTTTTCCATCAGATTTTTGAAGAGTTCAAACTGGGGGATGCTTTATGCGGGTGACTTGAATGTCAAAGAAATTTAAGTTATTGCAAATGTGGTCAAGTTCAAGACCTAATTGCTTAAGATTAAATCTCTTTCATTTGTTAGGAACGCCATCTTAATTCATTAGTCAAAACCTAAACGCCAACTACAACTAATTTATTCATCTTGTTGGGACACTATATATATAGGCTATTATAGTTAATGCTAGATGCAATGTTCAACTCTATGCTCGTCAAAATTAAGATAATTTGTTTTCCATTTTTTGACAAACTAGTAGAATAAAAATCAAATTATAAGATGTAATACTCCAAAAGTCCGAAAGACAAAGGGCTGGTACACGCTCTCGACAGCCTTTTAATGTTTATTTCAATTAATTAAACATGATAGTCAGCGAGTTAGGTTAAGTGCGGCATTTGTACGTATATTGTTAAAAATAAAATACGCAGAAACGATAGGATCTTGCAATTTACGTCAACACGAAAATACTAGAGAAATAAACGATGAATAATAAGGACACTAGAAATTTACGTGATTCGGTCCGAGTATCGGTATCTACATCCACGAGGAGAGCCAGTAGCTTAGGGTGTAAACGGTTTGGTTTGGAAAAAACTCGAACCGAACCAAAACCGTCCCGAACCGAATACGAACCAAATCGAAAATGCAGTTCGGGATAGTTTTTTGGTTTTTTTATTTTTGCTTTACTTATTAGGACCTAAATGAAGAAAAGATGATGATGAAGAGAGATTGTTCACTTTTAATTAAGAATTTTGGTTTGGTTCGATTAACCGAACCGAACCGAAAATTTAACGATTATTTTTCAGTTAACTGAACTGAAACCGAACCGAACCAAAAACGCACAAAATTTCGGTTCGGTTCGGTTTTCGATTTCAATTCGGTTTTCAGTTTGGTTCTTGACACCCCTACCAGCAACAAATAATCCACTATAATCAAATAATCAGAGTTACAATCACTCACAATTCGAATGTTTCCCACACCTAGATTTAAACCCAAACCCAAAGTGTTTACAAGAGTACAAAATCACCGAGTGTTCAAGCCCCTACAATTCACTCATATACATACGAAAAACAAAAACTCCGTTCTTTCTTATATGCTTTGTACGGCAACTGCAACTTTTTGACTTGGCTTCTATTCTTGTGCGGCACTCTCTTCTTCTATACGGCAAAGAAACTTTGCTTTTTATATATATGTAAACCAAACACTAAAAAGAGGAATCCTAGTCAAACTTGGAATAACAAGAAAACCAATTTTGAATATGATAAAAATTATTTTAATCAAATCAAAATCTTTCTATGAATCGAGTTCATGAAAATTCAAACTCAAGGCATAATTTAACATATATAATGATAAATATTTCTACCCGAAGAAACAAATTATTTAACAATTTTCAATTGTTGCTATCGTTAGGCTTTTGCTTATCTGGAGATATATCAAGAGATAGCGGGACTAAAGTGCTTGAGGAAACATATAAGATCGGCACTCTTCTTCTCTTTGATTTGGGATGAAATTGAGTTTGATAATTACTTGAGATCGGTTAACCTACTTTCGAATTGAGTCGAACCAAACTCACCAAAACTCACCTCGACAGGCTTTGCACTTAATCAAGAACTTTAAACCATGGCTTTGAGTCTTTAGAAATTGATTGCAATCAATTTGAGTCGAACTCGAGTATCTCAGCTTTCTAGTGGAGTGGAACTCGAGCGAGAAAGTTTATGTATGTTTGAGCTCGAGCACCAAGCATTTGTATTGACATCGGGACCAATTTTTGGGCCCAAACATAGGGAAGTTAGTGATTCAAATCAAGCCATAACAGTACATTTAACTCATATTGTATACTTGAGAGATTGTGTAAACAAGTTCGTCAATCACAAAGGCCATAAGAATACATCAAATAGAATGATGGACTAACTCATCGATCACGAGTTTCCAATAGGCAGGGCTTATGTAAAGATTATGCTACATGGCAATGACCGATTAACTCAAAACATAAAAGGAAGTTAAAGATTGAGTCGAGAAGGGTTCATTGACCAATGGATAACCATAATTAAGGGGGTTTTCGACAAAAAAAAACCATCATCCTTGAAGTAACGTGCAAGTCAAAAGGAGGTTAGGAATTTTTGTGGAGAAATGTCGGGATGCATATTGGAAAGGCTTATTAAAAATACAAGAGGTATCAAAATTCAACTCATAGACAATATGCTATGAGCAAGAATCAAGCAACATCAGGAATCAGGAACAACCCATTGGACTTTGAAGATGAAAAAAATCATTTGTAGTAGATTAATTTGGATTAGACTTAGTTTAAGTTTGAATTTCAAATTCTAATTAGATTAGGTTTTTAAATTTAGTGTACCTGTGTACTTTTTTTGTGGTTATAAAAGCCTTCCGGTCATATTTTGTAAGCTTTTTACTTTCTCTATAAACTTCATTGATTTCCCTTAAGAAGTTCATGTAAAAATTAGGTCATCAAGCAAGCATGGCATCTAAGAATATAAGCCATTTGTTTCTTATACAATAAAAGTTTCCTTATTTTTTTAATCATCATCTGCATATCATTTTAATAGTTTGCAAAGTCCTTGAGATTTCAAAACATGTTAAAACCCATCTAATTTTATTTATTTATTTAAAGTTAGATTTGACATGTTAACTGGACATCAATCACCGTCCATTGGGCTTTAATCATTGAAAACCGGCAACCATAATTTTATAGAAACGCAAGTAGTAGTGTGCTGGTTAGTTAATCTCCCTAAAATATCGCGTAGGGCACAGTGCTTTTTAGATACAAACACAAAAATGAAGTGAAAAGGCAAAATAATTTGTCCATCACATCTGTCGTAACACATACCTATCACATTTCCGTCGGTATATGATATTTACAAGCAAGCAAAAATCATTAGTTATATTTATATGTGAGTCATGGTCACATATGACTATCCAATTGAGAGTCGAGGAAAAAATCATCTCCGGTGGATTACATATATGGACATCATCTATATTTATATTTAATTGAGAGCCCGTTAGGGAAAACTGTTGTTATATTGTACTGTACTGCATAATTTATGATTGGTAATAGGTATTATAAAGCTGCCGCAATTCAAAATTGGATGAGACCGTTTTCAGAAGTTGCTATAAGCTGTTGTAATTTGATAAGCATCGGTAGTGCCGGTGCTTGGAAAACACTTCAGTTGAGGAAAAGACTCAGTTAGCATTCGTGTAAAATCAAATACTTGATTAAATTAACCTTAGTCAATTAGTCTAGGACCACTTGACTCTCTATAAAGGACAAAGCCAGTCTTCCTCATTCTACTTATATAATATTAAGTAGAGCTGAGCATAAATTTAGGATAAAATCTGAACTTAAAAATCGGATTGGTGTGAATTTGTCCAATTTCATATTCCATAGTATGCAAAGTATGTTTCAAATTCAAAAATTAGGAAATTTGTTTTGACGGATAGATTATAAGTTCAAGATTGGTGGAATTTGGAATTTAAAACCCATAACAAGTTTTTATGTTTTTTCTTGGTCTATGTCTTTACTAGTATAAGCTTTCATTTGATGATTAAGACTTTTACTTTATTAATGTTTTATATTTTCATGTTCTAAATATAAATTATGATTAGTGAATTGTAGTAGTAAGTGGTGATCATTAAAGATGATAATTCATTGTAATTGTTCAATTAATAATATAAGTGAAATCTAGGTAGACTCTAGAAATGTCCTTAGACCCACTGATAGAGTAGGTTAGGTTCCAAAGTAGGTTCTAAGTTCCGAAAAATAACAAACCTGTTCTAAGAGTAAGTTTTAGGTTTTAGGTGAAATCCATATGAAACTTATAATCGCTCATTGCCTATGTCAACAATGGTCATCCACCAAACACAAGATCCAACAAAGCAAGTCTCTCTCTCTCTCCCCTCCGCGGACAAGTTGGGCGCACCAAACGACCCAGAGTCTCCTGACAAGGCTGCTCCTTCCCAAAAGGAGCTGCTACCGCCGCTGTCAGTGACTAGAGTTTCCGATGGTCGCTCTTCCTCCATCGTTGGATTGCGTAGCCTGGTCCACGGATCTCCGATACTACTTCTCCGACTTCAAACGCTGTAAGTTCATAGACGTCACTCCTTGAAGCACAGGCGATGAGTGAAACTATGTCTCTACTGTGATTCATGTGGAACTCCAAAACACTAAAAAGGCAATTCGCGATTCGGAGTATGCTATATTTATAATCAATAATTAGTTAATTAATGATGGTTTTGTGCAGTTTACATTAGCTTTTGGTGTCCTTGCATGACGTTTGGCCAAATTTCGGAGATCATAGACAGAGGAGCTTCCTGTAAATATAACTCAAAACCTCGACTTAAACTCAATAGAGATAATGAAATCGCCACTTAACATATGGTGCCTATTTTCAATATTTTTCTTCCTTAATGAGTTGGATTTTTATTTCGACTCGTTGATAAGCAACCGTAGAGAGACTAATTCTACTACAAGCGCTCGAGGTTGGAATCGAAATCCTAAATTTGCGGAAAAATCCAAGGTTTCCATGAGAGGAGAGAGTGCAGGGCCTTTGGTAACGTTGGATCTTGAAGAAGCTTGGAAAGAGGGGATATTCGCGTGTTTTTTATTAGAGAATATGGGGTCGATCTTGCTTTATCAAATCGTCAGGCTATGCCCCCACAAGCCAACAGCTTTGCCTAAAACATGTGCCCACAGGACCACAACACATTTGTCATTTACTATATTTTTCTTCCTGCCAGTTGCTCTATAGAACGCGCCCAATTGATGACCAGGACCACGCTGAATTATTGGATTTAGATACTGCCATTATGATCAAAATTACATTCACCTACTAAAATTAGGGGTGTCAAAAAAGCTTACACCAACTCAACCAACCACATCTGCCCCTAAAATTACTTGAGGTCGGGCCGATTTTTAGATGTTGGTATTGTTTGGGTTGGAAATGGACTGGGTTGGGTTGGCCTGGGCTGTTTGACACCTTGAGCACAACCCAATCTCCCTCTCTCTGCACAAGCGCTCGAGGAGAAAACCCTAGAGATAGCTTGGCCCAACCCAACCCAACTCATGGGTTATATGATATTCAGATTTCGGGTGGGTCAAATAAATCGCACTTTTGTAGAGTTTCGGAACAGGTTGATTATAGTAAAAACTGGCCCAACTCAACCTCTTAACACCCCTAACTAAATTCTAGTCCCAACTTTATTTTAATTTAACTTTTTTTTTTGTCATAGGTCCAAACTTTATTTAACTTTATGATAATGTCACGGGTGGTTTTTTTCCTTAATATCTACAATCGCTTCCCAAACCATTTTTTTATTATTATTATTTCAATGGATTCTCCTAACTTTCAGCATTCACTTATGTAGTCCTTCCATTAAGTATACCGCCACACGCTTGCATTTTCTTTTGATGTGAAATGCCACATTAGTGTTGTGTTGATTGGGCCCACATCGGGTGCAAGGAGGATTATGCAACTTGGCCCCTTCAATTACTTAGGCGCAGGATAGAAGATGATGGAGCAGCATACCGGAGAAAAGAGACATCCTAATTCGAATTGTGATTTTTTGGCGGGTTCGGTCAGGAGGGAAAAAAGAGAGATGCTTTCTATCAGTCAAAAGCGGATAACCCCCCCCCCAATGCTCCCACGATCCACTTACTGAGGAATAGAAAGGGAGGACCGTGTGTCAAAGCCAGTTGGGTTGGGGTATAGTATCACATCGTAGATCCCGCCCCAACTCTATCTTCCAACTCAATGAACCGGAACATAGTGCATAGGTTAAGAAGAAAGTAAAATCAATCTTTCTTCGAAACCGAACTCTAGGCTCTTTTTATCTTCTTAATCACTAAGGTGAGCTAATCTAGCTTGATGCAGCTACTACGTCCGATCGATTGGCTACCAACTGTTCACTCTTTGAATGAAATATGGATCCTCATCTCCAATACTCTTCCTCTGCCTAAAGGGCGGATGGAAGGATAGCTGGAATCCCACTTTATCTTATAAGGAAAAAGTCTTTCTCGGTGTCTAATGAACCGAACACTTCAGCCGGGGAGAACAAAGTCACTGCTGGACCAATGCTAAGGTTGACAGATAGGAATTTCCTATTCCCAGCCAGCTAGTTGGACTCCTAAGGATTGCAGTAAGAAGGGCATCTAATTAAAAAGTGGTAAGCCCTTACTCAAATAAGCAAGTAAACTACCTTCAAGTGGACAAGTTTTTCAAGCTTCGACTTTGTCCATCAGGAACTTTTAAGCAGGATTCTTTCTTGGGGTCCCGCTACTTCCTCAGACCGGACCTGAACGCCAACCTGCTGGTTGGGGCTGTGGTCGGCAGGCGAAACGTCACCGACGCCTTCCCGGACACGAGGCCCTTCTTCCAGGAGTTGGAGCCCACGACCTACATCAACGCCCCACTCGTGGGCCTACTCGGGTACTTCTCAGCTCACCCTTAGACTCTATTCTCCGCAACAAAAAAGGCACAAAAAATCTTAATGAGTTGTGCGCGAAGGTCACCCTACCTACCTGGAGAGTTTCATTTTTTGGGATGGAAAATTTAGTCCTCACATAGTAATTTATGTTATTATTATGGATAAGCGAATGCAGTCTGTCATTGACTCCGCCATTCTTTTTTATCCTTAAATATCAGAAAGCAGAAAGTAGTGAATGTCTTTTCTTATTTATTTATTAATGTGATGATATTTATTTTACCATAGATCTACTTAAATTTGGTCGTTTCAATTTATTTCACAATTCAAACACCATAATATATCCCATCAGCCCCCCCCTCTCTCTCTCTACAGTTCACAAGAAATCCTAGTTCAAATCACAAACTCACAAAAATAGAAGGAAAAAAAGTGGGAAACAAATCTTAGCTATTATATCTTTTTAATGATCTCGTATCATTCATGTTTAGGGGAACTAAAGATGTAAATCTCCCCCTTAAGAAAGATTCCACCATTCTGTGATTTGGTTAATAACATATAACTGGAAAAGCAGTGCACACGGTACTTGTGAAGAGAAATTATAAAAAGGAAATTCAATAAACAAAAAATAACTTAGAATGTAAAGATTTTGATCCATTTTATGAATATAGTTTCAGTTAGCTTCTATGTTTAGGCCAAGACTTTTGGTCGAACACTCAACCCATAAGGCCCCATCAATAGAATATTTAAACGAGCTCATCTGTCATAAAGGTCGTAACAATACGATTCGCCAGTTGACCAATAAAACGTGTGACAAGCTCATTGATTATGAGTTTCCATCGGATAGAGTTTAAGTGAAGATCGTGCAATGTAGCGATAATTGACATGAAACATGAAAAAAATTGAAGATCGAGTCATCTAGGATTCATCGCCAAAGGGATAACTATAGTTGAAGAGTACACGTGATACTCGTGAATAGGAATGATGCCAAAAATTCAATTACATTTTATTTGTTTCACAAAAAAAATTTAAAAATTTCCAATAAATAATAGTTTATATCATGTATAAAGATGAATAAATGAAAAAAAATTCATCATCCATGAAAATATTTAAACTTAGTATATTACTATGATGAAAATATTTTTCATCGACTAAATATTTCAAACAATAAAAGCAATCTTTTCTATAAAAATATTTTTCAAATTATTATTTTTCTTGAAATAAATGGTGCATAAGATAAGATATACAATAGTATGTAAAGATTTTTTTGGATTTATTTTAGTAGTATAGTTTCAACTGTAGTCTTGAAACGAACGATGAGTATTTTTCATTTTTTGACATACTAGTAAAATCATACCATATTTTGTCACAATAAAAGTCAAACCGCTCATTAGTTTAGATAAGGATGAGAGTTGAATGAGTGCCTCATAATGAAGAGACGTAATACTCCAAACTTCTGATAATGGCCGTTTGCTTCTATTTTAATTGATTAAAAGCATGTATTCCGCGGATTAAGTAAGTGTAGCGCTCAGATTGCATCATTATCGGGGTACGGTGGAGATCAATCGGAAACTGAGTCAAGCCGGGACATAACTCGAGTCTGGCTAGATAATTACTCAAAGATCGGTTCACCTTATTTGGAATTGATTTTGAGATACTTGACCATCTTGTCAAGTATAGCTCGGACTCATCAAAACTTGACTTGACAAACTTGTGAGCCTAATCAAGCCACTATTATATGCAAATACATATACATACATATATATATTATACATAATAATTGTAAAGACATGCATAATATCCCCAAACTTACATAGACTCGAGAACATCAAAGTCAAATTTGAGTTTTTTAAGTCAGTTGCAATTAATTTGAGTCAAGCCTGAGTATCTTGAGTTTTTCAATTGAATAGAGGTTAATCAAGAAAGTTAATAGTCAGTCGAACTTGAACATCGAGTATGCGGGTCTAGTTGATGTTGTGCTTAGCACTACATTTTCTTGACTTTGTCTCGATTACAACCTTATCAATGATAGAGTAGCTTAGCCACTACAAGGCTGAGAAAGGTGTCCCGAAAATGAATCACCACAAGCATAGAGTTGAACACTACATCTAGTATTAACCATAATAGCCTCTCTCTCTATATACACGTGTGCTGAGTATGTCTTGCATTCTTACGGACTTGGGCCAACGTCAGGACTTGGGGTAATATAAATGTTGTTTTTTCTCAATTTATTAGGCTAAGAAGTTGAGATAGAAAAAGTCTTAAATTTTCAGAGCCACCTTTTTTAATCTTTGAATTTCTATAATGGATTTTGCTTTTCCTCTCCCTATGATTTTTTTCACAAGAGTTTTCACGTAAATCTAATGTTCTTTTAATCTTCTTAGTTTTAATTTCATTATAGTTTTCGCATCTACCATAACATAATATACATACATACATACATTTAAAATGGTTGCTTCCCACGAAGTTTCAAGATGAATAAACTAGTTGTGGTTGGCGATTAGGTTTTGACTAACGAATTAGGATGACATTCCTAAAAAATGAAAGGGCTTTAATCTAAGCAATTAGGTCAAAACTTCCCACATTTGCAAAACCTTAATTTTCTTCCACATTCAAGTTGCCGGCCTAAAGCATCCCCGGGTTTGAAATTTTAAAAATCTGATGGAAAAATTATAATTGAAAACAAGACGCTGACAGCACTACATTTTATTTTATTTTACTGTTATATGGTCGTTATTAGGAAAAGTTCGACTGATCCTGGGGGTGTGATGTGGAATTGGGCCCTTAGATTTTTCCTGCTACCTAGGTACTAACACGAGCATTCAGCTATGGAATCAATATCCTGAGCTATGTGTGAAAATGTGGTGTTTATATCAATCAAAGTAGGAAAAGAGAGGACCATGAACAACAAGGGTCTGTTTCACTTGATCAAAATTTGTAGGAGTACTTGAGTCAGGCTTATCCAAACATGTACTGACCAGACCATGAACTTATTTGCTACTATTGCTTCTTGCCAATTGCTCTATTGAATGTGGCCAGTTGATGACCATGACCATGCTGAACTAATGGGTTTAGATACTATAATTATAGTCACAAAATCAGGTCGCGGGCTTATCATAATTTATGTTTATCGAGCTAAATAACGATATGGACTACCACGTCGCTTTCCCAAGGGTAAAAGCCTTTTTCTTTCCTTTCGTTTTTGGCTGACATAAGAAGCCCCGGAGAGATATGATGTTGAAATGATATCTAAGCCATTTGAACGCTGGCATGGTATATCTATCGTCAAGTACACATAAACTATGGCCATGTTAGCTAATAATGTCAGAATTTATAACAGAAGGATTGCATTGGTTAGATTTTTTAACTTCTATGAATGGATTTGACAAAGAAAATAAAAAGTTTAGGACCACGCTATTTGACTTTTATCAACTTCAGTAGATCCAAATTCTCCAATACAAGATGAAACAAGTCTGGTTAATTGAATAATTGAGTCCAGTTAGTCTCTCTTTTTCCCCTAATAAGTGTTATTAACATGTAAAGACTCTAATTTGATGGATGATATCACTGTATAATTCATTCCACCATGTATCGATCGGCATAACTTAATCATGCTAGGCAATTTCTAATGCACGTATACAAGATATATGATCGATTATTGGTGGTCAAATCATCATAATTCATATGTTTGTAACTTGTGGTCCAAAGGGAGCAATTTACATCCTCATGGCTGGGGTCAGGTGTGCACGCTGCTATTCCTTCTCCTACCGTCTAAAGATGAGGAAGCAGTATAGGATCAACGAGAACACTGCCGAGGACTTCATCCTCCACATCTGTTGTGAGACGTGCGCCCTCAATCAATAGTATCGTGAGCTCCAAAACTGCAGATTCAACCCGTCCCTTGGTAGAATTATATTGAGGACATATTTCCTTCCGATTCATATCTATATCATTGAACTTTGAGATACTTGTACAGTGATTAATTTGACATGGTAACATATATAGGTTGGGTTAAGAGTGTGGAGTGGCAAATTCATGGGATGGCAATGGCTCCATTATCTAAATATAGTTTCCACTGTTGTTAAAATTAAGATAATTTCTTTTTCCATTTTTTGACAGACTAGTGGAATAAAAATCAAACCGTACATTAATCTAGATGAGGATGAGAGTTGAATGAGTGCCTTATAATCATAAGATGTGTCATACGATGTGTAATACTACAAAAGTCCAAAAGACAAAGGGCGGGTACACGCTCTTAACAGCCGTTTAGGTTTATTTCAATTAATTAAGCATGATAATCAGCGGGTTAGTTGTTTTTTTTTTTTTATCGAAATAAAGATGCCATTTATACATCAAAGGGCGGGTACACGCTCTTAACAGCCGTTTAGGTTCACCTTCTCTTGAATCGAGTCAAACTAATGGAGCATTTTGTTAAGTACAGCTCAAACTCACCTCGACAAGCTTGTGCGTTTAATCGAGAACATTAAACCATAGCTTGAGTCTTTAGAAGTTGATTGCAATCGATTCGAGTCAAACTCGAGTATCTTAGGATCTATTTGGAATCTTGCCTATTTCTTTTTCTTTTGTTTCCTGAAATAGAAAAAGAATAAAATCCGTTTGATAACGCCAACTAATTTTTCTATTCCCTAGAATAAAAAGTTGTTCATGGAAGTAGAAATGAGAAGTAAAAAATGGCAACTTCTTGTTTCTGGGAATAGTTTCTAGAAATTATTTATTGGGTTATTACTTATGACCAATCGCCGTCCACCGACCACCACCCGTTGAGCTCCGATTGCCGACCGCCGACCGTCAACCACCATCGGCCACCAACCGTTGTCGACCTCAACCACCGCTGTTGGTGACCTTCGACCGCCGCCAATCACCGTCAACCTCTAACCATTAGAGATTGTTGAATGGCGGCCAACTGCCGCCCTTTGCTTGACGATCGGCGGCTTAGCGACTGGCAGCTCAACCCTTGGCAATCGGCAGCCCGACCCTTGGCAATTGGCGGCCTGGCGACCTGCAGCCAATGACCGGCAACCTGTGGCCGGCAAACAGTGTCTTGCGGCTTGGCGTCCAGCGGGCGGCGACCGACAGTGGCAGTGGCAGCGGGCAGTGATCGGTGGTGACTAGTGGCGACCGATGGCGGGCGACAATCGATCGATCGATGATGGGTGACTGGCGACTGGTGACCAACAACCGATGACGGTTGCCAGGTGGCGGGCAACGGCCAACGGCCACTGAATGTCGGTTGGCGACCATCGGTCGCCGATTGCCGGTCGCCCATCACCGGTCACCCATCACTGATCGGCCAGTCGCCGCCCATTGCCCCGACCAATCGCCACCCGACACCATTGAGGAAAAAAGAAATTAAAAAATTTTGTTGGTACCAAACGCATTTCTATTCTTTTTCTATTCCGAGAATAATAAATTTTTATAGTTACCAAACGCCTTATTTTACTCGGAAATTGTTCTAGGGAGTAAAAATAGAAAAGAACTATTTTTCAAAAGAAATTGTTCCCAGGAGTAAAAATGTTATCAAACGCACATTAGTTTTCTAATGGAGTAGAGCTCGAGCACCAAGCGTATGTATTGACACCAAGACCAATTTTTGGGCCCAAACATAAAGAGGTTAGTGGATCAAAGCAAGCCATAACAAGACATTTAACCCATAGTATCTCCTTGATAGACTGTGTAAACAAGCTCATCAATCACAAAGGCTATAATAATACAATTGGCCCACAAAGCCCATTGATAGAATGTTTAATGAACTCATCGATCACGAGTTTCCAATGGGCGGAGCTTAAGTGAAGATTATGCTACGTGGCGAAGAGCGATTAACTCAAAAAATGACAGGAGGTTAAAGATTGAGTTGAGAAGGATTTAACGACGAATGGACAACCATTGCTAAAGGGTTAGGGGCAAATATAAATCATCCCGAAAGTAACGTGAAGATGCATAATGGAAAGACTTGTTAAAGACACGAGGAATCAAAATTCAGCACACGCAAGACTCACCACATTTGACATAGACAATACATGCTATGAGCAAGACTCACGTGACATCAAGAGACATAAGGAATCGCCAATAGCCCATTGGACTTTGAAGATGAGAAAATCATTTGTAGTAGGTTGATTTGGATTAGACTTAGTTTAAGTTTGAATTTTAAATTCTGATTAGATTAGGTTCTTAAATTCAGTGTAGTCGTTTGTGATTATAAAAGCTTTCGGTCATGTCTTGAAAGCTTTTTTCTTTCTCTACAAAATTCATTGATTTCCTTTAAGAAGTACATGTAAATGTTAGGACATCGAGTAAGCATGGCATCCAAGAATGTAAGTCATCTGTTCTTATTCAATAAAAGTTTCCTTATTTATTTAATCATTATTCTAGTAGTTTGAAGTTGCAAAGTCCTTGAGATTTCAAGGCATAGTAGGACGCATTCTTTTCTTTTCTTTTTTAATTTAAAGTCAGATTTGATATGTTAACTGGACACAATTATCGTCCATTGGGCTTTAATCATTGAAAACCGGCAACCATAATTTTACAAAAGCACTAGTAGTAGTGCGCGGATCCAGTTGATCACCCTAAAATGATCGCGGAGGGTGCAATGCTATTTAGATACTGACACAAAGATGAAGTGAAGGCAAAATAATTTGTCCATCACATCTTATTAATTGTAGCACATACCTATTACGTTTCAGTCGGTATCTAATATTTACAAGTAAGCAAAAATCATCAATTATATTTATATGTGAGTCATGTTCACATACGACCCTCCAATTGCGAATCAGGAAAATCATCACCTCTGTTAGATTGCATATATGGACATCATCTATATTTACATTTAATCGAGAGCCTACTTGGTAAAATTGTTGTTGTATTGTACGATTCTATATATTTTATGATTGGTGATACGTATTTTAAAGTTATAGCAATTCAAAATTGGATGAGACCGTTTTTCAGAATTGCCATAAGCTGTTGTAATTTGTGAATGCGTCGTCGTGCCGATGCTTGGAAAACACTATAGTTGAGGAAAAGACTCAATCAGCACTCTTCAATTCAAAGCAAATACCTAAACAAATGAACCTCAGTCAATTAGTCTAGGACCATTTTTTTTTTTTTTTGGTCAGAAGTCTGGGTCCACTTGACTTTCCGTAAAGGACAAAGCCAGTTTTCCTCCTTAATGTTTATATAATATCAACAGTGGTTATCCCCCAAACACAAGATCCAAACAAAGCAATTCTCTCTGTGTGTGGAAAAGATGGGCGCACCAAACGACCCAGAGTCTCCTGACAAGGCTGCTTCTTCCCAGAAGGAGCTGCCGCCGCCGCCGCCGCCGGTGACTGGAGTTCCGGTGGTTGCTTTGCCTCCATCGGTCGATTACGTAGCCTGGTCCACGGATCTCTGCGACTGCTTCTCCGACTTCGAACGCTGTAAGTTCATCGATGCCGATCCTTGAAGACATGTGATGAGTGAAGTTATCTCTAGTTTGATTTGTGTGAAACTCTAAAAACACTAACAAGCGGTGCGCGATTCCGAGTATGTTGTATTTGTAGTCGATATATAGTTGATTGATGATGATTTTGTGCAGGTTGCATTAGCTTCTGGTGTCCCTGCGTGACTTTCGGCCAGATTTCCGAGATCGTCGACAGAGGAGCTTCCTGTAAGTAACTTAAAACCCCGGCTTAAACTCAACAAAGAGATAATGAACTCGCCACTTAACGTATGGTGCCTAGTTTCAATTTCTTTTCTTCCTCAACGAGTCGGAAGTTGATTTCGACTCGTTGATCAGCAACCGTAGAGTGATTAACTCTACTACAAGCGCTCGACGACGGAATCGAAATCCTAAGTTATGCGCAAAAATCTGAGGTTTACATAGGAAGAGAGAGTGCAGAGAATTTGGTTACGTTGGATCTTGAAGAAGCTTAGAAAGAGGGGGATATTCGTGTGTATTTTATTAGAGAATATTGGGGTGGATTTTGATTTATCAAATTGTCAGGCTAAGCCCCACAAGCCAACAGCTTTATTCAAACATGTGCCGACAGGACCATGAACCCATTTGTCATTTACTATAATTTTTCTTCTTGCCATTTGCGCTATAGGATGCGGCCAAATGATGACTGGGGTCCAGGACCACGCTAAAATATTGGATTTAGGTATTTGTCATTATGATGAAAATTACATCCACCTACTAAGATCAGGGGGTCAAAAAACCCATGCTAGCCCACCTGACCTGGCCCAAAATTTACAATATTTTGAGGCCAAGACTTAGTTTTATTCATATAGGTATTCTTTGATGTTGGTATTGCTAGGGTTTAGAGTCAAGTTGGGGTCAGGTTGGCATGGACTTTTTGACACCCCTGGAGCACGGTTTGATCTTTGTCGCTCTCCCCTTCTCTCTCTGGGCAAGGGCAATGAGGATGAAACATTAGATTTGAGTCCAGATGATTGGAGTCGGCACGACTCGTTCTTTTGGATTATATGATGTTCGAGTCTCAAGCGGGTCAGGTCAATCACACCCCTATAGGGGCTTTAGGGTAGGTCGGGTATCATGAAAACTTAGCTCAGCCAGACCCAACTCCTTGATAGCCTTAACTAAAATTTAGTCTTGACCTCATTTAACTTTGTGATAATGTCAAAGGTGATTCTTGAAATTTTTTCTCAATATCTATAATATGCTTCTCGAATTTTTTTTTATATATATTTATTTCAATGAAGTCTCCAAACTTTCAACACTCACTTAATGTAGTCATTCCATTAAGTATTCGGCCATACTCTATGCCATGTTAGCATTGATCGGCTATAATATCGGGGTGGGCTGTCATGTCGTTTTCCCAGTCGGCAAGCCTTCTTGTCCGTTCTTTTTCGAGCCAAAATGATAAGAGGGAGAGAGATGTAACATTGGAACCATAAGTAAGCAACATGGGCGCTAGAGTGGTAAATCTAACGCCAAGTTAACATAAATTATGACTATGTCAGCTAACAGTTTTGAACTTACAGCGGAAAGACTACCCGGGTTGGATTTTTCGGAAGTTTCAAGAGTAGATTGAACAAGAAAAAAGTTTAAGAATCGCATTCTAACATTAAACAAAAGTTCACTGACCGCCCATGTCATTATTCCCTAGCCTTTCCCTACTTTGGCAGATCTAAATTTTCCAATATAAAGTATAAAAACTGATCGATTCATTGGACTGTTGAGTCTGATTTGGTGTCTCCATTTTTCCCTAGCAAGTGTAATTTCAAATGTAAAAGCTCTCTAATCTGATGGATGATATTGTTGTATATTTCATTCCGTAATGTATTGACCGGCATAACTTAATCATACTAGGAAATTTCTAACGCATGTAAACAAGATAGATGATCGATTGTCGGTGGTCAAATCATCATAATTCATATGCTCTGCAGCTTGTGGTCTAAATGGCGCAATCTACTTCCTCATCGCTTGGTTGACTGGGTGTGCATGCTGTTATTCCTTCTTCTACCGTTTGGAGATGAGGAAGCAATACAAAATCCACGGGAACGCTGCCGAGGACTTCATCCTCCACTGCCTCTGCGAGTCATGCGCCCTCACCCAAGAGTATCGCGAGCTCCAAAACCGCGGATTCGACCCATCCCTCGGTAATATTTATATTGAGGACATATTTCGTTCTAATTCATATTCGTATCATTGAACTTTAAGATACTTATATGATGGTTTATTTCAACATGGTGACATGTATAGGTTGGCGTGAGAGTGTGGAGAGGCAAAATCATGGGGTGGCAATGGCTCCGATGCCGCCGGTGGCTCCGGTCGTGGAGGAGGGCATGAAGCGTTGATCCTTTCAATCTCGTTTGAAACCGCATCTTTAAATACTTTAAGTTATATGTTGTAACTAAATAATCGCTATTGTTAGTGTATGCTAACAATGCGAAAGACAAAAGTGAGTTTACTTATATTGCTTCACAGAATCAATGTACTAAGTAATGCCGGATAGGTGTTGAATGTATCCTAATACAATCATTGTGGATATGGAGAGTTTAGGACCGCCTCCCAACGGACGACTAACCTTAGCTCACCCCCGTCTCTCCTCCTCTCTTTGCATCGGCTAGCCACATTCACCAACTTGCATTTATCATGCCACCTCCATTGCCGTCGTCATGTCTTGCCATCGCCACCTCCGAAGAAATCGCCTCTTGATGCCAATGCTCAGCGACCACCATCGATGTCAAGACTGCTATGCTTTCCACCGAACATGATCCATGATGCCCTAAATTTTGTCCAATTTGGTTTATCCTATATCAAGTCCCACGATTTTGTCCTCTATTGTATAGATGGGCACTTTTTCAAAAAGTCGCTCATCTTGAGAATGCTCCCTCAAACATGCTTACTTTTGGAGTTCTGAAGTTAAGTATTATTGTTGTGTTAAGAGATAATTCTATGAGTTAATTTCATTTTTCACATATAGATTTCAAAATTGCTTTCCTCCCATTCGGTGCACAATTCGATTTATTTCTATCTCCTTCACCATCCTAAAAATATGCTAGAAACCGCTCTTGTCCAGAATCTCTGACCTTGGGACCACTCCTCGCCCCGTAGGACCAGATCGTTACATGATTAGTGGGCAAGCCTGTTTATTAGACACAATTCTTGCCTCCGTTTGCCGGTTATTGAACAAATAATTGGATGATTTTGGGCAGGCCGATGTGGGTAGATAGGGGGCCAAGAGGGTAATAGCTTGCTTGGTTCAGTTAGCCATTTGAACCCGATCGGGCCTACACTAACCCATCGGCCCGCCAGCCAATGATCAGATCTTTTTTTCCACCATAGTCATCATCGTTCTCTATTTCTTCGCCGCTCGTGGCGCCATTGCACTCTCTACTAGCCACGGTTCCATCTACATTCCACCGTCATCCCTCTCGCTCAATCTCATCGTCGTCGAGACATCAACCGAATCGAGGCTCAGCGGAGAGATCCAACGCGCCCTCTCTTTCTTTCAACTCGATCCTCGATCGAGAGAAATCTGAGCAGTCTCCCTCTGTTTAAGCCCGATCCGATCACGGCCCATGGACCTAAAACTGCCCTCCCGCGGGGTCCGATTCGAAGCGGCATCGAACCGGGTCCGTCGTCTATCCGGTCCAATTCGAAGGCACGCCCGTTGAGTTTGACGGTCAACGGATGGTCCCACTTCGTACGAAAGGGAGCCGACCGTCTTTCAAAAGGAGAATAGTGAGTGGGGCCCACAGCCCCAGCCTCCCACCAATTACATCCTTTCCTTCTTTTTTTCCTACTTGCATCCTCCTTTGTCTCGACTCGAGGAAAATTTTCCCGCCGCATGGAACGGCACTCTCTGCGTTTTCTTTTCTTTCTTTTCTTTTTTTTTGGGAAGGGGGGGTCAATGCACCTTTTATTTATTTATTTATTTATGTTTATATCTTGCTATTGTTTCTGGTTGTTTTGGCGTATTCCTTAATTCGTTTGTTCTGATTAGCTTTAAAGGGTCTTGGTCATATTTTTGTTCTGAAGGTGGACTTTATGACTCTCGTAAAGAAATTTTAGGCCCCTCGTTTGAAAATATGAATTCCTAATAGATATGTTAAAATAGGTTATAAAATCATTTATTAACTTATATTTGATGAATTAGTTATTAGATTTGTATTGTATAGAAATAAGTCAATTTGGATCAGTTCACTTTCAATATTATCCAATCCACATGTTTAACATATATATTTTGTATGTGCACGGTGAACATTTCCCTTATGAAAACTTGTTTCAAGCATCTAGTATTAGATCCATCCGACTTTGTCGAATATTAAGCATTGAAAATGATATGACTTCACCAAACATTCACACTTCTTTTAATTAGATGCCGTGAGAGGCGATCAACACTAATTGCCCTTGGTGTTACCATAGGTTCTCACACTGGTTATTTAATGTTTTATTTATGTTGAAACTACTTAATTCACTCGAAATTCTAAAGACTGCTACTTTCTATTCATTCAAGTCAAAAAAAAAGTCATAATTTATTTGGGGGAGATGTGCAACCCATTTGCCCCAAGGCCACCACACAAGGCTACAAACAATTGAAACCTATAACTTGAACTCATAATCTCCATAAGGCAAGCAATCCACTAGTTGATATGGTAAACCAAACATTTTACTTAACAGAAAATCAATTTTTACGACACTCAAATGTCAACACATACAATAACATACCATTTTTCTTTCATAACTTTTGGAATTTACATAATATTTTTGAATTTTGGTGAAGAAAACAAAAAATTGCTTAAATGTAAACATGCACTAATCGAGCAACGATATTTCCACGGCGTTGCAATCATGGCATGACGTGCTTTTTCTTTTCGTCGGCTCACGTTTGCCATCATGGGTTCATAAGGATGATTACCATTAAACAATCCACTGACGATTTAACTTAGGTAAAAAATTTCTCGAAACATAGGATATTCACAATGGGGCATTGATTAGCGGGAGGAGTGGGCCTCGGCATGTTTCGGTGATTGGGGTCGGCAGCTTTGCGCTGATCAAAGCGCACTGCAACTGGATTTTGTCTCCTCCTCCTCCGTGGGTCTTCACCTAACCCAACGACCTTGTCAACAGGCTTCAAAACACTAACCCCAAAATAAATAAAAAAAAAAAAATGATTTTATTAACGAGTAATGCGAGGCATTTGCAGAACGTTTAATATAATGACGCCAAGTAACAATTGGCGGAGGAATATAATTGGCTGCTTAAATAATCTCAAACACCATTCTTTTTCATTTTACAAGTAAGAGGACAAAGATGAGTTGGCAATCCTCTTGTCGATAGGATTCTCATCCTCTACTGAGTTTGTCAAAATGGGTTATAGATTCATATTCTTTTAATAAACTCTTAACACTTGGAAATTAGAAACATTGTTGAATGAGCATATGCTAATAAGCACTATGGGAGCACCCATTCACAAAACATAAATAATTTGGAAAATACAAGGTTTATTAAGATAGATTTATAAAGTTGATTTTTTATGGTCAAAATTTATAAACTTAATTTATTAAGTATTATGTTGAATTGTTATCGATTATTCGAATACGAGTCACTTATTATTATACGGACTTGAGTCTTGTTTATCTTTTTCTGGGACAAGCGTCATTTGCAAATTTGGCACGTAATTTAATAGATCAATTTATGACCAAAAATAAAAAAATATAATAAATCAAATAATATCAGTTTTTTTTTTTACTTTACGTGAGAAAAGGGTAAAGAAGAAAATGCGAAAAGGCTCGAAAAGTGCAGAGAAGAGAAGCCATGGATGGAAACACCCACACAACAACGCAAGACAATCCTACTTTAAATGACCTTTCCTTTGGCAGCATCGAGACCCGTGTCTCCCCGTTCGGAAGCCCTCTCTCTGTCTCTCTCTCTCTCTCTCTGTTTCTCTCTCTCTCTACTGTCTCTGGTCTTGTGCTGCGCTTTTTTCTTTCTTTCGTCTCTCTCTTTACTGTTCTCTCTCTCTCTGTCCCTCCCTCTCTGTCATTTGATCAAACACCGGAAGCGCACTGAGCACCGGCCGCTAGCACCGCGCCCCCCGTGAATGCGAGTAGCATTCTGAAGAAGGCGTGAAGGCGTGAAGGGCGGAGGGGTCGTTGGCTGGTGGGTCGGTGCTCGTTGCGAGTTATGAGAGGGAGCGCGTGAGAGGGGACGGAGAAAAGATGGCGGGAGGAGCGGAGGAGGAGCTGGAGAGGAGGAGCAAGTTCTTGAGCAGCTTGATACAGAAGAAGAAGGCGGTCGAGCAGCAGGAGCAGCACGATCAGCTCAACGTCCGCGTGCGGGCCGCGGACATGCCGATCCCCCTGCAGAACAAGGCCTTCCGCTGCGCTCGCGATCACCTTGACGCCATGCGCGGCGGCAAGCTCGACAGCAAGCGAATCGCTCTCGCGCTCAAGAAGGTGAAAAGACTCTTGCTTTTTTCTTTTTTCCTTTTTTCTTTTGCCCGGTTTTATGTGGTTGGTGTCGGTGGTCCATTGGCTTTGTTTGCCTCGGTTCAACTGGAAAATGTGGTCCAGGACTTTACCTATGTTGCTTACTGGGGACTCATCCTCACGGAATTTTCGTACGCTTTAGTCTCGGGTCAGGCCGAGAGTTCGCATTCGCGTCGATTAAAGTAGAGTTCCTGGGAACCTTGGCTGTTGTCTAATCTCCTTCCTTTGATTGTTTAATTTCGACGTTTGATTATCGTTAGTTATATAAGTTATTTAAAACGGCAGAATGGTTGTTTAAGCAACACCCCCCAATGGGTGTTTTGCTTCTCCGTACCTGCATGGAATTCACTGGTTTACTTTCTTTTCTTTTTTTTGACAACCTTTAAGGGTAGAATGGCATTCTCATGGATTTTCTGCACCAAATTCGTGTGCAAATTGAAGTGGGTGGAGTCATCGTGCTACCTGCCCCGTTTACAATGGATGGTTTTATCTACGCCACTAGATTCCGTAAAGATTACGCAGCTTCTGATGCTCATGATTTACAACTTGGCCTTCACGATAATACATGCATTTAGTCTATTTCACACAACAGTTATAGTACCCCCGACCATTGCATAATTACTATTCCCAATCCTTCATTATTTAGAGTATCAGGACATGCCTATGAAGAGGTGTGCATCGTTTTCATCTCTGTGATCTTCAGGTTGAGTTCGTCGTTCTCAATCACATATCCTTGTAGGTTCCAGAGATATGTCTAGCAGGATGAACATATTCTTTCCTACTTCTTGTAAGCATGAGATGCAAATAAGACTTTTGTTTCATCTGGATGGAGTCACAATATGGCTGGAATTGTAATCCAGAGTCCACTTGCCCGGTGAATATCTAATGGCCTGTTGGTCTCCCCAACCCCATTGCATGTTGTGGACAGTGTACTGATTATTTTAAGCCATTTCTGAATGCTGGATACGTTCAAGAGATTTAGCTGATGTTAATTCTGGGAAACCATAGGAAACAAATTAAAGACCAATGAATCGAGGGTATCAATTCGCCACTGACACTGGAACAAATAGCACCATGCAATGTCAGAGTGCTTAACAAACTTACATTATTGTCTGAACTGCGAATACCTATTGCTACATCTATAATACAATTGTAGACCTAGTATATGTGAATACTTTTGTTCATGCTAAGAGAATAGTTCTGTACCTATTTCTGTATGAGTGTTTTGGCTATAATTCTGTCTCTGTGTTATTTGCTTTGGCCATACAAAATTTGCTACCGGTGCAATGGTAGAGCTTGCTGTATGAATTATGAGGTGTCAAATATTAATTTCCTTTTTGCTTTTATATGGAGAATTATTTACTATTTTGGTAACTTTGTTAACCTCATTTCCTGTGTCCATATTCCTTTTGTATGTTATGTGAAATTATTTTGTATCGTTTCTGCTCTTGTGCATTGGTTTTCGATATTCCCCCACTTTCTGCTAGTTTCATGATCTAAACTGCTGAATGAAGATAGCCCAGTGGAAAAATCTTGAAAGCACATAATGGTAACGTTTAACTCTGGACCATCACATAAAACCTGACTGAGGCAGAAGCCTTAGTTAATGGCATTCATTTAGAGGAGTGTTTTACTGCGTTTGTTGCAATAGAAACCGTTGTTTGTCCATTAAATCAGCATAAGTGGTCTGTCTCACACTATTGATCTATTTAAACATGAGCTCATTGAATGATGCCTTCTGAACTTAACATGGCTTCTTTCTGGTAATGGAAGGAAAGGATAGTTGCCAAGCATGAAAATTCATCTTTTCAGTGGTTTATGGTCAGGATTGAGGTGGATGTTGTGCCTGTTGAATTTGTCTTTTGCCACATCAAGTTCATTCTATATTTTAGTCAACATGTACTCCATTTGGTGACTCTATCTTCACCCTGTCTGGATTTTTATCTGAATTTCAGTCTTTCGTGCAGAAGATATTTATTAATTCAGACCATTATTCCTAGGTAAGTTGTACTTGCAGTGGGTTTAGTGGATACCCCATCAGAGTCTTAAGATTCTTTTTGGAATTCTCTAACCATTTAATCCTCGTAATTTACCATTTGCACTGACTTGGCTGTGAATTTAGGTCTGCAGCAGTATGTTAAGCAGTGTGGGGAGTCTTTTAAATTAAGCTTTACATATGACAGTAGACTGTATTTTGCACTTGCAAAACTGTCAAAGATGTACTGGCCTTTGGTTTCTAAAAAGGTTCTATGGTCTTTAGTGAAAATGTAATAAAGAATTCAATCAAAAGAATCTGTCTTCTTTTGCCACTGCCATGCATGTGCATATCTGCGCATGTGTGGACACTGGGATTGCCTCTATCATGTAATAGAGCTGGAATTGTGCAGCCTGCAATGTCAAGAATAGTTTTAGCCGCTCGTTGAATATAAATGCAAATTTATTTCCTGTCTGTTTCAAGCAAAAGAATGAGCTTTCCTTGCCACCTAACATCTCACTTTTTTTCCCTGTGTTTGTCCATTGCAGGAGTTCGACTGTTCATACGGTCCAGCTTGGCACTGCATTGTGGGAACTAGCTTCGGATCTTATGTCACACACTCGCTCGGAGGCTTCTTATACTTCTCAATCGATAAGGTTTACATCCTTCTCTTCAAGACAGCAGTTGAGCCCTTGGACCACTGATTGTATCTGGACATTCTCTCCGTCTCGTTTCGTCATCACAAGTTTTTCTTCCTAGATTTAGTATGTAGAATTGCGGTTTGTGAAACTTCCGAGCGTCAACCTCCATGGTATTCATCACTAACTGCTTGCCAGCGGATCGGTGACTGCCGATTCTTGTAATAACTTCCCCCGTCGGATTGAATCTCAATGATTTATCAGGTGTCTAACGCTCTGTACCTTGTTCAGACCTAACTTTAGGTAGTTGTGTCATGATCTGTCACTCGTCAACGTCCTAACTAATACGAGAGACTCAACATGAGCAAGCTCATAGGTAACTGTTTCTATGTTCTGCTTGATTGCAAGCGACAGCTGTTTAACCACTTTAGCCCTACCGTTGGGGCATGATGGTACTGTACTCGGGTACTGTCGCCACCCATCAATCATTGGATTCGTATCCTGTGGAGATCCAACGCACACACAAGAAAAGATCCTGACCGTCCTTTTCCCATCTCACTCTCTGCCATGCCCTAGCGGCGCGGATGCCCTAACGTAGCCTATGCCTTTTCTCGCCCGTAATGTCATGATTGACTTGCAGCCCACCTCCGAACTCGACGGCGCCCACGATGTCCTCGGATTCGATTAAAAACTATAAGAAATATAAATAAAAAATAAAAATCAAGAAAGCAGATACAACAATGGTGGCCTTTCGACCATTACTTAAGGCTTGCACAGTAACGTTTTTTTTTTTTTGATGGCCAGAGCCATGGCAGGTTTGCACAGTAACGTTTTTTTTTTTTTTTTTATTCCCAAGAACAAATTATCTTTCATAAATAATTTTTTTATTTCACGCCCGATAAATTTTTTGAACATTTAAAGGCGTTTAACCTGGCAAAACTTTTTTTTTGTTTCTTTTCCTAAACATAAATTTGAAGGTGTTTGATAATTGTCAAAATTTTATTTTAATTTTTTAAATTTTTTCCAGCCCATTTTTAATCTTTCATTTTTTTTTTTTTTTATTCTTTCTTGGTTGCCACCACCGGTTTTTTTCTTTTTTCTTTTTCTTTTTCTCCCATTTTTGGGCAAGGCCGAGCTTTGCCACCGGCAATGGGGCGGTGATGGGTGGGAGGAGGAAGAGGAAGAAGAAGAAGAAAGAGAAGGGAAAAAAAAAAAGAGCTTTGAGAAAAAAAAATGCCAAAATTGTTCCTGGGAACAAAAATCAATTTTTTTTCTTGTTTCTACTCCAAACCAGGAGGGAAAAATTTAAAACGTATAGAAACAGGCAAGAGTAAAAAGAAAAAAGAAAAAAAATGAGGACCTTAGTGGTCAGTAATTGCAACTTTCAAACGACCACTAGACAACGTGGTTGCTTGAGAGTTTCACTCTTCTTCGCGAGCATGGTCACCGAATTAGGATGGTGACACCTTGCGACGATGAGGACCACTACATGTTGTTGCTCGCCAGTTCAGATGACCATCTGCGACAGAGGTGACTACCACTGTGGTGGTTGCCATGGTGAGGCAACCCTTGTTGTGGAGGTTGTCATCGGCAATCGTGACCACCGCTAGCGATGGCCGTTTTATCTACATAGTAGATTGGGTTTTTTTTCTTCTCCTAAATGCGTTTATTTTTTGGTCATGGACAAAACAAAATATTACAAATACAAACAAGTCCCCACATTTTTATCCTATCATATCTTAATCCTACAACATTTCCAACCTTAACGACCGAACGCATCTTTAAGTTTCTAACCTCCTAAGAACTTCCTTTATATATTGTGAGGGAATTAATTGACAAAATAAGGCCCCATTTGGTTCGGCATTACAAATGGGCTTTGGTTCGGCATTCCAAATGGGCTCTAAAATCCCTTAGCCAAATACAAATGCGTTTGGTTTGGCTTTCGAACTAACTTTGGGTAGATGCAATTACATCTCCAAAGCTCCTCAAAGTCCCTTAGTAAATGCAGGGTGTGAGATGCAATGGGAAGTTGCATTTTCGGAATGCAACTTGTAATTGTTCATCTTCTTTGTTGGCCAATGAAGCCAATTACCGCCGACCGAGGGGGGCGACCGCCAGCCAATGGGGCGACCATCGCCCTTGGTCGCGCGACCTCAAGCGGTCGCACGCCTAAGTCGCGCGACCACCGCGTAGGTCGTGCGAACGCGAACCTAGTGACGGAGGTGACCCAGGTGACCGCCTTCGTTGCCTGGGTTCACGTGACCTAGGCGATTGTCCACCGGGGCCACATGAACACGAGCGACGGAGGCGTTCAGTTGGGTTGCGCGACATAAGCGTCAGGCTGGCAACCGCCGCCTGAGGTCGCCTAAGCTCAGGCAAGGCCTTTCGGCGGCTAAATCTGGTCACCGAAAGATGGATTTGAAAAAAAAAATTATTTACAATTTTTTTTAATAAAAAATTCGCAAAAGTCTTTTAACAAAATGTGGTATTTACCAAATGGCATTTAAGCCAAAGTTGTTTCGCAATGCAAAATTTATCAAATGGTATTTGCATTTTAAGAAATCCCTTTAACCCAAAGATATTTACATTTTCCCAAGTGTATTTGCCCAAAACCGAACCAAATGCACCCTAAGTGTCAAAGTCATGGGACCAAAGCAAAGATATCACATAATCTAAAGGGATAAGTGTATTGGACATTCTAAAATTTGTCCATAAAGTGCATTTAGTTTTGACATTTTCAAAAAGTGTCATTAAGTAGTATAACTTGTCACAAAAGTACAATTGTCAAATTGGTTAAATTAAGTCATTTCATTAATAGCTCTTTTTAAAAGTTTTGAGATTCAATTGTATTGACAAGTTT
Source organism: Angophora floribunda (assembly GCA_014182895.1). Lineage (NCBI taxonomy): Eukaryota > Viridiplantae > Streptophyta > Magnoliopsida > Myrtales > Myrtaceae > Angophora > Angophora floribunda. The sequence goes on along the minus strand of CM024706.1, from coordinate 33,828,688 downwards.
TATGATTTGATTATATTTTTTGAAAGTTTTAAAACTCGATTGTACTTTCATGACAAGTTTTGGGATTTAATTGCATTTTTTAAAAGTTTTAGAACTTAATTACATTTTCGTGACAAATTTTAGAAATTCCAATGCACTTATCTCAAATCTCGATTAATTTGGCCCCAAGACTAGCCAAGTCTTGGTTCATGCGTGAATCTTGTTACTTCCAATTTTCTTGGCAACTAAGAAAACAAAAATATCTCTTGCTCCTTATCAAGGCCGCTAAATAGAGATACACGCGCATTTCACATGGTCCAGACAAAAATTATCTACCTACGTTCCCATTTTGAGTCCAAATTTCCAATCACATCCTCCCCGCAGGCTCTTGTTCATGTCCCTCCCCTCAAAGCCTCTTCTCTTCTTCTGTTCTCTATCATAAACCAGCAAATCCATATATTCATGCTCTATCAGAAGACTGGTAGAACCAAGAGATGCCGAAACCATCATTTGACGTCGAGCACGCGTCTCCCGAGGACGAAAACATGGGCAAGCCGACGGAACCGGGTCAACCCCATGAGGCCCTGTTTCTGGTCTTGCCTTATCTTAGCTTATCTGGGCTGATTGCCATGGGCAAAGCGTGCACGTCTCTGAGAGATGCGCTGCGCGACGATATTCTGCCGTGGCTCGAACTCGTCGTCGACGATCCTTTGAGTCGGCGGATGCGTGATGAGATCCTCATCGAGATCACTTCAAAGGCGAATGGGAAGCTCCGGACACTAGGGCTGTTCAACTGCACGAAAATCACAGACGGTGGGCTTCAAAGTGTTATAGAGAGAAATCCTCTCATCAACAAGGTATGATGCAAACTGCTGCTCTGGTTGTCCTTTTGTTCTGGTGTTTATTGTGAATTGGTGGAGATGATACCTGCACATCCTTGTTTTCTGATCATGTCCAGCAATTAACCATACCCTTAATCTTGTTTTTCTCCATAAACTTGTGGTTATGAACTGATACATCGAACTAGAGAAAAAGAAGGACGTGGCAGCCAAAATCAATTATAGTGAATGCAAAATGTCTGGAAACACAATGTTTCTTGTGGGTTCAGTTTAGTGTTATTGGCTTCTTGGCGTATGATTAGCTACGTCTAGAAAAATGAGTGTGGACAATAATCGTTTGTTCTTCAAAATAGAAGTAATCTGATTTGCAGAAAGTTAACTTTAATAACTTGAAATCGTCGTATATGTAGTTATATGTACCGGGATGTACTGGCCTGACACCAGAGGGAGTCATAAACGCAGTGAAGACTCTTTCAGCAAATGGGAACATTTTGCAGTCCATAAAGATCAATGGCATCTATGATCTGCAGAAGCAACACCTTGAAGTGCTTCGATCCTACGTTCAAGTGAATCCCGAAACACCGGAGCACAAGTGTTCCCCACACTTCGGACATGAGGGCGACTGCAATGTTTGTCCTCTCGACGTGGATATCTGTCCGAAATGCAACGAGGTGAGGAAGGTCTATATCTGCCCGATAGAAACGTGCGTGAGGAAGAGAGACCGGCGATTAAGTGAATGCAGAGGCTGCGGCTCTTGCATTCCGAGGTGCATCCAGTGTGGTGCATGCGTCGAACTCGATGATTTAGAGGAAGCCGAGGCTATTTGCCCAGACATCTTATGCATGATTTGCTGGCTGAAACTCCCCAAGTGTGATTTCTGCAACAAGCCATACTGCAAGCGACATGCGGAGCGGCAGCTCAATCCTTTGGGGTCTCGGGGGTTTGTTTGTGAGTTGTGTACTGTATACGAGGAGGATGACATTGATGTATAGCTTTGGGTCAATTTATCTTGAGAACGAACGAGCATAGGAGTTCCCTTTTTGCAAATGCATGCATTTTGCAGCATGTCCCAAGTAGTCTCTTTTCGCCACGGTTAGTGCACAGGTGATGATATCTTCTCTTCACTGGAAGTGAATCTTATTTCATTCGTTCCGATGATCTAACAAAACAGGCAAGAGTACGCACATACAATCTCCCGAGTTTGTGCCCGGTCATTTGATTTTACCGTTTGCATTTTTCTAGCTGTAAAACTGTGTCATTCAACTCATATCAGATCAGAAATTGTCACACTTCATTTTTATGATTCTATCTATTGAAGTATGCAGTCAGTTGAGACCGATGATAATGCCTGTATGAAAGTCGCAAACTCGTTTGTGAATAGAGTTTGGACTCAAAGTTCTGAGCAGAATACTCATGGAACATCCTTACCATCTATGGAGCACAATGCTGTCCACTTCTGTTACCATGCAACATCATCCATACAAAAAAGGCTCCTATCATTACAAGTACAACCCTCATTTTAGTCTTCTCTTTCAATTGCACTCTTCCAATTATCCTGTGCATGTGATCTAGTTGCGTGATAACTTGGAGATCATCCCTTTTCAGCAGCTGCCCTTCATCATAGAGTGACTATCTTCTCCCCTGCTCGGCTTATGATGAATCCATTCGAAAGAATAATCGACCTTAATAAAAAATCAGAAAGAATATTATATTATATTTATTCATGTTAGGATGACATATCAATTCATATTTCTTAAATATAAATGATAATTCCAATGGGACATCATTAATAGGTCGATTTTTTTTTCGGTCCTACTCTACACCTAATCTAATTTTTAATTTTTGCCTTGCCTCCTTATAAGGTGCGAGAGTCAAAACCTACACTCGAAATTAAATTGTCCCCATCCCAACCCTTAAGAAGATATGGATTCGAACCTCTCATTTCCCCATTCCCATGTGGGAAGAGTGGTTATCGAGACAAATGTCACTTATTTTTAATTGACCGATGGAAAGTTATGAAATGATTAGAATTGTGAAAATCTTTTATTCAGAGTATAATGCAACAAGCACTTTATATGAAATCTCACTCCAAAGTAGAGTACTTTTTTTGATAAATTCAGCCAACGTATGGGAGACAAAAAAGTTGTATTGCAAATCTTGTATGTACATGCATTTTATGTAAAAGTATTTCATGGTCGGCGGGCATTTTTGCCTCTTGTCAATGTCTAATTACCTTTACATAAAATGGTGTTCTCGAATTTCAATCATGTTCCAAAAACTTTTAAATAATGCTACAAGCAACCGCTAAGACAAAGGTCGTGACACTTGCCTAAATCCGTAGCAAGGAAGACCTCTCTCTCTTTCCCCCTCTCTTTCTTACAATTGTGTTGATATAATATAACAGCATTGCCATCCCTGTTACGATTGCTGCCTTGCCTCTTCTCCTCCCCATTCTTTCTTTTTCTCAAATTTATGATCTCTAACTTATTAGAAAGTAACCAAAAAAGATGATAAATGTGCAATTTCTTTTTTTGATTTATCATACTCTAATTCTCAACTCACTTTTATACTATCTCTTTACGAGATATGAGAATTAAAACCTATATTTAAAACTAAATGTTGGCACCTTACCTCCCGAAAATATGGGGATTTCACCCTTCTACCTCTTCCTTCCCATGGGAAGGGTGGCTATTAAGGCAAGCTCTAATGATTTACATTAATTTATAATATTTGTTATTGAAAACATCACCTCGAACTAAAAATGTATTTTCGATCGAATACACCTAGCCAAAAGAGATGCTTAAGGACCTAATAAAACAAATTTAAGAAGGCCAGACCACTGCCTTGTTTATCCATATGTTTCTTCTGCATTGGGCCTATTTGTCATCTATTTGGCACTACATTTCCTACAAGTGCTCTAAAATTGCTTGACACAAAACGTAAAATACTAAAACAAACATTACAATAGTATTTTTCTCGTACGTGGAGACTTGATTTTGTAACTTTTATAAATTTTAAAATTTAATTGTACAAAGTTGAATTTTAGAATTTAATTGGATTTCAGATGTAAGTTTCACTATTTTACGATTCATGTATCGATGATTTAATATGCGGATTTTTGTTAATGATAGTAAGAATAGTATAATTTACAATTTGACATTTCCTTCTCTAGTTCTTGAGTTTTTATCTTTCTTTGTTTTTTCCCCCTTTTTTGGGCTTTGCAAGAAACTAATAAAGACAACGGAAAAACATGCTTTAGGGGCAAAATTCTGCTTTGCAGCTCCGGAGGGAAAAAGGCGAAGAAGAAGGAGAAAGAAAGAAAGCCGGCGGAAACACCGCAGCGGCGAAATTCCGCCCCGTTCCCCCGAAGGCGATCGCCGCACCATCGGAATGGTCCGCCGAGAAGAACCGTAAGGAGCTTCGTCGCTTCTTCACCCGCCGCGCCGCGGACGAGATTGCGGACGAGAATGGATCAGCCGCCGCAGCGGTCGAGCTCGGCCTCGCGGACCTACCAGTTCCATCCGGCTCGCACCGCCATCAACGATCTCCTCAACCTCTACTTAGGAGTACTTTCCCACCCCCTCCCGCTCTCTCCCCGCTCCGAAACGGTCCTTCTTCGGCTTCTGCGTATTCTTGACTTGGTTGTTGCAGTGTCTGACTTCGCCTCGTGTTTCGCAGAGGAACAGCCGCCCTAGAGCCGATGATTCCGTCCGCGAACCCCCGTAAGGACTCTCGAAACTTGGATTACACGAAGCCCGTGGCTTTGGCTTGTGTTGTCGCTTATATCTATATGTGTTTGTAAGTGCTCGAGCTTAGGGCGTAGGAGTACGATTGGGGAGCAATGATCAAATTCCCGGTCCAACTGAAAAAAAATGGTCTTTTCGTTATTAGGTGTGAATTAGATTATTTTCTCCCCTCTTGTGCTCCAGGTCTATGATGAGAGGGTGATTTTGCTGTCCGAAGTTGGAAAGGAAAAATTTCAATGTATTTGTTGTTTGAATTAGAGTTCGAGTCTGGTTATTGTTAGGCTGTGCATCGGATGGAATGAGAAATCTTTGGTTGTTTGCTTCCTTCAGGAGTTTTGATTCTGCTTAATTTGAATCTAAATCACCTGCAGGAATAAGGCACAGAAGCGTGTTGTGGCTTTAAACAGAGACCTTCCTCCTCAGAATGACCAGTTCATTGTGGACTTCCAGCAACTTCAAAACCAGTTTGCTGTAGGTTAACAACTCCAATTGCAAATTCATCTTCCTTTCACTTTTTTCCTAAATCTACACCTCTACCTATATAATTGTATGTAACTAGCAGATGTGAGCTTAAAATGTGTGCCCATGCATTTCAGGACCAAGATCAACTGCGAGCTGTGACAGAATCTGTTCTTATATCTTTGGTTGTACAGTGCAGTGGTCATGCGCCACGGGCAGAATTTCTTCTCTTTGCTCTGCGGAGCTTGTGTGGTATTGGTTACGTTAACTGGGACACATTTCTGCCTTCTCTTCTTTCTTCAGTTTCATCAGCTGAACTGTCAGTGGGTCAGGGAAGCCAGTCTATGCCTGTAGTATCACCGACAAGCTTATCACAGTCTGACAGGGTAGCGTCATCGGGTGCAATCCCCAATTCGAACTTTCAGCCTTCCAATCCTGCATCGCCATTGTCATCGGTTCATGTCATAGGTTCTCCTGCCCAGTCAACAATTGAACCATCATCTGGTGCGGCAATGTCACCTGTAAAATCATCTGATATCTCCTTCTCTGGTCAACATGCCACAATGAGAACTGGTTCATCTGTTAGGGACAGTGCTGTGAGCAGCCTACGTCAGCTATGCTGCAAGATTATCTTGATAGGTCTTGACTTTAATTTAAAACCAGTGACTCATGCTGACATATTCTCACATATGCTTAATTGGCTTGTTAATTGGGATCAAAGACAACATGGATTGGATGAATCCGATGTCATCAAGTCTTGGAGACCTGACAAGGCACTGATAGAATGGCTACACAGTTGTTTGGATGTGATTTGGCTATTGGTCGAGGAGGACAAATGTCGAGTGCCCTTTTATGAATTGCTACGCAGTGGCTTGCAGTTCATAGAGAACATACCAGATGATGAGGCCTTATTCACCCTTATCTTGGAGATCCATAGGAGGAGGGATATGATGGCGATGCACATGCAGATGTTAGATCAACACCTTCATTGTCCTACATTTGGAACTCAAAGGATACTAACCCTTACTACTCCTAATGTTTCTGGTGAAGCAGTTGGAAACTTACGGTATTCCCCGATCACATATCCAAGTGTGCTTGGAGAACCACTAAACGGAGAGGTAATTTGCTACTCCAAAATTTTGTAAATGACTTGCAATTATCTCCTCTACAAGATATATATGTATTGTCTAATTTAAAGGAGATTTTTTGATAGATTTTACATACTAATGACATTTTTTAGGAACTTGCAACATCAATTGTACGGGGAAGTTTGGATTGGGAAAGAGCACTCCGATGTATAAGACACGCTATTAGGACTACTCCGTCACCTGACTGGTGGAAGCGTGTGCTTTTGGTGGCTCCTTGCTATAGACCTTCAGCACAACCACCAACTCCTGGTGCTGTGTTTACCTCTGAAATGATATGTGAGGCAACAATTGATCGGATTATTGAGCTATTGAAGTTGACAAATTCAGGCAAGCTGTTCTATCTTCATAGATGTAGCTGGATATTTCCTCTAAATTAAAGGGAAAACAACACAAATGGTTCATGAATTTCGGTCTAACGTACAATATCACCCCTGAATATTTGAATTATTCAATGTGGTCCTTGAATTGTTAGTAATATGGTCCCTAGTTTATATAAAAATGTTCAATGTCGTTCTTTCGTTGATTTAAGTTAATGGAATTTGCTAATGTGGCTTCCAATCCATTTAGTTTGAAGGTTGAACGACAAAAAAATAGTTACATGTGAATTATCCAAGTAAGATATTTATCTCAAATTAGGATATAATAATCCACATCATCAATTAATGATGGACATAGTAACACCTTACTTTTTTCTCTTTAAAAAGTAGATAAATAAAATGTTGAACACTTTGACTGATCATTTTTAAAAATCCAATTCAGCATATAATGATTCACGTCATAAAAAAATGTCTGATTTGTTGTTTGAGCAAACAAAAGGACTACATTGGACATTTGCGAATAGTTTAGTGACTACAACAAACAAATTAAAACTCTAAGAGTGACGTTGCACTTTGGGCTAAAGCTCATGTACCATCTGTATCATTTTCCCTAAATTAAATGTACATTAGGTTAGGAATTCTAGATATATCATTTATCATGTTCTTGCACTATTAAGAAGAATTGTGCTTTACAGTTTGGATAAGCAAACATATTAGTTCTAAAGTGATAATTTGTGAAATTGCATGCTTTGAATGTGAGCTCTATCTAGTTAAGCATGGAGATATTGACTTCCATCTTTGTTTGTTGCATTGATCAATAGTAAATTCTTCTTGTGGTGGTCATTAAAGTTGAATAACATCAGATCAAGGGTTTATTATTGGGGTTTGTGTTTACTCATTGGTACTTTAATGGGAAGGGATGGGCATCGACTAATAATTAATCAATGGTTGTAAAGTTTAGGATCTAATTTGCTATTTGAAAGGATTAATCAAGGTCTTGATTGGTTCTCTGACAAAGATAATTGGAGATGATATATAATTCTCTAGCTTAATAAAAGCTAATCAAGTAGCTAGGAAATGCACAACTGATACACCCATTATGAAGATATTCATGCTGGTGAAATTACTAGGACTCATGATTGGAGGTCAAATTAATCGTTTAAAATCAGCACATGAAGAACCTGAGAAGAGTTTGTGTGGTGAAATAATGAAATCTCTTATGCCAAACAGGCCAAATACTACTTTCTCAAAATGATAATGGACCACCTTAAAGTCACTCCGGTGGATTCAAATAAGGACTGTTTGAACACTTAAGTACCTGAGACATAGTTTGGCATTTGCTTAGCCATTATTTGAGGAGGCTGCTTATTCTAAGCTGCCATTCTATTTGGCAAATTAAACTTTCTGAATGTTTGCATCAATTCCTTTATATAGCTAGCGAAGTCATGCTCTTGACTTATGTGTAATCAACTCCTCTTAAACCAAAAAATCAGTCTTGCTGCTGAAATTATTGTTGATTGCTGGTTTAGGACCTTTATGTACAACAATAGAGATTGCTTGGGAAAACTTTCCCGCAGTAACTTCAGCTGTGAAAAGATGCACTGTTTATAAAGTGTTTGACAAACACCTCACAACTGCAACATCTCTAAAGATATAATGGCTTAGAGCAGTTTTTAAGATTTCTCTATCCTAGGTTTTAAGATAGCTTTGAAACATGTGTTGTGAAATATACAAGTTGCAACACTTCACAATATAGTCATTAATCAATGTAGCTACACTTTAGCCATCATTAATATCAAATGGGCTTTATATTTTTAGGAATATAGCTTCCTGCAACTGAGCAAGGAAATTGGGAGATTGGAGAATGTGTTTTTGATAGAACTAAATTCCATTTGGTCAAGCGGGTGACAATAGAAACATTTTAATAGAGGGGACCTTAGGAGTTAAGTGCTTGTTGCTTTTTAATGAGACTCTAGTTGGCAGATGGTTAAGTTGTTTAATGTTGTATGTGATCATCTTTAGAGGAGACTAGCTGTGCAGTATGGCTTGGATAACATGTTGAGATAAACATGTGATTGTGCTCTTGCACATTGACGCATTTGTGTGGTGTTAAGTAATTAATATACATAGTTGATTCATAACTCATTGGCTTAAGCTTTTGAGTAAAGGTTGATCTAATTGGATATTGTTGATGTTCTTGAAATTGGGCTCCTTCGTGGTGATCTGCTCTAGTGAAGATATGGGATTTCTGCTGCATGCTCCCAATAAGTATTAGAGTCAGTGGTTGATTGGTGGCACAATGCCATGTTTCTTGAATATCAAGGAAGTAATCTTGTGACAAACATAGTTTATAGGCAACCTTTATAGTTTGGTATGATGAAAGAGACCTAAATATAAAGGTGGGGGTTGGAGATTCAAGTCGAGACAAGTTGATGCAAAAGTATACCTGAAATAGGGAGGAGATCATACATTGAGCTCACATGTGAGAGAGAGATTGTTGATATGTTCATATAAGTTGTGTTAGAAAAGTCGTACATTAGAGAATTGGCGCGGGGTATAGCAGTAGTTAATATATTCTAGTTAGTTCATAACTCATCGGCAAGCTTTTGAATGAAGGTAGGTTCAATTGGATATGTTGATGAGCTTGAACTTGGGTTGTCTCTTGGCTATCTCCTTGGGTGAAGGTGTTGGGCTTTTGTTGCATGCTTCTAACAAATGGTAGTAAAGTCAATGGTTGATTGGTAGCCCATTCCCAATGTGTATCGACATTTGGTGAATATCTCAAATATTGGGCAGCCTTCATGGAGACATCTTGATGTAGAAGGATACTTAAATTAAAGAGTAGTAGTCCTAAAACTGAGCTCATATATGGAGAGAAGATTGTTGAGATGTATGTGTGAGATCGGAGTATTGGTGTGGTGTGAAGCAGTTAGTATATCCAAGTGGGCCCATAACTCATTGGTTTAAGCTTTTGAGTGAAGGTGGGTCCAATTGGATATGTTGACAACTTGGGACTTAGGTTCCCTCTTAACGATCTCCCTGGGTGAAGGTATTAGATTTCTATAGCATGCTCCCAACATAACATGGGTTGGATTACCAAATACAGAGGATCATTGCATGGTATTAGAATGTGGGGGTGGATTAGAGAGGCTAATATGATCTTCACACCTTTGTTAAGGTGGGTAAGGGGAATGGAGCTTATACTTGGAGTGATATTTGGTGTGGATGTGCTGCTAAAAGATTGGTTTCCTGAACTTTTTTGTATTGCTAGGGACATTTTATTGAGGTTTTTTTGGAGGTTGTCATTTTTTGAACTTTGGAGGGACTTCTTAGCATATTGATTTTTCCTAGGCAAGATTGCAAGTTGGAACCCTTTTCTAACTTTTTTGGCTGGGCTTAGGACTCTTATATCACCCCCTTTTCAAATTATATACTGATGAGGGAATCTGTCAAAAGTGGTAACTATTTTGTTAGATCCTTTCATGGTTTAAAGGAGAAGATGATGGTTGGTGATAGATTGACTTCCTGGATATCTATTTGAAAGACCAAGGTCCTCATAGGTTGCCTTTTGGTTGGGAAGCTTCTTGCAGGCACATCCTTACTTTGGACAATCTGAAAAGGAGAGGAGTTGTGTTAACCTGTAGATACTTCTTTTTCAAACAGAGAGGAGAAACTGTGTCAAACCGTCTTCTTCATTGTATTTGGATGAGTGCTTTCTGGGCAACCTGTTATGCCTCTGTGGGGCTTTGTTGGGTTATAGCTGAATCATTGGAGCAAGAACTTGGGGCATGGCAAGGTCCTATCATACCTTGTGGCTTGTTGGGCAGAGATCATTAGCTCCTCTATTCTATCTTAGGTCCGTAGAGTGGAATGAGAGAATTTTTGAGTGGCAAGAGCCCTCTGCTCAAGATCTTATTCAAAATTGGCTTAAAGTTCTACATCCTTGTTATAGTGGGGATATGTTCTTGGATGTAGATGCTTTGCTTGACATTGTGGATTCCTTATCTTGTAAACGAGATCCCTTTTTTGGTTTTGAGTTCTTTCTAGATATGAGCTCTTTTTGTACATAGGTTGGCTTCCCTTCGGTGTCTTATAGTGAATTTTTCTTCACTCATCAAAAAAAAAAATGCTGATGTGCTAACAAGTTTGTTGACCAGAATAAATAGTAGAGGGGAAATCTGGTCACCTTGCCAAGACCCTGGGAAGATTGAAAGAAGCCTGTGGATGTAAGAGATATCATATACCCTATATAGGATATTTATGCTGTAACTCATTCGATAATGAGGACTTCTCTGTAATGAAATAAGGCGGTTTTCTATCAAATATGGGAGTAATCGTGGAGGGAAAGATAACTTTTGGCCATGCTCTTTTGGTTTTGCTGCTAAAATTAAATTCTTCAAAGTTGCTTTTGTATTTATTGTGAATGAAATTGATCTCAAACTTAATATTTCCTTATCATTCTGCCAGTATCATGTTTATTTTCCTACATGTCTGGACTTGTAATGCTGGTGAAAAATGATTAAAGTCTAGTCGTTCATAGATTGTTGGGGATTTAGAACGGACTAACAACAAGCATACTTTTTTGCAGAGATAAATTGCTGGTCCGAGTGGCTCATCTTTTCAGATATCTTCTTTTTCCTAATGAAGAGTGGGTGTATCGATTTTGTTGATTTTGTGGACAAACTAGTTGCGCGACTTACAGAAGGTGATCAACATATTCTTCGTACAAATCATGTGACTTGGCTACTTGCTGAAATTATTCGAGTCGAGCTCGTGGTAAATGCTTTGAATACAGATTCTAGAAAGGTTGGTTTTGGAATATCAATTGGATCACTATTTTTCAGTTTTTTTAACCATATTTTTCCTTTTTTTTGGCCGTATATATATATATATATATGCTTAACAGGATTACATTTGCTGTTGGGTGCGAGGTCTTTCACATCATGTTGTCGGAACGATGTCTTAGAAAACAGCGAGATAAGTTTACATGATGAAGACCCCATTCCTGTAGAATATAATCCTCTCCGTATACAGTGACTACATGAATATGGATGAGAGATAAGTTTACATGATTCTTGTGAGCATGGGAATTCTAGATGAGTTATAACGGAGTATACAATGTGGAAGACTGGACTTAACTTTTATTCGGTTGAATGTAGATATGTGAAAGTTTTGACATTGAAAATAAAAACAACAGTCTGGTGAATTAATATTTCCTTTGTAGAGCACAATAAGGTGTTTATTTTAGAATGAAGAGGGGGCTAATGGAAAAGGGCCATAAATCTTTTTCAGGTGGCTGGGCTTTGATACTAAATATGACTTGGTTAAATTGCCGATGGCAAAAATTTCACATAGAACAGATATAGATCACATGCATAAACCTTGCATAGAACAGATATAGATCACACGCATAAACCTTGCTGATTGAGGAGCACTTAATTGATTCCATGCACCCAAACTTTGCCTTTGAGGATGAGGAGGCAACATCTTGATCATAATTGTCTACAGGGTTTCAAGAGGTTATAACTTTGATAGAGTAACTTGCTTATGCTCATAACACTTGTGATTCTCCAGCAATCTGGTCCTTCTATATGATTTTAGGCTTACTTGTACTACCTGGTAAGGGGTTTTGATTGATCAACAAGGTTTTAGTAGACCATGGATTAAAAGGACAAAATGATTACCTCCACTTCTCACTTGCGGTAGTTAGCCTTGATATGATATGTGATTTCTTGCAATTTAGATGGCTTTTGCAGGTTAATTCACATATTCATCAAATGTTTAATATTGCTAGCTCTTGAAGTTAAAATACAGTATCATTACGTAATTCATGCTTTTCCCCCTGCTAGGTGGAGACAATCAGGAAAATTTTGTCATTTCATCGAGAAGATAGAGGCTCAGATCCTAATAACCCTCAAAGTATCCTACTTGATTTTATTAGCAGTTGTCAGACTTTACGAATTTGGTCACTGAATACAGCAACAAGGGAATATTTGAATAATGAGCAGCTCCAGAAAGGAAAGCAAATAGATGAATGGTGGAGGCAAGTGGGCAAAGGTACTTCTTATGAGTAGCCTTGTTAGAGTTTAGTTGTTTGATGGTATAAACATTCCTATTACCACTTGTGAATTCTATCTACTGTTCCATAATTGCTGTCATCTCACTTACAACATTCTTTCCATTGGCTGACAAATGTTTCATCTGCTTCTAAAAAAGCATAGAAAAAATGTACTATATGCTTGAATAAGTGGAATCTTGGGACACAGAGAAAATGACATATATTGTGCCTAGCAAATTTGATGTGCTAGTTATCATAATATCATTTCATATGGTCTAACTTAATTAGGAATGTACTTCTCAGGAAAATTTTATAGGAATGGCAGGCCAGGTAAAAGGAGATTTCATGTAACCTTTAAATAGAAGCTGCAAATGCATATATTCCTCCAGCCAGGAAATGTTCCTTGATCAAAATAGTCTTTTTAAAAACATTATTCCTTTCTGAAACATCTTTCTTCATTGATGTTTTTGCACTCTGGACTGTCACTTTCCAGAATTTACACTTAAACATCCTCTAACTTAATCTTCAATAATTACCTGCACCTTGAGTTAGTGTTCTTTTACTTGATCACCCTCTACGGTTTAATATAAGCAAGGATGCCACTAGAGCACTTCAAAAAAGCCGAGATGCCATTAAACACAAAATGCACTTCAGCTGGCTTCACTTCCATGCAGATCACACACTCTGAGTAGGGCAACTTTTCTGAGGTAAAATCATTTGGACGAAATAGAGGTTGTGGTTGCCAGCAAGGTAGCAAGAAAGAATTATGTTGAATAGGATATTAAAATCATGCAGGATTAACTCAGAGACTGCCTCTGAGCATCAAACTATTGTAAATGGAAAATCAAGACATCTATGATAATTTAGAAATGACATTCTAAATTTAAACATCACATATTCGAAAATAGATATAGAGAATGTGCCAATATGGGTCCATCTTCTGGTTTTGCGTCATGCAATTTTAAACCATAAAGCTTGGCAAACCTTTAAGTAGGAAAGAAGGAATGACGAGCTAAAAAGTACCTTGAGCTGCTTTTTGAAAAATCACCTTTGAACTCTTCAGTTGACATAACTCTGACAACTTGTGCTCTTGGCTACATCAATTTATTGTCACAATTGTCATGTGTATTTAGTGAATGCTCTGCCGTGCCACCCTACTACTTACATGCATGCATAATATGAATTCATGGACCTGATGCATGTGCTTGTACACACACTCATGAGCTAGAATGCTGTATTTTAAATCATATATTAACAGAGAAATCAATCAACCTTCTGTATTGTTTCTTCACCTCTAGGAAGTGAAAGCTATCCTCAAGCAGGTGGCCATATTTTCCTGTCTCCTATTGTTAGCCTAGTTTTAGGCTATCAAGATGTCAATGTGGATGCTAATAGCAAAGTTTATTTGGACTGCACCATTTGCTTAAACCTGTTGTCTCTGACATGTTTATGAAGTTTCAATCCATGCATATCCAGCAGATTTTCTACAGCTTGTTGACCTTCTTTTTCAGGAGATCGCATGATGGACTACATGAATATGGATGAGAGATCAATAGGGATGTTTTGGGTTGTATCTTATACCATGGCTCAACCAGCTTATGACATGGTGATTAGCTGGTTATCCTCTGCTGGAGTTGCAGAATTATTACCAGGTTCTAATATGCCAACGAATGAGAGGGTAATGAGGGAAGTAAGCCCAATATCAATGACCATAATCTCTGGGTTCTCAATGAACCTATGTTTGAAATTGGCGTTTCAGATGGAGGAGGTTTTATTTTCAAACCAGGTATCCATTAATGGAGCTGTCTCCTTTCCACAGTTCTGGTAGATTGTGCTTTTCCTTTTCCATCATTGCTCATCTTCAGGCTTTATTTTTTTTTATTGGCATTATATTGTCTATTGCTTCTTTGTACAGCTCTATCCTTTGTTTCTGTTTAATCTACGGTTATGCTCTGCAATGCCTGAATATGAAGCAGCAGGCAATCCAATCCAAGATGATAATATGCCAGTAAATGTTGATAATTCATGTACCATTGTTTTGCCAATATCATATATTCTCTTCTAAATGCAGGTTGTGCCTAGTATTGCAATGGTGGAAACATATACTAGACTGCTGCTCGCTGCCCCTCACTCATTATTTCGCTCTCACATCAGTGTAGGCTCTACTTTCAACTAGTCTAGGTTTTAAGTATGCCTAATCTTTAATGCAAAGTTCTACCTACTTGATGGTGATATAACTATGTCCCATTTTCTGCAGCATTTGGCCCAGAGAAATCCGGCCTTGTTGAGCAAGCCTGGTGTTACAATTTTGCTATTTGAGATTTTGAACTATCGCTTACTTCCTCTCTACAGGTAATTCCGATTGGTCCATAGAATGTCATTACGTTTCCATAGTATTAATGGTATGCTTAACTCCAGTTATTCTTTTCGATGATCGTCCAGTGTTGAAACTTCTTGGCTCCAATTCTTGATCAATCTTAATCTTTCTCCATAGTCATTGGAATAAACTTTCTTTTCAGATACCAAGGGAAAACCAAAGCTTTGATGTATGATGTGACTAAAATTATTGCTGCTCTCAAAGGAAAGCGCGGGGATCATCGTGTATTTAGATTGACTGAGAACTTATGCATGAATGTAATTTTCTCACTGAGAGATTTCTTTTCGGTGAGAAGGGAAGGGAAGGTGAGTAAAATGTTAGGTGAATGTGAAACTAGTTATGTAGTCTTTTATTTTTCTTGCCAGTTACTCCTGTGATCTCAAATGCTAAAGATTTTTTTATCTAATTTATTGCTAATATTTCTTTTAGCAGGGCCCAACTGAATTTACTGAAACTTTGAATAGAGTGACGGTCATTACCCTAGCAATACTCATTAAAACTCGTGGTGTAGCCGATGCTGATCACCTTCTATATGTTCAAACTATGCTAGAACAAATACTAGCAACTAGTCAACATACATGGTCAGAAAAGACACTACGCTATTTCCCTCCTGTGCTTCGCGATGCCTTGGCAGGGCGAATTGATAAGAAGGGCCTTGTCATTCAAGCATGGCAGCAGGTACATCATAAAACTTCAAACCCTTTTAACATCAGATCATTGTTATCCCTACTTTTTCTAGCCATAGTTTTTTCAAATAATATTGCCTTTCTTTCTAGTATCATTTGTTCCTTGCACCATATGGAGGGATTTCACAGGATTTTACTTAATTTTAACTAAAAATTCTTCCGTTCCCGTTGCTTGTTTTCAACACCCCATTTCTGTCACCAGTTCTGGCCTTATGAGGAGTCTTGTGGCATGTGATTCTACTGTTTTCTGAATATTATATTGTTCAAGGATCATTTTGTGTGCTTGTATTTAGCTGAGAAAATGGTTGCCTTTGGATCTAATTCTACATCTTAGAATTTTTATAGTAGTTTGCAGTCTATGGATGAACTAAGATTTATGTTCACTCGTGTTTTGGGAGGGTGGGTTTGAATTCATGATAACTTGAAAAAGAAATTCTGTTAACGTGATGTGTGTCATATTGGTAATCTTTATAAGAAAGTCTAACTCAAAAGTTTAAGTTATTAGGTGGAGGGAGATCGCACGAATACAAGACTCATCTAAATCCCATGGACAAGTGATTTGGGATACCTTAACACACTCTCTCATGTGCAAACCGGGCTAAGAATGACATATGGAATTGGCAAACGTGGAGGCTCACATGTGTAATAGACCGGGGGAGAAATCTAGATGTTAGAAAATTCAACTCAAAAGCTTAAACCATTTGTTGGAGTTATCACATGAATATAAGGCTCATCTAAACATGTAGACAGGTGATATATGATACTTTAACAATCTGAAAACTAGCATATGGGTTAAAAATGGAAACATTAAGACTTTGTTTACAATGATCGTTTTACAAGCTAAATTAACCTATACAGCCAACATGTGCATCCTGTTCATTTACTTAAGTGTCCTCTTGGTAAGGCTTAAATTTCATTTAATGTGTAATAGACCGGGGGAGAAATCTAGATGTTAGAAAATTCAACTCAAAAGCTTGAACCATTTGTTGGAGTTATCACATGAATATAAGGCTCATCTAAACATGTAGACAGGTGATATATGATACTTTAACAATCTGAAAACTAGCATATGGGTTAAAAATGGAAACATTAAGACTTTGTTTGCAATGATCGTTTTACAAGCTAAATTAACCTATACAGCCAACGTGTACATCCTGTTCATTTACTTGAGTGTCCTCTTGGTAAGGCTTAAATTTCATTTAATGGGTCAGTTATTTTCTCTTATTCTATTAGGTCCCTGTTTTATTCATGTACAGTGCAATATCAGTTTGGGAAAGTACTGAAAATTGTGCATGAGAGGCTTTAGGGAATAATTAGTTTTTAGCTATCAGTGTTGTGGATTATTTCTCAGATTAGATTAAACTCTTCACTTGTACTATGGCCATTACTAATTTTCAAATTTTTAAATTTCAGGGTTTGCTTTAACTTAGTTCCTTTTTCTTTTTTATTCTTTTCAGGCGGAAACAACTGTCATAAACCAATGCACCCAGCTTCTTTCACCATCTGCAGAACCTAATTATGTGACAACCTATACTAGCCACAGTTTTCCTCAGCATCGGCAATATCTATGTGCTGGGGCATGGATTCTGATGCATGGGCATCCTGAAAACATTAACACTGCGAATCTGGTACTTTGTAAGCCTTATAGCACTTTGCATGTTGCCATGTGGTGCTAATTAATTAGTTGCAGGTTTCCCTTATAGCAGAATAGGTTGTTGGCCTAGTTTATTCCAATAATACTAAATACTCCTCTAAAACCTACATATGTGTGTTCTGGATATAAGGTGCGTGTGTTGAGGGAGTTCTCTCCCGAGGAAGTGACTGCCAATATCTACACCATGGTGGATGTTCTTCTTCATCAAATTCAGATGGAACTTCAACATGGGCATTCCATGCAGGTCTTTAATTTGAACTTTCTAGTGATTCCAAGTGCATCAGAACTCTCTCTCTCTCTCTCCCCCAAAAAAAAAAAAAAACACGCACATTCTTGTACAAATGCAGGCATCCATTTTGATCCACGTGCAGCTCTTCCTTTTCAGGACCTCTTATTTAAAACAAGTACCAACCTTGCATTTCTCATTTGGACCCATGAGTTGCTTCCTTTGGACATACTGCTACTGGCACTAATTGACCGTGATGATGACCCCCATGCCTTACGCATTGTGGTAATTTTCTAAATCTTATATTTGTACTTTTCAATGCAATTGCTCAATCCATTTGTCATATCAGATCATATTTGGTCTGCTATATTGCTTCCTCTGTCCCCCTAATCAAATCAGTCTCTTTTCCCTTCTTGCTAGTGTGGTCTTTATATCAACAGTTTCAAGGGGGCACGTTATTAATTTGTCTTCTGA
The DNA here is from genome assembly GCA_014182895.1 of Angophora floribunda. NCBI lineage: Eukaryota > Viridiplantae > Streptophyta > Magnoliopsida > Myrtales > Myrtaceae > Angophora > Angophora floribunda. The sequence goes on along the minus strand of CM024706.1, from coordinate 33,810,725 downwards.
TAACATAAGATTAAAAGTTTTACCTTATATATTAGGTAGTTGGGGCTTTAATACAGAGGGTGAACATGGTGGTGCTCTTTTGGAATTAAATGATATGACAAGACTATGTTGGATGATTTTATGGTATTGATGGTATTACAATCAATTGCATCTGACATTATATCTAATGGTTAAAATTATAGGTCAGAAGTAGTCTTACTATGATGTCTTTCAACTGTCATCATGCAAGAGTCTGACATGTAGTTTATTTACTCTCAAGGAATGTTTTGTTGCTTTATAAGCTTTCACCATGACGATTCAGCCATTTGAAATACCTTGCTGTTTGATGATTTTTCAAATCTTCTTTGCTGTTATAAGTGGGTGTAGGTTTGCCATCTTGTATTAGAAACATCTATTCCTATCTTTGATTTGGCTTAGCTTCTTCTGCTTCTCCCCACCTCATAATTACCTACCTTTCCTATTATCCTCCTACTCCATTGACACATCTCCCTTTAGCTTAGTAGAGAGCTGCTATAGCTTCCGCCTCAGCAATCTTCTGTTTCATGAGAAGTGGTCATTGTTTCAATACCTCATTCCACTGTAATTTAAAAATTCTTAAATGTTACAGATCATAATTTGAAGAATTCTTAAAAGTGGAAGCTTGAAGCTTCTCATTGGATAAGTCAGGATTAGAAGACTATGTTGTCTTTTATATACATCAGTGCTGTCAAAGCATGGAGAAAGGCTGGATCCAAATGACAGTTAATTTAGAAAAATGAACCCTCTGATACATGATTACAACTTGCCAAGTAGACATCCTCAGTGGGGAAGCTTGAGGAAAGCTTGGCTCTGAAGACAGTCCTTGAGGTGGCCTCTCTTGGTGCAAGCTGAAAAACAAGTGTAGGCCCTAAAATGGTTAATAATGTGTTCTTTCCTGGGGTTTTACCTACTGCTACTTTGTATTTAGCCCACACTGAGCCTTGCGTGACTAGCCAAAAAGTTGTGGCCAATCCCATGATGTGTTTGACTTGCTGCTAAGCTGATTAAGGTTTGTTGGTCCTATTTGAGCCATAAGAAATAGTGCCTGATACGTTTGAGAAATAGGAAGAGTCACTGGTCTGCTCGTGTAGTGGACTTCAAGTGTTTATGGTCTCATGTTTCAATCTTTTTTGATGTAGCTTTGTCTTTTGGGTTTTTCTCTTACTGTTGTTCTATATTCCCCATCTACTTTTGTCCCTATAAATAAGTTCTTAATTTATCAAAAAAGGAATTTCTACTTCAATGGCATTGACAAGCATTACGCTCCAGATCAACCTTCTTGACCGACAAGAACTTCAACAAAGAGTGAAACAATATATTATGAATCGTGGACCTCCGGAGCATTGGACTCACACTGGAACTTTTAAGCGTGTTGAACTACAAAAAGCACTTGGGAATCATCTCTCATGGAAAGATAGGTAAACTTGCTAGCTATCATCCTCTTTGATGGTACATTAAGAAGGATTTGGAATTTTGCTCTTTTAATCTCAGATGGAGATGCAATGTATATTGTAAATCTTTTGTTGAATGATGGTATGCATTTGAGGGTACTGGTTATTGATTTTGTATGTCCTTTCAGTGTTAGTCAATTCCCTTATTTATGGTAAAATTGATCTGTTGTAAACACTTCTGTATTTGTGCATGCATGTATGCATGCATTTGAAGGTACTTTATATCAATATTGGAAATCATTTTCAAAGCAAGTCAATTCCCTTTCGGAATGTTAGGCATGTACTCTGTTAACTATTGAAACAATCTCACAATGCTTGTCTGTTGGATTTCATCTGGTCCTATATACATGGAGTCTCCCTCCATCTCGTATTTCAAACTTTTGGGTTAAATTATTTAAATAGTATCAGAGCCAAATGTCTATTCTTCATGCCCCATTTAACATTTTGTTTCGCATGGTTCTTCTTTTGGCTTATTCCTCGTTTGTTGATTCTGCATGCCGTTCTTCATATGATTTGTACGTGAGAGGGGGTTTACAAGTAATTCTACATCACTTGGGCATGAGGTTTGTCTATGCCTTGTATAAATGTGGTTTCTTCCACCTAACAGTTTAAGCTTTTGGGTTGGATACTGTAGCAGTTATAATTGATAAGGGGCTACAGTCAGAAAAACTGATCTGGTGATCAGTAAGTGTGAGATTGCATTATTGTAATCATAATCTTCCTCTGATATAATCTTCATTCATGACTTTCTGCTTTGGGAGGAGAGAATCTTGATTGATCATTTAGGCATTACACAAGCTTCTGATGCTAGATTGGAAAATTTGTTCAAATTTAGATAATAGCCATTTTCTGTTGATTGTGAGTTGAAAAGTAAATTCAACTTACCCCAATTCTGTTAATTGTGTATGATCAACAATTAAAAATTCCCCTTATTGAACCGTTTGATTAAGAGCTAGCATGTGTGTTTGTCTCAATAGAATATTTTAGTAAGAAATACATGGGAGAGTATTTTGGTTCCTGTTTTCCTTTTCTCAAAAGGCCTGTTTTCAAGAAGAAATTTCTAAAGAAGCATTTAAAATACTATTACACGGGTAGGTTTTAAGTGTTACAGTTTTTAAATTCTTCTAAAAGGATTTAGTGATTAGTTGCTGTCCCTGATATCTATAGATCTTATCATAGGCAACCCCTGGTTTTTTCAAGTATAGACCTTTTCTTTATGTGGTCGAAGTCTAGTAATTTGTTAATGAACAGATGTCTTGTGTGAATGGTTCAATCTGTTTGAAGTCTTCAATGCAGGAATCCTTTATAGCATGTAAATGAACTGGCAAGGAAACCTCTTTTTTCACTCTTCGTGTGTGTCTGAGTAATGAATGAAACCAGTTTGTCTTGTCCTTTGTCAATAAAGGGCCTTACATGGACTGGATTAGCATTTGGCCAATCTGTTGCATTATGTTCATTAGCTTGAAAATGTGGGGACACTGACTTTATTTTAGCTTCATTTCCTCAAGATGCCTTTTCCTATTGCATCGCCATTTTTTTTTTTTTTACATCAGACCAATCTAAGTTGTCTCCTCTTAAAATGGATATTCACTAGGGTGAAATCTGGATTAGACAAAACGAAAAATTTCTGTTTCAAGGATTCCTTACTGTTTATCACTATTTACATGTTTGTTATGTTTTAGATCTCAATCTTTCTTGGAACCCTTGAAACCATATGCATTATTTTTGTACTGAATCAAGCTAATCTATTGTAGTCCCTCTCAAAGGTACGCAGTCACAGAGGGTGAGTGTGGGATGTAAAGAATTCAATATTCACTTTTTCTTTGTTCAGGGAAAAGAAGAAGGGATGGAGGGGCAGAGATAACTAATACATAGGAGAAGATACTCAGTCATTTTTCTTTAAAGTAGTGTTTCTTGCTCGCCCGAGGATTGCTGGTTGAATTGTTAGAGTCCTCCAAAAATTGGTTTCTGAAACTTTTAGTGCCTAATCCATCTCACCATTTGTCACTGGAGTCTGGGTTTCCGGAGCTTTCTCAATCTTCGGCTTCCAAATCTCCAATTAAGTCAATTTTACAGTCATGCTTGTGCAATGAAGCTCTTGTAGCATGGATGGACAATATCCGTTATTATTGTTTAGGACTAATCATAGGGAGAATATAGATGATCTTCTGGGTAAGAGTCTGAATGATCAAATTTTTGTGCCTTGTGCTGCCTTCATTATACTTGGACTGAGAACTTTCATCATGAAAGTTCTTGAAAGCTGGTTTCATCTGTACACCAACTGTTATTGGATCTATTTAATTCAGCTTTAAGTTTTACTGCTGCGATTTTTAAAATAGTGTAAGCTATACTTCACAATGGTTCTGCAATGATGCATGGTCAATGAGCTTAATTTCAAGTAGTTACTGGACGCTTCACTGGACTGTATTCTAACATGTCATGTTCAGATTAGTTAATTGGGCAAATAACTCTTGATCATGCAGGTATCCCCCATTTTTTGATGATATAGCAGCCCGGTTGCTTCCTGTGATCCCCCTTATTGTTTACAGACTGATTGAAAATGATGGCATGGATCAGGCTGACGCAGTCCTGGCTGTTTACTCTCCATTTCTAGCTTATCACCCTTTCCGATTCACATTTGTTCGTGACATACTAGCATATTTCTATGGTCATCTTCCTGGGAAGCTCATAGTCCGAATTCTGAAAGTACTTGATCTTGCCAAGGTGAATATCCTCTTTATATCTTAATCCTTTGAATGCTGTTGTCTTTACAGCCATGATGACTTGATTTTTTTTTCCAGATTCCATTTTCTGAGTCATTTCCACAACACATCAGTTCTCCAAATCCTGTCATGTGCCCACCTCTGGATTATTTTGCTACTCTGCTATTGGGGCTGGTCAACCATGTCATTCCTCCATTGAGTAGCAACACAAAACCTGTTTCTGTTGGAGATACTTCAAACAATTCAGCTCGAGCTGCGCATAACAAAACTTTGCCAGCCCAACCTGGCCAAATGAGCACTTCAGAAGGTCAAAAGGCATTTTATCAAATTCAAGATCCCGGCACTCACACTCAGCTGGTTCTTGAAACTGCTGTGATAGAGCTGCTTTCACTTCCTGTATCTGCATCTCAAATTGTGTCATCCCTAGTTCAAATTGTTGTTAACATCCAACCTACCCTAATTCAATCTAGTAATTGTCTCCATGGAGCTCCAAATGGTGTTGGACAAGGTTCAGTCCTACCAACTTCCCCTTCAGGGGGAAGCACAGATTCCTTGGGTGCAAGCAGATCTAGTCCTTCAGTTTCTGGTTTGAATACCTCTAACTTTGTCTGGCGAAGTGCTTATACATGTCAACAACTGTCTTGCTTGTTGATCCAAGCTTGTGGTCTTCTATTAGCTCAGCTTCCCACTGAATTTCACTCGCAACTTTATTTGGAGGCTACGCGCGTAATTAAGGAGAGTTGGTGGCTGACTGATATAAAGAGGTCATTGGGTGAACTAGACTCTGCTGTTGGATATGCATTGCTGGATCCAACTTGGGCTGCACAAGATAATACCTCAACTGCCATTGGTATGCATTTGTTACTATACCTTCTCAGCAGTAGTTTAGGGATCCCTTTTTGCATACGCATGACCTCAAATAGTGTTCAGTAAACATGTCCATCCTTTTGCTTCAATTTGACTTTGCCTTGCAGTAAAAATCCTATTTATGGCTTTTGTTTGAAGCAACTGTGATATGATGACTTTACCCTAATACTATGTTTGGAAAACATGATGGGAGACGAGAATGCAAAGAAAATGCCCACTTATAAAAAAAATTCCCTCCTCTACATACTCACAAGAATTTTAAATTTTTCAAAAATTTACCATCCAAATTTTCGTTCTCCTCCATTTTCCCCAGTTTCCGAAACTTAGCATCAGATATGCAATTATCATATGTTGCAAACAAATCAAGGAGCAGTCTCTGTGATAAATCCATAAGTGAATATGTCCCTGTATGCATCATTGTCCTTACGAGCTCTTGGTTTTCTTTACACTGGACTAATTTTCATCTTGAGCATGCAAGGTTATGATATCCGCTTATTAACGATACTACGTGGGATTTTTCATTGAAAACATTGGGTTAATTTTAACTTACTGTCTTCCTTGATGATGCAATTTAATAAACGACTCTTCATTTATTGTGCAGTCTACATATACTCAGCCTGACATGTATAAATTCACGATGCGTCACTGTTATTTGATGGACTCCCAAACCATAATTCACCCAACCCATGTCCTTCACAAATATCTGGACAATGGTGCTGATCTGTATGTGTGCTTGTGTGATTTGTATTGTACATGTGTGTCAATATTGAATGAAAAAAATCCTGAGACCTAGAATAAGTAAAGTTTAGTTCCAATAAAAGAGAGGCCCTGATAAGTGGATTTAATGAATTCTTAGTCAATTCTATATATTAATGGGTCAAATGAGTCTTTTTTTGTTATTTAATTTCTAGATCCACCAGGTCCATGAGAGCATGAGCCTGCATTTGTTTTACTCTGATGATTGTCCTTTCATGCACTATCCAGGTAACATAGTTGCGCTGCTTCATTCCTTCTTTAGTAATCTCCCGCAAGAATGGCTGGAAGGGTCGCATGTCATCTTCAAACATCTCAGACCAATTTCATCTGTTGCAATGTTGAGAATAGCATTTCGTATAATGGGTCCATTGCTTCCAAGACTTGCCAATGCTCACTCCCTTTTCAACAAGGTAAAGGAAGTGATCCCTCTATCTTGTATTTGGATGCTTCTATGGAAAATGCAACGTAGAGAAATGAAACTCATTGTTCATTCAAGTATGTTTCTGTACCATTATCAGTTGAGAAACAAAATCAGAATTAAAACTTAAGCAGGGTTAAAACTTTGTGGATCTCCTAACTTTTTCTTCTTAAAGGTTGAAAGTTTTGGAGGAAAATGAAGTTATCTTACAATCACAAGGTTCGAGTGGTTAGACAGGAAACATAAAACAGAATCTATCCTTCCCTTTTGCCATGTATATAGAGTTGGAAAGGTGGAGTAACAAAGCACTACCTTCTCTCACACGGGCTTATAGTAGATAGAATGCCGTTTTGCAAAATATTTGATAAGATTCATTAAGATTGGGGCTTTTCTTTTCTTTTCTTTAAAAAAAAAAAAAACTCTTGTTGATGTCTATAGCCTGTGTTGCGAGTTTTCTTCTATTGTGTCATTTCTTCATTTCTGCTGTCAATGTTGTCATTTATATTTTTGTTTTTGGCTTGTCTAGTGTGAAGCAATGCCAGTTTGGTCATATCAAATATGCTAAGGTTAAATGACTAATTACAAAAACATTTTCTGATGACACAAACGTCCTGATTCCCATAATTGGTTTGAAGTGCAAGACAATGGGATGAGTTGACTTATTCTTTCTGTTCCTTGAAGTTGTCTTCCTATGTTCTTTATGCAGATAGGTTTTTAGCAATAGCGAATGCAAAGCTATGTTTAAGTGTCATCGGTTAATGTATGATTCTCTTGAGGTCATTTTTTTTTTCTCACTAAAAGAGAGAATACGAGCAACAGAACCTTGATGTGTCCACTAAATTACCATGTATAAAAATCTAGATATGTATGCTATGTATAGATGGTCAGGTTTTCATGAATTTCTGTCAATCTATTATCTGTGATTGTCAAGTGCTTCTGCGTGTCGTAAATTTGATCTGTCATGTGGTATTTTGCATCTACATATCAAAATAAGTAGTTTCTTATTCTTATCACTTCCAGACACTTACATTGTTGTTAACCACATTGGTGGATGTCTTTGGGAAGAACTCACAACCCTCAAACCCCGTTGAAGCATCAGAAATAAGGGATCTCATCGATTTCCTGTAAGTGGTTTTTCCTTTTGTATAGTTATTTGGGCAAAACATTGCAATGTTTTTGGTGCACGAGGTTTTGGAGAAGTACTTCGGTTCATTACTCTTAAGTGTTTTCCAAAAGGTGTTCTGTTTAGAGTTTGACAATTCTTTGCATGAGTATGATATATCATCAATTTTGTATATATGAAGACTCATGATTTTAGCCTGAACTTTGGTTCAAAATCTTATCTATAACAAATCTTTTACTTCTCTATTCACCAGAATTGTAAGCAATAGTATCTTATCTCCTCTAATTAATTGTATTATGAAATGAGAGTTGCATCTGTTACTTAATGGATGTTATCTTAATTGTTCTACCAGCCATCATGTCATCCATTATGAAGGTCAGATAGGACCTGTGCAGGCAAACAGCAAGCCCAGACCTGAGGTACTTACTCTCCTTGGTAGAGTATCAGAGAGACTTAGACCAGACGTGCAGCACCTTTTTTCTCACTTGAGACCTGACGTAAACACTTCCATCTATGCTGCCACCCACCCGAAGATTGCACAAAATCAGGGACAATGAAAGCATCTGTAGTTGACACCTGGAGCATCATATGTTTGCTCAATAAAATTACAAATCTCCTCATTTTGGCTGTTTCTCCCTCTTATACGTGCTGGGATTTGAAAGCAAAACAGTCACTGCCTTTGAAGCATGAAGATACGCAAGTTCAGCGTCATAAATAGCCCGCAAACTATGTTCACTGTATGCTCTCAGGTAATCTCTTCTGTAAATCTGTAAATACCCAATCTTGTGATATATGGATGGGCGAACGTAGTTGGGGTCCTTTGATCTAACCTGTTTTGTGGCCAAATAACTTATGTAGTTGAGGCTTGCTTTTCTACTAGCCTACTAATGTTAGATATTACCTCAAATCTTGGTTATTAAATCTCCAAGTGGAGTTCGGATGTTACCAAATTCTCCTCCTCTGTTCTCTCTGTATGCGAGTGTTTTGGATGTTCCCCTCTCTATTTGGCTTCTTATTTTAATGGCAACATGTCGATTCATCAAAAAACCATGCCATTCCTACAAAAAGTCATAGTTACGATCTCCTGATAATGGTGAGGCTTTCCATTCAGAATTTCTGTGCAGGATTTATTGTTAAGAATTATGGTTGGCACATGCCAAACTTTTCTTCGATACACAAATTCAAGCAGTGCGACTTTGTACACAGAATATCACGACTGAAGATGAAACCACAAGTACTACGCAAGTACGCATTGCATTGTCCGAGGGAAACAATACAGTTCATCGAGTAAGAAGTAACAGTGTCCCCAGTGTTTTTATAATTGGACCGGACTGGCTGAGTTATGTGTTGGTAAATTCTTGGTTTGCTTGATTGTGTGCCCCTTGTAAATTTGATTTAGGATGACATCGTGAGGTAGCAGTTAAAAGATGAGGAGATGGAGGTCACAGATAGGTATGTTTTCCCAGCACGCAGGCCTTTCTTCTCGGCCATTGAGTGGGACTCTGCGTATCAGTTTCCAAAGACCATTAATCTTCGTCTTAAGGTTCTCCGGCCTTAGAAAAATTCTCAAAACTCTTATCTATAATACTATGCTTGTGCATTACTAATCATAACTAAAATCCACTTACATAATTCCAAAAGCTATTATTCAAAATACTGAACAGATTAAAGAAAAACAGATTGTTAATGATTATAGTAATATAGCCGATAATATGGATGTCCAATAAAAATGAAAATTTCAGTAAGCTAAATTTGCCCAAGATATCATAATACTTGAATTTGAAGAATTTCGTTTGCTTTCGGGTCATCTCCCCGCACATAACTTACCGTCAGCGTTTGCGGTTATCAGCAGCTTTTAGTTATCGGCAACCGCGATAATCCTAATTGCAAAGGAGAAGAAGTCGGACCCAAGACTTCAATGTGTGGTTTATAGCTTTGCGCTCCCTGGGCATGCGGTTTTTTTAAGGTCCATATTGATTCGCAAAAGCTACCATGGAGAAAACAAGTCAGAAGAGTGAATACAGTAGTTGAAGAAGACACACAAGGTAAGACACACAAGGTAAGGCAGTGTAACCAGACTGGTTTTATCATCCGTATCAGACCACCTGAAAATCAGTCCGATTCCAAATTTCCATAATTCCATTGGAACTAATCTGGTTTCCAGTTTTTCCAGTTCTGAGTGACGAACCATCCAAGAACAGGACCAAATTCGAAATTTATCTCATAAATATAAAAATCCTAAATTTTCTCGACATGTTTTTCTCTCCTTTTCTCTATTTTTTCCAATCCCATTCCGATACCTCACGATCCCCTTGTTCGTGACTCACCCTTGCTCTCACCCTCGCTCGCTTTTGGCTCGCCCTCCCAACACCCGTTCATTCTTGACTCATCTTTGTTCATTCGCTCTCATTCATCATTTACTCTGAACCATTTCGTTACTCATTATTTTGCTGTGAAACCAAAATAAATAAATAAAAGAAAAACAAGTTTTCAAGTATGCTCTGAAAGTAAACCAGAAAAACATAATCAATTACAGAATAAGTTCCAAGTTGGTTGTAAGGCAAGCATGATAGGTTCTAGATTTCCAAAGACTAAGAACCGATTTTAACAAGGTAGGTTCTAAGTTCCAGTTTTGAAACCTATCCGCCCTAAATTGGTCACCACCAGTACAAGGCACAAAACCGGATCGCTCTGCACATATTACAGTAGTTTTCCTTTCTCGCAGGAAGAACATAAAGGCACTTGCATCAAAAGTGTGCACCAAGCCAGCCGCATGGAAAAGATTAGCTTCGCCAAATCGACATGAATCGGATCTGCCATCCCTAAGGCAATATCAAGGAACTTAAAAAGAGTCCCTCTAAGAGAACCATCTTCCTACATGCTCTTGTTAAAATACTTGGTTGATATAAGGAATACAGAGCATCCGGCAAGTAGGATGTTCTCAGGTATCTTGTCCGACAGAATACAGATGACGGACTGAACCCGAGCCTTTTAGACGTTAAACAACTCTGTAGTACATATGCCAATATATAATCATACTTCCACAATAAATAAATCCAATCACCACGTGCACAAGCTAGATCCACAGATTTCAGAAAGAAAATGCTCTGAGGATCAAGATGACACAACCTTCGAGAAAAGGGAGGTTGCATTTTGCACCATTTGTTCACGGAAGAATACGTATTCTTAAAGATACATCTCTAAGGCTGGTTCTCAAAGTAACGACAAAGCTGAAGGAACAGAATACCTCAAGCAGGACAAGATTTTTCTTGCTAGGGTAAATACCAGTTATTCAGACTGCTATCGAAAAATCTTCTTCCAACAGTGACATTAACAATCCAAGAAGCTAAATCTCCATGCTCTCCCACAGGCGCTTGGTAAAGTCTCTAGGTGACCAAGGAGAATCATTATCCTACAACAGAAAATAGTCTCTTAACCATTGTGTAGATAACTTGTACCTACCTCGATCAGCATACCAGGTTCTGGGCAATTCAGAATATTCAAGTTGCAGGCAGTTGAAAGTAGCAAGACCTCTTACTTTCACTGCAGCTTACCTGACCTAGAAGAAGCAATTGGGTTGCAGCTCTTGATCTAATAAACAAACTGAGTCTGTCACTGACCTCCCACTCAATATGAAAACACATTCCAGTGACCAACACTTCGCACACACTTAACTGCTCCAGTCCTTAGTCCCAACCCCACTAGGGCTTTATTTGTTATTTTTTTCAATGATCAGATTTGCATTGATTTCAAGTCAAATTGCCAAAACGAGTATGTCTAGTACAAACGTCATGTTACCATGTTATTTTGTCATAATGAGAATTGGCAAAGCTCCAAGCACATGTCTGAACTTATGTGAACCAAACTGAGACTGGAAAAAATCCATTGTCCTACTGAATTCATCATCAAATTACTAAATCAGTGTAATCATGATTTCAGGTGCATAAAGAAGAATCGCAATCCACAGCTCATAGCAGAGCCGTACAAAGGGGGAAAATAATCCATGTTCTGATGATCAAAAGAGAGGCTTTCCCTTTTAGTTGCCGCAAGGCCAATTGGCCAAGACTATAGTCTATAGCTAGTAGCAATAGCTAAATCCACAAGGACTTCCTTTAGCTCGTACTCTAGTCCAATAAATATTTATGATGACCCTAAACCTGTCAGGTGAATCCATCATCCCATTCCACAACTATCTGCATTTTATCCCCTCTAAGCAAATTAAGGCTGGGATACTCTAACCAATCAGATAGCACGGCAAAATTCCATTTACGAATGCTGTACTGTGCAAGCAGTTAAGGCTTACTAAAGAGCAAGCAAAAGAATGTTTAGTGCAACTGCAATTTGAACACAGTACGGCAAAGTCCTCTCAAACCAGATGCTCTAAACCCTAGGCATCAATAACAATTCAATCGAACCACCTAGAGACTCACATAATGAATCTGCAACTCAATGCAACCCCCTCGCCCGACTCTAATTGATTATGTTACTAAATCAAAGCCTCAGGTTACCTCCACCTTCATCTTCAAATCCCACAATAACCAACGCAACCAACCGAAAGCTAGCCATAATACCATAAGATCTCCGCACAGATGAAACGCAAACAGACATTATATTCGAATTCCATGTCGAGAGATCTTTCCATAAAGTATTTGAACATCACCGAGCGTATTCAGACAGCAAAATCAGAAAAAAAAGAGGGACAAAAACTAGGAACGCGATCTCAAGAAAAATCCACTCATCTCGCGAGGCAAGTACCGAATCAATCGCGGGCCTTGAGCCGCTCGACACGCTGGTTGAGCTGCTCGATGCGGACGACGAGATGAGTGACGGAATAGAGGAGCCAGTAGAAGACGAGGGCGGCGGCGATGAGGAGGGCGTTGCGCTGGCTCTTCATGATGGACTTCTGGTGGCGGAGGTGCTCCGACGGGGTGCAGGAGGCGTCGAACTCGCACTTGGGGCGGGTCTCGTACTTCCAGTAGATGTCCATGAGCAGGAAGAGGCAGAAGGGGACCACCGAGAGGAACGGCTTCAGGAGGTTGCGCGTGACGGCGACGAGGCCCTTCCGGAGCCCGTCGAGGCCCGGGAGGGTCAGCAGGAGCACCATTATCGCCTCCGCGCCGGCGGCGTACCCGAGGACCACCCACTCCAGAGCCATTTGCAAGATCTGCGCGCGTGAGAGATTTCCCGAGTGGAAGCTTCGAGATCTGAGGTCGGCGAGGTGCGCGAGAGCTTTTGCAGATTTCGCTTGCAGGTGCTTTTCTTCGGGACTAAGGAGCCCTTTTAGAGGGGAGGAAGATGAAAAGGAAAGGAACTGGTTCGGTTACAGGTGGAGCTCCTTGCAAGCGACACGTGGAGGTTAGAGACCGGACCGAAGTAAGGAGCGAAAAATGGGCCGGGCCGGTCTTCGTTCCCTTGTGAGCCTCTCTTCTGGGCTTACCTTTTCATGGGCCGGTCCTAATTTAGGCCCAAAGTCCCATCGTGTTCCATTGCGCTATGACATTGATTGTGAGATGCCCATATTCCGAATACTAGAACGCCCATTCGGTAGGGATTTGACCATGGATGGTCCCGACGGCCCATGGAAGCAGAAGGGCCCGATGACATTCCGAGCGGGCTTGGCCTTGGGCTTAGTGAAAGCTCGACCCGACCCAAAGTTTGTATCTAAAAACCGGGCTTTGACAAGAATTTTAGGCCCCACCCTTTATGCCAGTCCCGCCCAAGCCCATCCAATAATCACATTCCTCAGTGCACTCTCAAATCTGAATGGAATCAAATAATTTAGATGGAATTAGTAAAATTCATGAAAGTGTTTCTGCAAATATATATAATTGGACTGAAGTTGACGGAAGTAAACACGGAATACATCCCAAACTTTATCTAACTTGCTCTATAAAACTTGATCGCCAAATGTGTTTCGTTAGGATTTGATGTCTCTGAAATATGATATTTCCTAATTAACCGCAACTTAGAAGAGAGGTGAAGCCAACCCATCAACAGAAAATCCTTTATCGAATTCGATACTCGGGGACATCCAGACCTTTAGATCTCTCTGCATTAGATCCATGATAGATGGATATAATGAGATGCATGCTAAATTAAGTTTAGGAGAAATTCTAGATGTACATTCTAGATGTACATGAAATGTTATGCTCAGACATGATTACTTGACAATGGAATCAGCATCTGATTAGGTGTTCAAATAGACAAACCTCACCTCATCTTCATGGATTTTCTGCAATGTTTTCTGAGCCATCAAACTTGTAGTCAATTTCGAGGGTCCCGTCTCAAGAAGATCGATCCTGCCACGGAATGGAATATACCGATGGATTCTAGCGCATTATCTTAAAAGCTACAGGGAAATGACCCACTTAAAAAGAGGGGAACAAGATAAACTAAAGATGATGCCAACATTTTGTTGTACCATTACTTATGTCGCCATAGAAAGAGTAAATATATCGATAACTCGGTTGAAGAATGGAACTAGTAGCCTGTTTGGTAAAATGGAAATTTAAGTGTAATATTGAATTATAAATGTTGATCCTTAATAAGTGCTAAAAATGAAATAAAATATTTGATAATAACCGCATATTGATTATTGAATTATGTATTTTTTTTTTTTGGGAGAAATTGTCCAAAAAGTTATAAATCTATTGTGCTTTTACTAATCAATCCTAAATATTTTCATGTTTTCTCAATTGAATACATCCGACCAATTTTGCTTGGAAATCACTAACGTGAATATTGGCCATCCTATGTGGCATGGTTGTAAGATGGGCAATGCTAACGTAAATAATTTTTAATAATTTTTTAATACATTTCAAAAATTTTATTAATTTTATTATTTCTTTTTCCTTTTTTCCTCTTCCCCTTTTATATTCTTTCTTTTTCTTTTTCTTTTTTCTTCCATCCTTCCTCTAGTCAATTGCCTAGCTAAAGGCAACGGCCAATGAGGTCGACCTAGTTGACCTTAGGCAAACCTCGCTCGACTCTAGTGAGACTCTAGCTCATCGTGGTTGGGTGAGGTTGCCCTTGTCGGATTTGGTGAGGTGATTTGGGGCGGGTGAGGCATGCCCTCACCAATGGCTAGTTGAAGCGAGTTTCGTCGGAGGTTGGAGAGGTCAATCTCTACAGCCCTTGCCTTTAGCCGATCGTTAAGACCCAAAACCAACTAAAGGAGGAAGAAGGGAAGAACAAAAGGAAAGAAAAAGAAAAAGAAAAAGAATGAAAATATTATTAAAAATTGTCTACATTAGTGCCGTTTGTCGGTTGAGTTGTGTCACATAGGATAGATGGCACTAACTGGACAATCATGTTAGTGGTTTCCGACTAAAATTGATCAAATAGAATCAATTGGCAAAACATGAAATAGTTTAGATTTCAATTGACATAATTAAAAGTTTAAGATTGAATTAACAAAAATACAATAGGTTTATGATTTTTTTGATAATTTTTCCTATTTTTTGTTTTGCAAAATATAGAATTGTGAATTTCGCTGATTTGGGCTTGCTTAACTCAATCAATCGAACATATAGATTATAGTGATATACAATCACAACCATGTCTAAAGTATGCCTCTAAAGTCCATCAAGCTCAATGTAAAAGCATAAACAAGCAGGCCCTTAAATCGCATCTGTAAACAATGGAAAAGTCTTATTGGTCGAAACAGATTCATTGATCACCGTCTCTAATACCTAAAAAAAAAACGTCAACTTTATAGGAATGTAATTTTGGATGTCAAAACACGCTTGAGCATCAACAACCTTCACACGGTTGCCCATATTCACGCAAAAAAGGAGCGCCGTTGGGACATCAATCTAGATCTTTTTCTAATTGCTCTCACCCTGATGTTAGTACATACGAGATTTTACCCAAGTTGCAGCACGTCATGAATTCAAATGGAATCTAACTCTCGGGGACATACCTCTTCTGAATTTGAATTCGTGCGAGGGCAAACGATGAAATTCCCTTTAGAATGAGACGAGACACAAAGATGGGTCTGTGGATCACACTGGACTTTTTGGCTAGCTCGAAATAAAGGGGAGACATTGACTGGTGCTTTATGAAAAGCTGCAAACCAACAACATAGGAATCAGGACATAGCGCCCCATTTCATCACGTTCATGACATTTCACTTTTGTGTCTTTTGACCATCTATCTGTACACAACTTACATACAAAGCAGCAATCTTTCCTTTCACTGGTTTGTAGGTGACTATCTATTCAGTTCTTGACATGATCACTGTTATTTGAATCATCAATCTTATGTAAATCCATCAAAAGGCTTATACAGTTAATGGTTAAGATAGACTTGATCTATATAAATTAGAGATCATAAGACGATGCATTATTTCCTATTTTCATAGACTATCCTTTGACCTTCCTTTTTACAGGAGAAAAATAGGAAGAGACTGTCCCAAAGGCAGAGAGAGAGAAAAAGAAAAGGTCTAAAGTAGGAAAGGAAAGTGAGTAACAATTTGAACGACTAAACAAAGGCACCGAAAGCGGCAAAACAGCCGGCTGATTATATCACGTCCACAAATTTGTGGCCTCTATTTGCCGCCTGCAATATTAAAACAAAAAAAGAGAGGAGAAAAGACCATAGTGAATATGAAAATCAATAAATTATACAGTCCTAGCTAGGTGAAGAAGAGAAGAAAAGGGAAGAGTCTACACCTCTTGCTCTTTCGCACATCGTTGCCATTAAAGAGAGAAAGATAATCACGACGGCAACCCCAACAATGACACCGATCAAGATGACCACGGTCTTCTCAACCTCTTCATCAGATGTACCTGTTTCCCACAGCACAACCGATACATTTCCAACTTAACTAGTTTTGATCCATCTTTTTTACACTAACTACGCGACTATAGAAAAATAGTGCTTTATAAATCATGTGATTTCATGATTATAGTTCGATCCAACTTTAGAATGCAACCATTTCCAAACATATCACCCGAATTCACAAACTATAGCATAACACAATCAAAGTGGAACATGATGCATCATCTACATCAATAGTAAATGAATCGGTTTCAATTTTTAGAATTGGTTGAAGCTGGTCCGAGAATTAGGTCCAAGCAAAGACTCATCCGAAACCGAACTAGTTTTGGAATCAATTTTTACCCTATTAAAAAAAAAACTTATCTCTCAATGTAGTGCCTTTAAATCTCTCTGTCTTTAAAGAATTATTAAAAAAAGAAAGCATCTCTTTAAATCAAGTTAAGGGAGAATTGTTTTCAAAGAATTGTTAAAAAGAACTATTCTTATGCATTATTTTTCTTTTTTAATGATCCGATCTTCCACTATAGTAATAATCACGGGATAAGTGTTATTAACTATTATAGCACTAACTAAACATTCTCAATTCAATTCAATAAATATATAATCTTAATAACAGCTTCATCGCATATACATGAGCTAGCATATTAGATTATATTAGTAATATTTGTGAGAATGATACTAGAATTATATCCATATTTGTTAGGATTTTTGCTTTGTCCTATAATGTTAGCATGATTATATTGTTGTCTTTTAGCGAATTAATGTAAAATTCGAAACTATATAAGATATTGGACGGTAGCAAAATAAGTTTCAATGAAAACAAGATAGACCCTGTTCATAGACTAGAAAAACAAGGTCGAGTTCAAAACATGATCTAATATAAATAGGATATGGATACAGAGTCCAAAAAATGGGAACATATTATAATAGGATCAAGTATAGAGTCTAAGTCTGAATCCTACTCACCCTAGACCCAATCACCCCTGCTACATCCTACATTTGGGAAGATAGAATATTATTGTATTGCAATTGCATCCTCCTTTAGTTTAGTGACAGTCCTTTTCTTTAGGTTTTAGGGTTATATAATTCAGGTGATGATTAGATTCGATCGTATATTGTTTCCACCTTCACTGTGGCTTTGCTAGTTCTGTTTCACTTGTTAATTAAATGCCCGCAAGTGGAGCGAACAGCAATCATTACTTATATAGTGGCATCGGATTCTTCGTCATCTCTTGATATCCTACATTTCCAGAGGGCCTATAATCAATTAAAGGGTGACCACACACCCAAACAACCTCAAAACTCACTTGTAACGTGCGACCTAGAAGACATTTAAGAAGAGTTTCAAACCACTTCCTGCTTATGCTAGATGAGTTCTTTAGCAGTTTGTTCCCTCGAGGGATCATTCCTCAATCGCAACTCTTCATATCCATGTACACACTTTGTCGTAATTTCCATAATACACAAAAACATCTATGCAGTGTCATAACAATACTCACCTTTTCCCCCCTTGTCATGACTTATCAAGCCTTATTCACTTGATATGTTATCCATTTTGATTTGTCTCATATTGAGCTTCACGGTTTTGTCTTTTGGTGTGTGTATAAATACTTTCTCAAGATGCCATCCATCTTTTCAGTTTTCACATGAGCATGCTTGATATTTGAGTTTTAACACTAAACTTGCCAATTGCACTAAAAGTCGTTTCTTGATAATTGTTTCCATTTTTACATGTATAACTCGAAAACATTATTTTCATGTTTGGTGTGTATTTTGATTTGTTCCTACCCTTTTAATCCTAGAAGCCCGCCGAAATACTCATTTTGTCAAGTCCCTCTAGCCTCAATGCTCATTTAATGCCCTTGTCAAACTGGGTTGTGTACTTATAAGTGATCTATCTTCAATTTCTCTATAAACATATTTTCAAGGAACTAGAAAGACTCTCATTTCCTAATACCATCAAGTCATTTATTTCCAAAATCCAAATGAAATATGTCGCCTCCTCCTCTTCACCTTGTGATATCCTTGAACAAGAAGTGAATGAGGCCTTCTCTAGAAATCCCCCGGAAGCTCTAGTCAACCTTGGAGTGAACTTCGAGAGAATACCCATGGATGTTCGTTCGTCACCTTTTCTCGATTCTATGCCGAAGCGTGACTGGCTCGATACAAATTTGTTATCTAGAACCAAACGCAACAGTAGAAGTGCATTACGATTCCATGCATATGAAGATGGATTGGGGCTGTGGAGTGAACAGAAGATTAACGATGTGATGTGACCTCTTGAGAACTTCGGAAAGAATTCCGTTCTTTCTGACTCAAAACTACTATTCGAGCATATGCCAAAAATATAAAAATATATAAGGACAAATCAAAGAACATAGCATCTCCTATTGGGGCATCCGATGCCATCATAAAGCAAGCAGAAAAACTCAAACCGTATTGAGAATAAGAATTTGTCTGAAAACACATTGCGTCCACACATCATCATATTATTCTTATTCTAGCAATGAATTTCTATTCAAGCATCAAAAACTAAGTAACTGAGATTTTTGTAACTTAAATAACTTCAATTTCGAAGCCAAACAATCTCCATGCAGTAATCACAACTCTCCTTAGGTCTCCTAAACTCTCTTCTCGATCATAAGCATGCTCAAATTCAGCACGTCGTCATTTCACTCCACAAGAACATAGCAATCAAAGTTTTGAACGAATCGAAACAAAAGGAAACGAACACACCCAACAAAGAAGCGATGCAGCGTAAGCGAACCGCCATAAATGGCCACGAGGCCTCTTACCGTGTCCGCCACTGGTGTGATCGCCGTCCGAATACTGCACAAAGCACTTGGCCAAGTACACGTCGCCCCACTTCGCAGCCCCGCAGTCGCTCTTCAGCCGTCCTATCGCCTCTGTCAAGCAGTCCTGGCAGTCGCCAGCGCTCAGGTCCTGCACGCACTGTGCCACTACCTGGACGCTCCCGGAGACACCGGTCCTGTACGGCTTGTAGCTCCCGTCCCCAGCTCCTATGTACCCGAGCACGGCGTCACCCCGTGTCAGCTCATCAGAATTTGCATTCCCGACCAGAGGCCCGCATCTCCTGAGCAACACGGTCTTGTCCAGCGCACCGAGGAACGTCGAGTTGTCGTACCGCACGAGGCAGCCCTCGAGCTGGAGCGTGCCACCAGAGGAGCCGGTGCAGAGGGTCCCGACCTGGCTTACCGCACGGGACACGCAAATGGAGCAGTCGGTGACGGCAAGGTCTCCACGGCACTGGTAGAGACCGTAGATGGTGTCGGAGGGGGTGGGGCCTGGGAAGGAGAAGTTGTTGTAGGACGAGGAGGCGGAGGAGCTGACAAAAGAGGTGAGGGCGGAGTCGATGCCATTCTCATAAGGCGAGCCAGGGGAGTACTTGTACTGAGAGCAGCCGACGAAGATGAAGGAGAAGAAGGACGCCGTCGACGGGGAAACAAGTAGCGAGAAGGGGAGGAGGAGGAGGGGGAGCGAGAGCTTGGAGAGACGGGTCGAGGAAAGAGTCGATATGGTGGGAGACATGACAGGGATCGAGCTCGTCGTCGTTTCTGCTGTAACTTCGTGTGTGATCAAGGATTCATGGGAGTGGCTTGGGGAAGCAGAGCTCGTCGAAGCATATGACCGATGCTGCTGATACGAAGATGATGAGAGCGAAGTTTAGGGCTTACGTGAGGGAGGAGTGAGGAAGATGATGAGGGTGCATGGGATTGATGGTGAGCGAGGAGTGAGATCACGGGGGGTTTTGTTGGTCCGCTGTAGCGAAGCTAAGGTCAGCCATGGATGAAGGCGCTGCCTAGAATGTCTTATTGGAGCCGATTTGCCAGAAGGAACTACTCTGTTCTATTTCTTCAGCATCAGAGGAGGAATCAGGCTAAATACGCCAACAATCGATTTTATAATATAAAAAAATTATAGGACTTTAATGGATGTCGAGCATGGTTCTCTCGTTTGACTGCCACTTAACAATCCTAGTTTTCAAAAACTATTGATGAAATACCTTTCGAAATATAGATCAATGAATAAATCAATAAAGGGTGTGAAGGGATTTTTTATGGTTCTTGGATAGGAAATATAAACGCGACAGGAAATTTAAAAGTGTTGATTTTGGAAACAATTATTACCAGTTATCTAAAAAGTATTGGAACGTAAGGATAGAATGGAACATAAAAGTGAATGACTGGTGTTCTTTGATTGGCTGGCAGTCATTTCTACGTACTACAAGTCATGTACTTGTATCTATTATCGACTACTAACAACAATTACAAAAAGAAAAAAAAATCAAAATACATTCTATGTGGTTCCTACATCCTATGATACAACAATTTTTATCTACAAATGATTATCCAGAAATAATCGGCCCCACTATTCGGCAGTTATATCTTCTCCGCTTCTACCATTAGCAATTGCTCTCAAGATTTTCGGCTCCACTACTTCACATAGATATTTATACGCGCCTCTCAGACATATGTATCCAAAATCGCCGGCTCCACTATTTAGACAGTTATTTCATTTCCACCCGTCGACGGTCCCACCAATTGTGGCCCCGTTGTCAATTAAGTTGATCTTCATTTGCCAGCGTTTTGCTTCGAGACTTGGTTATTTCCACCCTTTATCCTCCGTCAGTTAACATTATTTCTTTTGTCGACCAACAAATTTTGCCAATAGAAGCTTTTGACACATAGCAATTTTTGCTTCTGCCACTTCTTATCCGATCTCTGCCAACCTAGGTATCAATCTAACTGATGTAGCAAACTCAAAGTGAATATGTAAATAAGTGAGCCATGACTAATACTCAATAAAAATTTGTCGCATCATTTAATATATCCATTTAGTAGACCGGTCTTATTATTTCTAGCATTTTTAAAGAGGAAAATGCAATCTCTCTCTCGAACAAGCATTGTGTCGGATTGTTCTCTTTCTAATCTGGTGCTAGGATTCTTCAGGGGAAAAGAAAATAAATACGATAAGAAGCTCTGGAAACTCACCACGTAATCTTATCCCCGTGAATCACATGATTAAGAAGTTTAACTGAGCTTTGTCCATGGAATGACGAGTTCAAGATTGTTGCCCAATATAAAGGAGTCAGAAAATATATGAATCTCAAGTCCCTAAGTACAATTTTTTAATATGCACCATGTGAGTTATACTTTCCATACTCGCTTCTAGTCTTCTGCCCTCTGACTCTAATTCTAGTTTTGTGGCTAACTCAAGTGGACTAAAGAGTTTGCCTGAAGATCTAAGCTCCCAAAAGAAAAAGGGCAAGGAAACTTCTAGGAAAAGAACTCAACTGCCTACCCTCCCTTGCTACATATGAGAATATGCAAGGAAAATCCAATTCCTAAACTGACACCACATGAATGAAATAAAAAATATTCAATCCATAACATCTTTGTCATCTTTTCTATTCGAATGCCATCAAATTAAAAAGAAAAGAAAAGAAAAGAAATTGCTTTCTAGACTATCCCTTCAGAATAGGGAGTATGGTATTCTATCTAACGATATTTCTAGTTTCTTTGTTGTCTATCTCTATTTGAGACAATCCTTAGGAAAATTATTTTGTTTCCACTGAGCTAAAAAAATAGAATATGTCAACGTCTCTCGTAAACTAAAATTTATCCTTTAATTTTATTTATAGCTATTTTGCTAACCATATTAATCACACGCAATGGCTTGAGCCTTGGGTCTTGTGGTGTATAACTTGAACTGAGAGAATGTGATCTGCAGGAGGCCGCCGAGATAGAGGGAGGTCACCGGAGTCGGAAAAAGTGTCCAGGTTAAGATTTGCTGGGTACAAGACGAAGATTGCAGAGCGTCTGGTCTTTCCTTGTCTATTTCCGACAACACCAAGTATGCTCCCCCAACAGGAAAACCCATGGAAGAATGAGAACTCCATAACGGGATATATATATACACATATAGTACCTTTCCTTTATATCTTTAATTTTTTTTCTTATTGAATAACTTCCCTTGAGTATCATATAAAAGGTCAACCGCCATCAAGGAGCATCATGTAAACCATGCTTGAAAAGCTTAGATGCACCCGAGGCATTCGTTCACCAAGCTCTTGGGTGAGGCCATATGGTGTCGTCCGTTGGATGTTCATAACTTACTTAGCCAGCTGGTAGTGGTCAGGACACCAAAAATCTACCACAAATTTTGGTAGCAAAACAGTTTCATGTAACTGAAGGGTCTACAATGAATTTCAAACCCAGAAAATGTCCGTGCCATTTCTGCATATGGAATTCAAAGATGGGAAGGCTGAAGCATTTTCACAAGCAACACCGCACAAAAATACAGTATCAAAATACAAAATGCTAAGAATGCCAAACTTTACCAAGACATGGCAATACTTGTATTCGAACTTATTCAGCTACTAGTTGACACATGTGAAATAATGTGAAAACATGAGAGGGATGATTGATTTGTTTTAATCAGACATTTCTCAGTTACAACAATCTTCCAACATAAATATCTGCGAGGCAACATTACCGCAGGCAGTATATATGTGCTTATATACATAACCTCATAAACTTCCCTCACATGACACAGCACCTTACAACAAGCCCCTTTTGGTCCATCCTTGCCTCTTCATTTCCTGAAATTACACCTTATAAATAAATATGGAAAACAGAAAACTTGGACAAGGATTTCACAACAAATCTGCAGTCATGTGTAATAACCTAATAATACAAGGTAGTAGCTTCCAATCATTGCAGGTATTTCGTCGCTGACATCAAGTAACCCACTATTTTCTCCAACTACAGAGGCATGTAATGCCATTTTGAATGAGTCAATTTGAAAAGGCATTCCCTCAATGATAACCAGGCATGAGCCAAAGTTATCAAGATCCTTTATAAGGGGGAAAATGCCTGCAATTTCAAAGCACATGCTAAGAGCTTTGAAACTACAATCCCAAAACCAGCTCAGAGACTGACTTCCAGCGACGAGAATTCATTTGGTTTTCCTCCAAACCATTTCCAACTAGAAAATTCAGATCTCATGTAATCTAGGTAAGTATATCAACATGTGTCCCCCAAAAAGAGGGTGGTTTGCCAATTTTCATTTAAAAAGACAAAAACTGGAAGTCGAAAGAAGAAATAAGAAAACAGACAGCCGATAATTCTCACCTTCAGGAGGTTGTGCTAGCTTCCGATTCTGGGGAGACAACATTTCCTTCTTCAATTGTAACAATATGTCTTCCATAGTATATTCCCTTTTCCAATTTCCAAGCATTGGCATAAGACTAGGTTCAACCTGGAAGAAAGCCAGTAATTAGTCCAAACCAATCAAGTCCTTATGAAGAATCAAATCAAAGTTGCTCACGTACCATGCCTGTTTCCTGATTGACACAAGTCATGTTTATCCGAGTCTGGAACCTCACAGCAGGCGGATTATCAGGATAATCCTTACCGCAAAACAATTTCAGCTGATAAATACGCCCTTCATGAACAGTCTGCCAGGCAGAATATGTCAATGAGCAAGGCTAACTTTTCTCAGAAAGAAAATGAGTGCTAAATAAAGTTTAGAAGCTAAATCACATTTCAGCATTCAGAAAATTCGCTAGTGTTGTCCAAAACTAACAAGTAAAATACAAAAAGTGCAAGGTCAGAATTTTCTCTTCACAATCACAGAGGCAATTTCTTAGATCAGCAAAGTTGCTTAAAGTTTGGATGTCATGCATATGAGCCAGTTCACTTAAAGAACAAAATTTAAGCAACAGTAAATCAATATTGAGTTCCTTATTTTTGTTGGAGCATCAAATGTATTTAATAGCCAGTAGCAAACAGGTCTGAGCATCCTATTTTCCCTGGATATTGCCGCCCCTCAAAATTACTTGAACTTGGAATTTAACTACCTTTTCAAGACAAGTTATGTGTGAGCAGACAAGTAGAGTGGCTTGGTATGAAATGAGTGGGGTTCCTCTGGAACTCTACAATGCTTGGGGACTTAAAAGCTCAGTTCAGTGGGAATGTGGGAAAAGCAGCCCCACATCGGTCCAAGCATGTTGTGAAATCAATGGTCGGAGGAAACAAAGAGGTTTTCTTGCCAATGAGATGAGTGGAAGAGCTGCTTTCGGTCAAGGAGATAATTTTTATGAAACCATTTCTTTCTCGATGATTTGAATAGTTGGGAAGTAAACTGGAACATGATATATAGGTAGTGTTCGCTTGTTAGGCAGTTGCAGTTATCAATGCTGTAGATCCAGAAAATGGCAGAATAAAACAGGGTGTTGACATATACCCCAATGTACATTGCCAATGTCTCAACCTAAAGCAGATACAAGTTCTCACCTCACTAAATCAGCTAGCCAATAGCTGAATGATTCAAATTCATTTTATAGCCAAAAAAAAAGTTTAATCAATAAAAAATTCTATGAACGTGAAATTCATTTCACTTCAACTTAAATTCAAACTTGTTCAACTTCCTATTTCAGCATCCATTATGTTATTAATTATTCTGTGGAATGACTGCTCACTAGGATAATCACCAAGCCTTGGTCAGCCACAAGTTTAGAAAAGAAATTGACCTAGAAAAGAATCTCAAAATAACAGCAGAGGAGTTTTAAAATCTATTATACTCCAAGAGCAGCAGAGATTGCATACTAGTATGTGCTAGTGATTCACTTGCTCAAGGACATTTTTCCTTTTTATTTTTGTCTTTTCACTGTCCATGTGCATGCTCAAGCATTTGCATGAGTGTGTGTGTGTGTGTGTGTGTGTGTGTGTGTGTGTGTGAGAGAGAGAGAGAGAGGGACATGTTTCCTGCAGCTTACATTAGGAGGGCCAATGATAGTGCCTGTCCAAGACTGCATATAGATATCATCTGCATCATCCATTCCATAACTGACTGTTCCATCTCCAATTCCTTTTTCCCCCCTCTCGAGCTCTTCAAGTAATCTAAAGTTCCTTGGAACTGCAAGAATTTACACAAATCAGTCTCACAAGTCAGCATGATCTTTGCATACACAGAATCGTACAAAATTGCACAAAACAATAACCAAGAAGCAATAGAGTTCCTCAGCACAAGACTTCCAATGGCAACAGACATTTTAGCTGACTCACAGGCAAGAACCAGCCTGAAAGGAAGCTGAGATGATGTTGTAGATAGGGCTGACAAGTTCTGCTCTTTTATTCCCTTTATTATTTTAAAATTTTCACTCATTACTCATTTCTCTTCTTCTTCTTCTTTTTTTTCGCATCAGCAAATGTGGGTCCTACTCTGAAATGAATTACTGTGTTAAATGTGAACCAGACCAATCTCTTCACTTTAATTATCTTAGACTTTGTATGGACAATATATATATATATTCCGTTTTCTTTTGGTTAGAAGTCTACTGGTATTAAGTTGCATGCTACATGCGTGCAGCATCATCAGCAGATTCGTATGAAGAGAAAGGAGTGATTTTTTGAAAGGAAAGGAGTGATTATTTACATGAATAAATGTGTAGTAGTTAGCTATTATATACGTGTGAAGTGAATGCTAACTTAGATAAAAGAGGGAGTGATGGGTCATTTTAATTTTAGCTGCAAGTGTAATTTTGGGAACAATAGAAAGGGAGACAAAAGTCAATTCTAGCTAAAATATATAGATAGATGTACCAAACATAGGAATAAGGAAACATGCAAAAAAAGTACATTATTAAGAAACCAAAATACAGTTTTAATTCCCCTGTATTAAAAGGGTAGACCAATCGCAAATCACCTTAAAGGATTGGTTTTTGCTCATGCTGCAGACCAAGACAAGGTCAAATGATGTCTAACCAGCATTGAACCATGTCTAACCACCAATCGCATTTTCGGACACAGACATAAAAAAGACCAATGGACATTACAAATTTCAATGGAAAAGAGATCAGTATAAATCAGTTCCGCCACCATGCATGGAAACATGTGAATCTACTGTCTCCAAGTACACCAGAAAATGCGTTCAATAGATGAGGTTCTTTTCAGTTGTCTAACATCCAAATGCTTGATCTATAATAAGTGAGAATCATTAAGTTTGAGAATTTATCCTAAACTCAACAAAAGATATCAGTGGTCAAGAGTGAACAACCCCATTGGGATAATTTATGACACACAAAACTAGAGTCTATGACAAAGCAATAGTGGTTGTAGTTTATCAAAAGCCAATGTGTGAAGAAATGTGCTCCCAAGCATGAACTTATTCTCCCAAATAATTTACTTATAGAAGACATGCATTTAAACAAAGTTAGTTCAATCAAGCTCATTAGCATTGCCATTGCATAATACTTCTTGAGTTACACACATCCACCAAAGTGACCCAGCTAATTAGAGGGACTTCTGCTAGTCATAAGATCATATTCACATGTGATTTGTGCCAACTATACCAGCCACACTTATAATTAAAAAAAAAATCCTTTCCTCGATGCACCAATATCTTACAGTAGACATCTACTTATCTGTAAGGGAAAACAAACGACTATTTTCAAGAAGCCTTCTATTTCTGTTTGAGACTTCAAGCTATTTTTGCTCCACCTACCCAACTAAATGAGAATAATCTTATCATCATCTTCTGGGCAGGCTCAACATTTTTTGCCACTTATCAGCCCGCATTTCAGGCTTCGCATATTCATACTAGTGCACTTTCCATGTCCATATGCCATATGGACGGTGTTTATAACATCCCTATATTATCAAACTTTGGCTTCACATGAACCAACGGAGCACCATAACATAATCACATGGAGTACCAGTGGCATGAAGTTCGAAGTCCACTAATCACATAGAAGCAGAAAAAGTGTTCTTTTAAGCATATAAATCAAATCCTTATCCTCAATTGCAGCATGATAATGACCAATCATCCAAATAAATCCATTTATACGTTCCACAACAGATCATATCGAAGTCAGTACTGGCATCAACAATAATCTGAGCGTGCATTCACACTCCCACAAATATTATACACATAAATTTCAACCAAGTTTCTCACCCCATTAAAATACCCACACAGCTCTCAATGAGAGTGAAACAAAATAAGAACATTCCAATAAATCCAGAATGATAAGTGGTCTTTTGCACATTTCTCATGCTAAGAGCCTAGACATAATTATTAATCAAACAAACAGTAGGAGACTCCCAAGAAATAGCCACTACACTTTAATTTCTTTCAAAAGCAAACTTCATGCCTGAATTCATACACATTCCACTGAAATAAAATTGCAGGATTAGCTTTAGATAGTTTTGATTTCTTAGAATGGCCTCCCCAATCTCTCAATAGTTAAATATAAACCATAGATAGAATACACAAGACTCAAAATCAATGAGCTCACCACTTTTTTCCAATGACATCTGCAATAGGTGATTTAAAAAGTGATATAAAGACAGGTCTCATGCTTGCCAAATGTGACCAATATTTAAATCTACAGGACTATCTTCAATCCACATTACCTGAAGACAACATTTCACAGGGCAGTTTACATAAACATCACCACCTTTGACACAAGTTAGAATCCCAATTTATTGCTTGAAACACAAGCTCAACGCTCCTAGCATCGTCCTTTCTTATTAAGACTCTAGCTCAAACTTGGGAACTAGAGAGTAGCTCCAGTATAGACTCCAGTTATCGAATTTCCACGTTAGGTTGAAACAATCTATTCAGTGTATCATTGTGAAATGATAACCACACATTAACCAGAGACACCTACATACTAATAAAAATACACTGGCATATTTTCCCCTTATTGATGATTTACTAAACAATAGCCATTAAGTCCGTCTAATCATCAGATGATTCAGGATTTCCCAGTCATAAGAACTCCAGAAAGACAAGGCACCACATCTTACCCATTTATAAAGTACACATTCTAAAACCCCTCTCCTCATCAGGCTCCATCAGGTTAATTTAACAACCCATGAAATGGAACTTCAGAGAACCGTGTTCCAACACTCAAACCCTAGCCTAAAGAAACCCACTTCTATCCTCTAGACCAACCAGCTGATTACCACATTTCCCCACACGAGAGTCGAGACCGTCCCACGATGTCATGCAGAAAGCTTAAAAATTTGAACAAAACAGCTCCGAACCGAGTAAAACGACAAACAGTACAAAGAAAACAGTCAAAAAACGATCGATAGAATCTCCGTAATACATTAGCAGCAGGATACGCTGCCCACGCAATGCTTCCTCTGTCCCCAGATAAGCTTCCAAACCTCAAATCAAGCATAGAGCGAAACGGGAAGTCGTAAGGACCGTACCTACAGCCATCGACACGGATCCTTAGAGACAAGGCCCGGAAATGGCCGGTTTCTGGCCACTGCCGGCCGTTGACTGCCGATCGGCGGGGGCGGCGGGCCGCTGGAGACGGCGGCGTGGAGGCGACGGCGGTCGGTGCTGGCTCTGGTATCGAAGGTTGTAAGAGAGAGACGGAGAGAGATTTGGGTTGGGTTGGGTTGGCACGGATCAACACGGTGTGGAAAAGCGAGTATAGAAAAAGATGGGGTCGCTTCTTATAGTTCCACCCACCTTTTCATTTTCATTTTGCTTCTCTCTCCCCTTTTTCTTCCATTTGTCCTTTTCTCTCTCTCTTTTTTCTTCCAAAAATTATTGGGCTTTAAAACGAGAGAATCCCTGAGCTGTCTTGAGTTTAATTTTAAACCGTCCCCCAATTATTACTTTAATAATCTACTAATATTAAGTCAGAACACTAATTAGTCTCGCTTTTAAATTTTTTCGTTCAACCCCTTAGGCACGTCATTCTGACATTAGAATGCTTTTTAGAGTGATGAAAGGTAGAATTTTGATCAGAGAAAAAAAAAAGTAAAACGCATAACTCATTTTCCCACTCTCATAAAAAGGTTCCAAATACATTGATCATCCTTGCAATGCAACGACCAATTCTGTTCTCGCATAATTTGAGGAAACTTGAAATGCTTCTCTCGTATTTTTTTCAAGTTATCCAAGTAAAAAACATAATTTTTTTATGTTATCAGAAAGAATAGTTTATTAATGTTCATTTAATATTTGCTTTCCAGAATGAGTTCCCACAATGATAAGTAAAAGAAAATACTATCGAGTTTTTTAAGATTTCCATCTAATTGAATTTACAAATATTATCATTAGTTAATTATATTGTGAGGAGCACAAGTGCATGAAGACCAGTCATAGTTAGTTGGAAATTATTGACTCAATGGAAGAAGGTAAAGTTTCAAATAAACTGAAATTAGAAATACCAAAGAGTGATTCAAATAGCTCTCTACATAGCACAAAATGTAATTTTTCTTCATGTCCATGCTTTTAAGGAAGTGAAATCATTTCATAGATTAAAAGAGACAATAAGTAATGTTCATTATAATATAATTTGACAATCCCTCTACAGTCCACACGCTCGCACGAAGATCACCTTTGCTTTGAGAAAATTACCGACGTCCATCCACAACGAGGCTTTGACCGAGCCCAACAGCTCAAGCAATTGAAGACTCCAAGGCCTTGTCGACTGGGGCCTCTCCTCAATCCACCCAACAGCTTTTCGGATGTTTATGGTTGAGTTTTCCAAATAGAGTTTAGAGGTCGAAAGCCCTTGGAAAAATGTTGGGGTGTTTGGTAAGTATTTTGAAGTAATGTTTGGTCAAATATTGGCCTTCAGAATGTTCAAATCCCAAAGCAAGTAGGGACTGGCCTTGCAAAGTAGCATTTGTGAAATGTTGAAATTAGGATTAAATATTTCTATTTCTTTCAAAACTACCCTCACTAATTTTTTAGTTTTTTTTTTATTATTTTGCCCCTCCTTATCACTGTAAATCTTCTTTGTGTGAGGGTAGATGACGAGGGCCAATGAGGCCAAATCTGGTGCTACCCTTGCCGAGGGTTGCCTGAGGTCAAGGGACCTTAGCCAATGGTTGCCAACGCTAGATTTAGTTCATCTGGAATGTGAGCCCTTTGCCAACTCTATTGAAAGGTTTGAGTTTTTTTAATAAAAAATAAACCATATAGCCAAAGCCTTTTGTAGAAGTTCTTTTTGCAAAATACTACTTGAACCCAAAGTCGATTTGCAAATAGCTTTTACTAGACGCAATTGCATATCTCCAAAAGATTTTGGCTTTCAATATTTGCATTACACCCAAAACCCATTTTCAAAGTTGAATCAAACCCACCTCTGTGACACCCTAAGTACATCATGCGCCACACGTGTGTTGACACCTAAATTTTGGCGATTTGTTTTAGTATGCATTGAAAAATTAGAGATTAGTTTCTAATCTCTTAACAAAAATTATTTCATTAAAATTGCATCGCATATAGACATTAGGAGCACTTGCATCAGTGGAATTAAAATTTATCAAGAAGTTTTTATTTTTATTTATTTTTTAATTAATTAATTAAAAAAATCGAAAATTAAAAAAATCGAAAAAAAGATGACGGGCTAAGGCTGGGGTTGCCTAGTCTCCCCCACGTGGCCTGTTCCCTTTCCTCGCTCGGGCTTGGCCCATATCCTTTTCTTTCTTTCTTTTTTCTTTCCTTTCCCGGCCCGGCCCGTCCGTCTTTCTTCTCCTTCCCTTCTTCTCCCGCACGTGGAAACGGCAACCTGCAAGAAAGAGGCAGCAGCAGGTCAGCAGAAAAAGCAACAGCAGCAAGTCAGCAGGTCAACAGTAGCAACTCAGCAGCAGAGCAGAGGGCAGCAGCGAGTAGACAAGGCATAGGTGTCGGGCGTGCTGCAAAAAGGGCAAAAAGGCAGCGAAAAAGAAGAAGAAAAGGGAGGAACTAAGAGAGGAGAGGAGGGGGGAAACAAGTGAAAAAAAAAGAAGCTTAAAGAGAGAGAGCTTGAACGGGTGTGAGCAAAAAAAAACGGAGGGGCGAGGGTCGAGAGAGAAACTGAGAGAGAGGAGGGAGAGATAGACTGAGACAGAGAGGAGGACTCCGGGGGGAGCTCGACGGACCGAGGAGCAACTCGGACCCAAAAGGGCAGAACCAAGGGAGAGAAGCGGGCGACGGGGAGAGACTGAGAGACCGAGAACGAGAGAGCAAGAGAGAGAGTGAGAGACCGCCGGTAGCCACGCCTGACTCGAGGTCCACGTCCCGTTGCCGTGCCTCCGTTCTTTTTCCTTGAAGCCAACCGGTGTTTAGTCGCGGCTGGAGCGAGGAGACGGGGCGAAGTCAGAGGTGAGAGCGCAAACCCAGAAGAGCTTTTGAACGCCGTCGGAGTCCGTTCATCAGCCGCAGCTCGTCCCCGAACGAGGTAAGTCTCCCTGAACCTCGGTTGCTTTATTTCTGGAAAATACCGGGCCGGAGCTCGCGGCCGACCGGCTCGCGCAAGCTCCGGCCCTCATCGTCCTCGCATTTTGTTCCCACGCCCCTCGGATGCCATGTTCGAAGACCCCAAGGTGTGTTCGAGGCTCGGTTGAGCTGGAAATCTTTGAACTCGGTAGTGCCCGTTAACCGTTCGACGAAATACCCCACCGAGAGAACCGACCCTAGCCCTTGACCGGAGTTCGGCCTTTAGATTTTCTGCGTCGCTAGGAGGTATACGGTGACCATGCATTATTTTTGGCGTCTTCCTCGCTTTTTGGAGCGTTACCCCATGCTGTTCGGATCAGGAAGTTTTTGTCGTAGCTCGCCGAAGTCCGTCCGACGGCTCTCGGAATGCCGGTCAGCTGGTCGCCGGCAGCGCTCGGCATCGGTCGGACGGAACGACCGACGCCAGGCGATCCGAAGGTCGGCGAAAGAGAGCGGCGGTCGCTGCAGCTTCGGGAAAGAAGAGTTGCAGGGAGAGACGTCGGGCCTGCATGGAGAAGAAGACCAAGTATAAAAAAAAAGAGATTAAAAAAATAAAAAATAAAAATCAGAAAAAAGACAAAGAAAAGGCCGAAAATAAAAATAGGGGGCAAGGAGATGGGCTTTGCCGTGGGCCCGCTTCTGTCGGGCTGAATTTGTCACGGGCTGGGTTTTTTT
The DNA here is from genome assembly GCA_014182895.1 of Angophora floribunda. Taxonomy (NCBI): domain Eukaryota; kingdom Viridiplantae; phylum Streptophyta; class Magnoliopsida; order Myrtales; family Myrtaceae; genus Angophora; species Angophora floribunda. Next base: position 33,778,658 of record CM024706.1, on the reverse strand, counting down.
GATTGGGCTGAAAATAGAAATAGAAATGGGTTGTTTTAATTTCTGTTTTCGTTAATTAATGGGCCATTTAAAAATTACCGGGCCGTTCGGCCAGCCCGGTTTCTTTAGTCCAGCCCGGACCGATAGGGTCCGGGTCGGTTTAGTAGGGCCGGGTTTCCCAACCCGGTCCGAATTACCTTTTTAATAAATAAAAAAAAAAATCGAATATTTTCAAAATTACCAAAAAAAAAGAAAAATTTAGAAAATTCCAAAAATATTAATAAATGTTTTTTTAAATTCCAGAAAAACCAAAAAAATTTTCAAAAATCTTAAAAGCTTGTTTTGTTTAATTTCGGAAAAATCCGAAAGATATTAAAAAGATATAAAAATATAAAAATATAAAAAATTCAGAAAAATCAGAAAAATTGCAAAAATTCAGAAAAGCCCTTAAAAAGAAGAAAACATCCAAAATTGAATAAGCCTTTAGGGCTCTACAATAGGTTTTTTTTTAATGTGTTGCCATGTCTTTAGTTAACACACAATTAAGTTAGGTACCGAAAGGGCGTTAGTTGCGACTAACGTAATCAGTCCCCGACCCTGATTCTCTGGTTTGCGTAAAAGTGAGACACACGCTTCCACGTGTCTCACTCGGTTTCTAGTCGACCTCAATGGCTAGTGGCGGCTCGCTTGTTTGCTTTTTATGAATATCCCAACGTCGCGCGGGGTATGGGGCTTGGGAGGCGGCGTTAATGAAGCACCGTCGGCGCACCGAAATTGACAATACCCCTAAACCTATATTATTATATTATTTTCAGAAAAAAATAGGTCGCGACAACGTGTCATATTTAATTTATTTTTTATTAATTTATTCGCAAACGGAAGCACAACAAAATAATTAAACATGACATATCATTAATCCACATGCTTACATCACAACATTACAATACAAACACCCGAGAGAGGTTCAGTAACTCTTATCTCCACTATTATACCCCACTCTCAAAAGCCTGCATGTATCGACCTAACATCTATGGATCAATAACCTTCCCCATGGGCAGCTCCTAGGCAACATAATCAGGAGGACCATCAAAGTCTTAAAGCGGTCCCATCCAGTCACCATTAAAGACCGTGTATGATGGTTATGTAATAATAGAGTTATTTTACCTATTTTAGGCAACAAATATAATACTTTATAATGCAATATTCGTTAGAAAATATTTTGATTTCTTTTTATTTACCCAAATCTTCCTTGTTTATGCTGAATAATGAGATATGAATAAAATAAGGAAAAAATGGAAAAAAGAAGGAAAGGAAAATTTTGTAATTCAGGAATTCAAATTAGAATGCCTTGGAAGATGGATATCAAACTAGAGATTGTACGATTTATTCCCTGATTTTATGCGAAAAATAGTGTTAGGATTCTTGAATGTATCCCATAAATACAATAACATTGAGAGTTTGGGGCGATAGCTAGGTTTTTATTTTTAGATCTTTTTCATTGTTTTGAGAGATTTTTAAGTATTTTGAAAAAAAGAATAAAGTGGCAACCAAAATTTTGTTCTTTAATTCAAGAAACTGGGTTTAATTTATATTTTTGTTTCTTCTTCTACTATGTTCTAATTTTCTTTTGTTAGAGTTACGATGTAGCCTAACCATGATTATATGAATTTTGTGATTTTTATGTATTGTAAGTGATTTTCATTCATGTAAGTTATATATTATTATGCTTAATGCTTTTAAGTGACTGGTCATTACTTGAATAATATGATGCACATGTTTGAGACTGAGAAGTGATAATATCCAATTGCTCCTCATAATATACAACCATGAATTAAATATGGATAGAGATATATCATGTTATTTATATAGCTTTTGGTGATAAGGTGATCCAAAAGATTCATTGTAAATCGAAAATATTCATAGATTTTAATGCACTTACGTTTATTTAAATTCACATAGATATATAGTGGATTAATAAACTGAGTAGGTTCGCTATACTTAGATATAAGATAGTAAATATATTAGGAAATTACACTATACTATGTTTAATATTGTTCTTGTATGCATAATAATCTGAAATTTATATCTAATGATTATTGTGAAATCGGATACTCTAACATATTTATCTAATTGGTTTATTGCATTTAGTTTCTAAAATTACTTTTACAATTGTTAAGTTTAATTTATTCTCAATTTTATTTTGATCTATTAAATATATTTTATAATTAATCAATTTTTAGTATTTAATTGGTTATTGATTATCAATCTCCATGGAACAATATCTTTTTACATCATTATATTACTTATTTGATACGTTCGCTTGTGTTTAGAATTTTAACAAGATTTACAGGAAATTATGCATCTTGAAATATAGAAAAGAATGTTTAGCAAATTCATGTAATGTCCCCCAATTAACAGTACAATTTGCACATTTGAAAATTAACCTGAGAATTTTTGTCAAAGATTTCTTTTTGTCCTTTTAGGAAGCTTCAGTCTTCAATCTCAGAATAGATTAGTGGATGAAAAATCGGCTATACTTTTTTATATACCAAGGAAATATATAAGGAAAAATCACTTATAAGTCGACCACCTCCTCCCAGAAAAAAAGTTACTAACCTCTACCTTTGGTTGCAAGATTAAAATTTTCTAAAAAAAAATATTATTGAATTCTATCAAATTCACTTAAAGTGAATAGTAATTATATGTTGCATTCAACGACCAAAGATGTAAATGGACAAGATACGGATGAAATCTATAATATCTGAAAGATGTTTAATCATCCATAAAGTGTAAAAATCAAAGCCTCCGGATCTTCTTCATCTAAATAAATCCATTTTGTTTATTCATTGTTTATTGCCCGCGCAGAGAGTATGCTCTTTCTTCTAGTTTAAATGAGTCGCAATAGAAATATCTAAAACTTTTATCTTTTATATCAAATCTACATAAATAAAATTGATTCAGATGTTACGGCAACATACTTTTAGTTTGTTTGAAAGATGAAAGAAGTCAAATTGCACTTGACATGTGTCTTAGCAAAGTGCTCTTCGAATATTATATTCTCTTATATTTTACATTATATGCATTCACGATAATTTTCTATTAAATATTTCTTCGTAATATTTCTCTTACAAAATTGTAATTTTTTCGCCGACGTTGCATACGCACCTCGTATGACAACCCACGTTGTTTCAGTAAAATTTTCAAATCCATGACGAACAATGAAACGAAATAAGCATATTTGTTGTTTTTTTTTTTTTGGTCTGTAAATAAGTATATTCGTTTATGTGAAGAAAAATTCGACGCGCTTTGTCCTTAAATCTTATCATTTTAAACCCACCAAGTCTAACTATAGAATCATTAGGTGCAGACCCATTCTACTTTAAAACCTATTGGACATGAGTGTATGTAATTCTGGGGTTTCAAAAATACCCGAACCGAATCAAACCGATCTGAACCAAAAACTTGGATTTTTTTATTCAAGTCTTGATTTGATTCTGGTGATAAGTGAATGAACAGGTATCATAATAATTTTTGGTCGGTTTTGGGTTGGTGCCCAAATTGAACTAAAACAAATCAAACCATAACGCTCTCTAGTCTCCACCGTCTGATTCTGAAAGATCTAATATTTCCCTCTCCTCAGGCAATCGAAGTAGAAGCCAAACTCTAATTTCGAAGTGGGAAATCTTTGCCTGGGCAATAATGGTGGTCTCGAGAATGCTCTTCCTCGCGGCCAGGGTGCTACTGTTGTTCGGCTCATCAATGGAGCAATCTCCACCTCCGCCGCCTGCTCCGCTGCCATCTCTGACGAACTCACGTCAGAGGCATCAGCATCCGCCGGCGAGTACTCCGTCCCACTCAACATTCGCCTCTCTGCCGTCCCCTCCTTCATCGACATCTCCCTCTATACCATTATTGGCCATCACAGATGACACATAATAACAACGCGGTGTGACAAATAGTAAAAGAGAGAAGAGTTTTATTTTAAGGCCGACGAACTTATCTATTCTCAATCACAATTAGGGCAATGGGAGAATGGCACGGTTTCAGAGAGTGGGTTGGGTGGAGGTAGGAGAGACGGGGGGGGGATGAACAAATCCAATACCCGACGTAATCCGACTCATGTTTTTGGGTCGTAATTCAGATCACAAATTCTCATGCACTAAAATGATTTGGGTCAATTCAAGTATCACGGAACTCAAATCGACTCGAATAGTTGATATCTTTAAGGTTAATCTAGTTAATCATGGTAAGATCTACCATTATCATGTAGTCACAAATCAGACATGGCTAGATCTTGATTTTTCACTCAATATGGAAGAAGAATTTCTATAAGAAGTCAACCGAACCATAGGGCCCCTTAAAAAGTAACTCTCCGGACACCAAATCGACACGAAAAGCGGTAAGCAAATTTAGAGCCTGCACTATGATATTAGGTCACCTTGAATTTTTCTGCTTTTTCCCACTCGATCATGAGATGTGATGTTTGATAAAATGAATTCCTCACAATTAGGGAGCCGAAACGACCCAACTATGGTCCCTCAATGACCATTCCCTTTGTGGGGGAGCTGTGAAAATAATGAACCAGGGTTCCAACTAGATAATTGAGGGGATTGATCCACCTTCCATAGAAAATCCTAAACCTATACCCTATTAGATCGTGAATTATGACTTTAGAACAATAATTGATTAAGCTAATCGCTACTAGTTGAGAGCTAATTTCCTGCCACTTTAGAACAAAGATTTATATCAACCCATCAATCTTGCTAATATATGCAACCGTAAAAAAATTGTCAATTCAATAAAACACCTTAACCAGAACTTTCCCTATATATCATTCTAAAATGAGAAAAAAAAACAAGACCTCCTATCGGTCATTTGAGAAATAAAGATCGAAGCAATTCGAAATTCAAGCAGACTAGGTTCTATTATTAAAATTCATTGGGTTTCCTGATCTCCGTCAATTTGGAAGCTATAAATGCTAAAAAAGGAAATCTCCATTTTTATCTGCAAAACCTACATTAGGATGGTTCGCTAGGCTGGCTACTCGAGAGAGAGAACTATTGAGATTCACATGGGCTATGGGACTGGTGGTGGTGATGGATTATCGGCTACGAGTGAGGAGACAAAATTTGTCCTGAGATGAAGACAAGGCAGCGAGGGAATCGACTCATCCTTTCACATAAGAAGAATATTAGAAGTGTCATAAATTATGCACGGTATTCATTTTAATATAAATTTTTTTTATCAAATCATGTAAATGTCACTTTTAAAAAAAACGATCACTTAGGCATCAACTCTAATCTTGATCGTTGGAAATCTGATGAGGCAATATTTTATTAATTTCTTAATCTTTCGTGACTTACCGATATGCCCAGTCAACATATACTTTCTAAACGATGTTATATAGTAGGTTAAAAAGTAATAATTTTAGTGTTAGTCGTTTTAAAAAAATGATCACTTCAATGCCAATTATTATTAAAAAATGATCATTTTAGTGCCAATCTTAATGAAAAAGTGATCACTTACGGTGTAAAAAAAAATACCACTTCAAATAAAAAATTTAATTATAAAAGCCACGTAACTTCTCTAGTCGAAATTTCTTGGAGGAGGCACTTAAGTGATCGCTTTTTTTCGATTTTAACATTTAAGTGAGCCGATTGAAACATTTAGTATTAAATTGAGTGCCATGACATTTCTAGTGTTCTTCTCCCTCCTTCCACCGTGCAACTTAGGGGTGAGCATCGGTCCAGGGTCAACCCTTGATTGACCCTGGACCAGCCTAACCCTGCCGGTCCTAGTCCAGTTCTCGAGGGGACTGAGTTGGTCCTTGGTTCTGAGATCCTTGGACTAGTACTGTGCGGGTTGGTTCTCAGTCTTAGGAGTTTCGGTTGGTCCAACCCAGACCAATCCTGGCCTTATATATATATATATATATATATATATATATATATATATTATATCTAATATTTTTTATTTATTCTAAAGAGTAAACCCTAACTCAAATGGTGTCTTTCTTTAGTACTCTTGTTCTCTTCTTTCTACTTTATCCTCTTAGTATTTAATTTGCCAAGTAAAATTGAAAGAAACAACTTCACTTGTGAGCAATCTTGCCTTGCTCGCTACTTGACACTCATCTCGCTCACCTTTGGTTGCTCACCACTCAACGCTCACACTGCTTGTCGTGCTCACCCCACTCGTCGCTCGATGCTTGTGCCGCTCACCTCTATTTGCTAACATCGCTCATTGTTGAGCAAATAAGAAGGAAATAAAGCCCTAATTAGAAATCATTTTTGCTCGTGAGCAACGGTCATCTTGCAGCTCTATGAGCAATCTTAATCATTTTTATGATTTCTTGCTTTTAACAAGTGTGAAATTCTTATTATTACCTTATTTTAAATTTGTTGAATATGTTTTGGTATTTATAATTTAATTAAAACCACAGTATCGATTGATATGTAATTTGAAATAATTAGTTTAATTTTTCAGAAATACAAAAAAATGAAAAAAATTATCGATTGGTCCCGGGTTAACCCTGGATACGGACCAAACCCATTGGGTCGGTTCGGTTACTGGCCCAAGCTCACAGTAGGGTCGATCGTGGCCCTAAAATTGAGGACTATCTTTGTCTTGATTGGTCCATAGTTAGGGGTGGGCCAATGGCGCGCCAACCCTGACCATACTTTCATCTCTACTTTTTTCTACTTTATCCTCTTGATATTTAATTTGCTCACCCCTACTGCAACTAGCCCTCTGTCAACTTTTACTTTTATCACGTACCAAATCTTTTGAATGCCATGGTCCCCTCTTCCCGCTTCCTCCAGAACACACGCCCCCGCAATGTTCAGAAGAAGAAGATGACAGGAACCACGATGGGTGCCACCAACGCCAATGAACAACATGCCCTCATAGAGTCCAAGAGGTCCGGCAATTCGAAGACTCCAAGCTCGGAGTCAAAGGCCTCCTCGACTCGGGCCTCACCTCCCTCCCTCCCCTCTTCATCCACCCGCTCGACGTTCTACCCGCCGTCAAGCCCATTGTCGGGTCCAAGCCCAAATCGATCCCAACCATTGATCTCTCCGGCCGGCGACTCTCGGTCGTCCAGGAGGTCGCAAGCGCCGCTCGAGATGCAGTGGCCGGCCATAGATTCCACGTATCTCCGATTCCAATCCTATATTTAGGAAATAGAACTATAGTGCTTAAGACGGTAGATAGTTTTTAAAGAAATTAATTTGCCCTAGTGAAGTTGATACTCTATGGAATTGGCGGTAGCAATTCTGAAATAGGACAGAGTAACGCTACAATTCTTATAGGGATTTGGAAAAATATATAAGACCACATAGATTCGACAGATCAAGAATGAACGATAGCATTGGTGACGAACAATCGAAATATAGCTGAATGAACAGTCATTGAAACAACGCCTTAAAACCTGTGTGATTTCCCGGATCTCTGTACAAAAGAAAGTTAACCTCGTTCAATCGAGATGCATTGACTCGTCAGTTTGTTTTCTTGTTTTTTACGTTTGATTTTTCTAGCACGTTATTTATTCATGTCATTCCACCGCACGAACACAGCATTTTTTTTTTAACAAAGAGCGTTGAGAACCGATACTATATCCTTTCTTTCCTTATACCATTTCTCACGCTACCGCGGGTGTATGGTTTTGACGTGTTAATCTGGGAGGCTGTCTCTTCCTCTCCCATCGCCTCGTCGTCCTTCCCTTTCTCTTTCCTTGCAGCACGACACGCGCGTCGGTCGAACCAGAACCTTGGAGTCGAACCATGAGCGTCACCAACGCCACTCAACAAGCCTTCGGCCGAGCCCAAGAGGTCAAGAAATTCCAGATATTACTTTCCAGGACTATTTATGATTACGCGCAACGCCGTTTTGGCAATATATATATATGGGTGCTGTCTCTGCCTCTCCCTCTCAACATCACTTCTTCGTCCTTCCCTCCTCCCTTTTCCTTACGCGACATCCTCGTCCAACCCGAACGCAGAACATCGATCGAACCAGACGTTCCAGAGTCGAACCATGGGCGTCACGGACACCACCGGTGAACAAGCCTTCGACCGATCCCAAGAGCTCAAGCGATTCGAAGAATCCAAGCTCGGCGTCAAAGGCCTCCTCGATTCCGGCCTCACCTCCCTCCCTCCCCTCTTCATCCATCCGCCCGAGACCCTCTCCGGCCTCAAGCCCGCCCGCCCCAGCTCCGATCCGATCCCCACCATCGACCTCTCCGGCTGCGACTCCGGCCGCCGGCCCTCCGTCGTGGGAGAAGTGGGGCGCGCGGCTAGCGGGCTCGGCTTCTTCCAGGTGGTCAACCACGGCGTGCCAGCAGAGGTCCTGGACCAGACGATCGCGGCGGTGAAGGCCTTCCATGAGCAGCCGGCAGAGGCGAAGGCGAGGATCTACCGGAGGGAGATGGAGACCGGAGTCGCGTTCTTCTCCAACCTCGACCTGTTCCACTCCAAAGCGGCTAGCTGGAGGTAATCAACGAAGCCACTTCAATTAATTTCGTTCTAATTCATGAATTCGACAAAAATTAGTATCTTGCAAAAGCTTTAATTGCCATTTGGGATGGGGTCGAGTCAAGTTTAGAATCTTGTGGAAAAGGACACGAATGATATAATCACATATTGAGAAATTGTACTACTGGGTTGCATGAAATCAGAGAATTCATTTATTGTTTGAAATCCTCAAGGGGCACAAACAAAAGAAGTAAGTCATTTGAAAAGAAAAAATGGGGAAAGCAGAGAGAATCAGCTCAAGCGATTCTAGGAGTAATGCTGCAGGGACACGCTCCAGATAAGGCTGGAGCCGAAGGCGGACATGGAAGAGATCCCGGAGGTGTGCAGAAGTGAGCTGATGGAGTGGAATCAGCAGGTCCGGCGGCTCGGAGGCCTCCTGATGGGATTGTTGAGCGAGGGGCTGGGATTGAGTTCCGGCAGGCTAGAGGAATTGACGTGCTTGGAGACGAGGGTCATGGTGGGGAATTACTATCCGTACTGTCCCCAGCCCGATCTGACGGTCGGCTTGACGTCCCACACGGACCCGGGAGTGATCACATTGCTCCTGCAGGACCAGGTCGGCGGGTTGCAGGTGAAGCACGGCGATGAGTGGGTGGACGTGACGCCCGTCCCGGGGGCTCTGGTCGTGAACATCGGCGACATCCTCCAGGTAAAACTCCTGTTGAGAGGACTAGGGGCGTCTCCAAAGCACCCAAGTCAGCTCAAAAGTTAACATTCTTCGATGAAACGGAGATCCATTCACGTGATTTCGGTTTCCTCAGATCATGTCCAACGAGGAGTACAAGAGCGTGGACCACCGGGTGTTGGCCAACCCTCGCCGAGAGCCACGTGTGTCGATAGCAGTTTTCTGCAACCCGAGCAATCGCGAGAATGAGTTCGGACCGTTCCCGGAGCTCGTATCCTCGGATAAGCCCGCTGCTTTCCGGCAGTTCAACCTCAACGAGTACATGACCAGATTCTTCAAGAAGGAGTTGGAGGGGAAAAGTCTGATAAATTACTTCAGGGCGTGATCGAGAGGCGCATAAGCCCAAAAATACTTCCCGTGGCACTGGAGGAAAACGCTAGAGTCTTCCCCTAAATTCTACGAACTGTTAAAACATATAGAGTACTTGTATTTCATTATATTCTGTTCTCTTATTCAAACCAACTTATTTCAAATATAACTTTGCTGATGTACTCTAAAAAATCTTTTTTTTATTGTGTTGTACGCACTCAGATTACCTAACACTGTAACATCTTTTCCATCTCATGATAACCCTAGGCCTCCTTAAATATGATATTCCTCTCTAAAATTATATGCATCACTACTAAATAAGTCACATCTCTTCTTCCATATCAATTATCGTACTTTGTGTTCCTGACGATTAACAACATGTTGCATATAGACAAGCTTACACAAGGGATCGATTGAGTAACTAGTTTGAATAGAAATTAGAGTTGAGTAACTAGTTCGGATGGAATATAATAACGCTTTAGAAAAGAAAAGGAAAAATGTCGAAAATATATGCGAGTTTTTATTTTGATACCGTCTACTTGTTACATAGGGAGGGGTGAGCAAGGCCCTCTCCTTTGCCCCTTGCAAACTCATTATAATTGACCCAGAAAATGATTACTTAATTTTTTTTGGGGTTGGAAATTGCAAACTCATTATAATTGACCCAGAGGGCTCGGGAAGCTCACTCCTTTGAATTTTATAGCATGTCTACGTCATTCTTTCGCTTTCTATTGACTTTTTTCCAATTATGAATATAAAAGCTTGTTAAAAAAATCTCTCAATAACTTTATCAGATTAATGATTAGATAAGAGCCATTTCATACTTAACATGATCATTATTAAGATGACCCTCGGTAAAGTTAATTTTGTATGTTAAGTAAAATATTAGTATGATATTTAGTTTACAGTGTCTTAAAATAAAAGGATAAGTACATTGAAGTCCTAAAACTTGTCAATTAAATGAAATTCAATATTAAAATTTTTAAAAAGTATAATTAAGTCCTAAAACTTATCATAGAAATACACTATAAGTTTTTAAACTTTCAAAAAGTGCAATCAAGTCCACAAAATTTATCAAATTGATCAAATCAAGTTCTTTCGTTGATAGCACTTTTTGAAAATTTTAAGACTCGATTACACTTTCATAATAAGTTTCAAGACTTGATTGCATTTTTTGAAAATTTAGAGTTCGATTACACTTTCATGATAAGTTTTAGAACTTTATTATACTTTTTGAAAATTGTAGAACTCAATTTTACTTTCGTAATAAATTTGAAGACTTCTTATTTATTTATCCCTAAAATAAACGAACTCAACATTCACCCCCTATCTAAAATAATTATTTGATTTTCTTTGGGGTCCGAAATTGTACACGTAGTCCCCCAATTCGAATGGCCTCGGTGAGCTCTCTCCTTTGAATTTTATAGCACGTCTACGTCATTCTTTCTCTTTCTATTGACTTTTTTCCAATTATTAATATAAAGCTTGTTAAAAAAATCTCTCAATAACTTTATCAGATTAATGATTAGATAAGAGCCATTTCATACTTAATATGATCATTATTAAGATGACCCTTGGTAAAGTTAATCTTTGCATGTTAAGTAAAATATTAATATGACATTTAGCTTTTAGTGTCTTAAAATAAACGAACTCAAATTGCGCCCCTATCTAAACTTAACTTTACTTATTGATACTGTTTTTTTCATGTCATACTTGTTTATATCGTTTTACTATGCGGTGTTTGTCATGAGCTGTCTCTCAATAGCTAATTTGTCCGAGCCCACCGGTGGAATCGTAACACATCATGGGCTTTAGCTTCAACCGCCCAATTAAAACATTGTTGGGAAAATTTTCATTTTCTGGTTCCAGTACAAGTTTTGAAATTAGAAATCACCAGGTTTCCCCGCATGAGAAAACCACACCAATCATAAGTCACATGAAAAAAGAAAAAACGATTGAAATTTCATGCTGTTGTAAGACTAAAAGAGTCCAACCTCATAATTCAAGTATGTGTAACTCTCCTTAGGGTATCCTTAACTCTCAAAAACATTCAAACATATCTCAACGGGTTTCCACCTGTTCAATCACAAATTATTCACTCCGATCTAATAAGTGATTTAATTTCAAAGAGTTGAAAAGTTGGAAAAACTTATTCAAATTCACATCATTGATTTGTCTTAGTGGATGGTACAGATCATGAGCCTTTCATGGATGCTACATTCACTTAAAAAAATATATCAAACAGAAAATTACATAACATTGGAGTTCATAGAATTTTTAGAAGAACTAATCATCCCAAACAATCGATACAATCGCGCCATGTCACAACATTCACACATCAGGATTGTCCATCAGGGAAAAACATAGGGTTGGTGTAAAATGGTCGCATCTCTCAAACATTAAACCTATGCATAACTTCCCAAGCCCTCGTCTTTGTTACATCTTTGTTCATTCTTCCCTCATCCTTTCACTAACCTCCCAATAAACGTCGTCATTTCCTCGTATCTCTAGATATTTCTCGAATTCTATCCTTTGAAATTAGAGCAATAGTGCGAAAGATAGAGACATGTTGACTAGTTTTTTTTTTTGCATTGATTTTTCACCTCATCATTAATTTAATAGGGAAAATTCCAAATAAAGACATGATGTATTGAAGCTTAAAATGAACCTTGTTTCGAAAAAGAACTTAAAATGGCTAAATCGTCTCAAATAAATGTCTAAAGTGGCTATATTAGTCTTAAAAAATAGCTTAATCTCTTTGGTTGAAAGGCATTTTGATCTTTTATTTTAAATCTGTTTACATTTTTAGCTGTTAACACCTGAATTTTGATTAATCATTCATAATTTAATGCACAAAAATTTAGGGATTAATTTTAACCCCTAAACAAAAAATATTAGGATTAAATTGCATAGCATATAGTTTTAGGAGCATTTATTATTATTGCATTTGCATTGGACATATGGAAGATGGGCTTCAATTGATGGTTTTAAGCTTTAATTTAACAAGTTGGACTAAGCCCATGGTGAAAAAGAATTTGGCTAAGCTCGTTAAGGGGTGACGAGTTGGAATATGAGAATGTTCCCGAGAATATTCGCATTATTCTTTCAGTATTCGGGGAAAGTGTCGGATGAATTATTAGGGGTGGCGAGTTGGAATATGAGAATGTTAAGAGAATTCTCATTATTCTTTCAATATTCATTGAGAAAGCGTCGGATGAAATATTGGAAAAATATTGCACATGGGATACAAGAGCTAAATAGGCGACGTGTAGATTTATCATCTTTCCTTAAATAACATAGTCTACTCACCTATAAAAAGGGGGCCACACACACTAAAGAGACACAAAAAAAAAAAAAAACAGCCACAATTGAGAGAAAAGGAGCGGCAGCGCAATATGGAGAGAGAGAGGAGAAAAAGCGTCTCTTTTTGCTCCAGGTCTTAAAGGTCGACTCACAAAAGGAGGCCTCTTCCCAAGGGACATAGGTAAAGTTCCTATCTAAATTAATTCTTGAATATTTTGTTTCTTGAATATTTTGTTTTCTCGTTTAAAGTATTGCATGCTTGATTGAATTCCAATTAAGTGAAGTCGTTGTGTCATGTCAAAAAATCTCAATAATAAAAAATATTGAGCCACGAGATGTCGGATTAGGTTTTTGATTGTTTTGATTTTCTATCTTGGGTCGAGGCTAAATTGCGTGCTTTACATGATCGGTTGCATTATATGTGTTGATTTTTTTAGTAAACTTACAAAAATGCATAAAAAAAATCTGTTATATAATAGGGTAGATTAATGCACTTCATGTCAGACTAGTCTTATAGTTTACATTGCATATGACGTAGAAGCTTAGGAAATTTCATTAGTTATAAAAAAAAAGAAAACATAAAAATTGCCATGATCATGTCATGTAGAATTAGGTCATCATCCGTGTGTCATCTAGTCATTGCATGTTTAGGGTCATTTTGAATGTGTGACATACTAAGGTAGTTGCATTAAATATTTTCTAGCATTAGATTAAGTTAAATAATTAATGTCACGTGACATATAGTTTGCATATTATGTTGCACATTGCATGCTATTATAGTTAGACAATTTCGTATGTTATTACATGCATTACACGTAGTTTTATGCTTAATTAAATAAGTGAAAACCTTAAAAAAATATTTAAATGAGTGCGTGTTAATTAAAAATTATATCTAGAATCATTGATATAATTTTTAAGCTAACATCACATATGCTTTCATTGCTTCGAGGTAAGTAATAATGTCCAATCAAGCCTTTATTTGAGAAAGAAGAGTACGTTTAATGGCCTTACCAAATTTTCCATTCATCCATATCTTTCCAGAGATTATTTTCTTCTTTTGCCGGAACTATTTCTGATTACGCGCTTTGTCATTTTGGCGAAATATAAATGGGTGGTGTCTCTTCCTCTCCCTCTCAACATCACCTCTTCGTCCTTCCCTTCTGCTCTTTCCTTGCGCGACGTCCTCATCCAACCCGAACGCAGAACATCGATCGAACGCGACGTCCGGAGTCGAACCATGGGCATCGCGGACACCACCGGTGAACAACCCTTCGACCGAGCCCAAGAGCTCAAGCGATTCGAAGAATCCAAGCTCGGCGTCAAAGGCCTCGTCGACTCCGGCCTCACCTCCCTCCCTCCCCTCTTCATCCACCCGCCCGAAACCCGCTCCGACCTCAAGCCCGCCCGCCCCACGCCCGGTTCCATCCCCACCATCGATCTCTCTGGCTGCGATTCCGCCCGCCGGCCCTCCGTCGTTGAAGAGGTGGAGCGCGCGGCTCGCGAGCTCGGCTTCTTCCAGGTGGTCAACCACGGCGTTCCGGCGGAGGTCCTGGACCGCACGATCGCAGCGGTGAAGGCCTTCCATGAGCAGCCGATGGAGGCGAAGGCGAGGATCTACCGGAGGGACATGGAGACCGGCGTGTCGTTCTTCTCCAACGTGGACTTGTTCCACTCCAAAGCGGCTAGCTGGAGGTAAGCAAACAAGCCACTTTAATTAATTTCGTTCTGATTCATGAATCTGATAAAAGTTAGCTGTATAAAAGCTTAGTTACCTATACGATCCTGTCGAGTAGTTAGCAAATGAGACGAACTGATATATCATATACGACTGAAAAGAAGATGATGACAAACGAATGAGGTTGTATATGTTCAACCAATGCACGGAATGATGTTGCAGGGACACGCTCCAGATAAGGCTGGGGCCGAAATTAGCGGACGTGGAAGAGATCCCAGATGTGTGCAGAAACGAGGTGTTGGAGTGGAATCAGCAGGTCCAACGGCTGGGAGGCCTGCTGTTGGGACTGTTGAGCGAGGGTCTGGGATTGAGTCCCGGCAAGCTACAGGAACTGACGTGCTTGGAGACGAGGATCATGGTGGGGCATTACTACCCGTACTGTCCCCAGCCCGATCTGACGGTTGGCTTGACATCCCACACGGACCCGGGAGTGATCACGTTGCTGCTGCAGGACCAGGTCGGTGGATTGCAGGTGAAGCACGGCGATGAGTGGGTGGATGTGGCGCCCGTCCCTGGGGCTCTCGTAGTGAACATTGGTGACATCCTCCAGGTGAACTCCCGTCAAAGACTAGGACTTTCTCCAAAGCACCTGAGTAATTTAAAAAGTTAACATTCGAGGATGAAATGGAGATCTAACTATGTAAATTTCGAATTTTTCAGATCATGTCCAACGACGAGTACAAAAGCGTAGACCATCGGGTGTTGGCCAACCCCAGCCAAGAGCCACGTGTGTCGATAGCAGTTTTCTGTAACCCAAGCAATCGTGAGGATGAGTTCGGACCTTTCCCAGAGCTTGTGTCCTCAGATAAACCAGCTGCTTTTCGGCAGTTCACCTTCAAGGAATACATGACGAGATTCTTTACTAAAGAGTTGGATGGGAAAAGTCTGATAAACTTCTTCAGGGCATGATTGAGAGGTGCATAGGTCAAAAAAGGTGATACAAGAATAAAATGCTTCCGTGTAATACTGAAGGAAGTACTGTGTTCTTCCCCTAAACTCTACCAAACATTTTGTTATTTTTGTTCTTGCGGTGGATAATTTGCGCATGTCTGTTTGTATTTTCCTTGTGTGATGGAGGAAGTTTGTTTACTAAACTCAGTTCCTAGAGCGAGAATGCACGAGATGAATAGTTTACTGTCCACTGGAAAAGAGAAGGCAGTATCCTGGAAACCCTATAAAGGCAAAGAAACAGGTGAATTTGATTCTTGCCAATTACGTGTACAGGCATCTCTACTCACATCTTTCCACTGCCAAACCATTCGGCCATTTCTTCATCGTCCTCAAAGTCTGGTGATTCTGACTTCCTATAAATTCTGGATGAGCGTGGCTTGTCTGGATTTGCCTTTTCCTCTGTGGTCATTCTGCTTCTTTCCAGCATCTTCAGCTTCGACATTGTCCGCTTTTCGGTGTCACGAAACCCATAGCTCACGTCTCCTGCAATTGGTAAATCAAGAATTCCAGAAACCTTGTTCAATAATTTTGTTAACTTAGGTTTCTCGGCGACCCCGTTCTCTCCATCAACAAATCTCCACCTATTTGCAACTCACATTTGACTATTTCTACTCGGAGACCACATAGAATTTATATCTTCAACGGCTCCATGACCTCCATGATGACTTCCAATATCGTGCTCCCCTTGAGAAGAGCCATTTGAATTTAATGCTTTAGGCCTCCTATAATCTCACTTCAGACATACCGCATACCTTCGAAAGTTGATGTAGTTGCACCTACCATTCACAGATCCGTAAGCGCAAAACAGCTCATGAATAGTAACTATGCGATTTAGGTGGTCATTAGAGAATGGATTAGCGAGAACTCACGATTCACACTCCCACTCCCCGGGATTGAGTTGCCTTTCCAGGGTTTTCTCTATGCGCTACAAACATCCAGTATTCTTTGCAAAATTTATGAAAATTGCATCTGCAAAATGCAACAGTTTCTATAAGCCAGGAGCGCTTCTGACCCTCACCACATATCGGTGAACAAATGAGAAGCCATCACTTGTCACGAATCCTGTCTCTTTTATTTAAGGGAAGATGATCTTGGTCTTCCTGTAGTTGACTAATTCTTTCTCGAGAAAAACTATTACATCGCAAGCATTTGATGTTCTTGGCAAAGTTTAAGAAGTTGCACCTGCCATATGGAGAAACGAAACCAAGTGTAGGAGCAAAACTTAAGATAATCGTCAGAATGTGGACAATCGCATTTACTTGGGGCACTGCCAATCCCCTTGTTTCATTGGAACATCTTTGTGGCTGTTAGAAGTATGAAGGGTAAAGTGGTATTTAGGACCTTTAAGGCTTATTTTGATTTATATATGTTAAATTTTACTTAAAAATACAAAATTAATTCCTTTCACATGGGATCAAAGCCTCTTGATTCACCCATGGAATAAGGTGTTAAACTTGTTGCTAAGAGAGGAGAAATTCTTGGTAATCCTAAGAGATATAGAAGACGAGTAAGCTGAATTATCTCATAGGAGCTCGACTAGACATTGCCTTTCTAGCTAGTGAGGTAAGCCAGTTTTGTCTTTCCCTCATACATTTCACTAGAATGCAGTTATTCGAATATTACGATACTTGAAGAACACTCCAAGAAAAGGAATTATTGACCAAGATCATTGTCATAGTAGGATTGAAGGATTCTCTTATGCTAATTGGATAGGGTCTCTAGATGATAGGAGATCAACTACTCGCTATTATACCTTGCTTGGAGGACATCCAGTATAACAAAAGAGTAAAAAACAAAGTGTTATTGTCCGCTCTAATGCTGAGTCAAGAGCCATGATACAAGTGACATGTGAATTAGTGTGGATTCCACAATTACTATCTAAGTTAGACTTTAAAGATTCAGTCCCCATGACTTTATGGTACGATAATAAAGCTGTAGTGCATATTAATTTTAGCCATATGTTTTATGAGAGAACAAAACATATTGAAATTGATTGTTATTTTATTCGGGAGAAATCGTAGAATGGAGTGATCCTTCTCAATCATATATGAACTAGGGAACAATATTCAGACGTCTTTATTAAGTCTCTGGGTAATGGGATGATAGAAGACATTTGTAACAAGCTGGCATGATTAATATTTATAGAAAGGGTAAGATGGTATTTAAGACCTTAATTCCTCCCGGAGTGGCCTTTCTCTTCCGGACTTGAATGCCAGGATTACATCATCACCCACTGGCGTGGGCTTCGACAAATCAGAGCTAAGTACATCGTTGCCATACCCTGCCACTTGCTTGAGCAGTGCTTTGACTGATTCCTTGGCCGTTCTAGTCAGACATGGCTTGTTCTCCACCGTACCCCTTATTTGGTTCAAGAACGTATGTTGACATGGTTCGCATGACATCAACTATGCGCCCCTCCTTCTTCATCTTCCCGCACCTAGACACTCTCTCGAAGTGTTCTCGCAAGCTGCAGGAGCTGCAACCGGGCAAAGCAGCCATCTCTAACGAGGCACGACTGACTAATAGACCAATAAAAAATCTAACGATCACCAAAAGTGTTTAAGAAGATAGCAATCATCACATACATTTCTCTTGTCAATGCCCACACATGTGCCCAAAAGTTTAGGGACTTTATTGAATAAATTAAAAATTCAGAAACAATATTACATATTAGACCAAAGTTCAAGAATTATTTGTATCATTTTTCTAATCTTATTTGAGATTAAAATTGCGCAATTTATTTCCCAAAGGTCAATGGGTTTACTAAGCTAGTCCTTTGAATTTTATAGTATGTCTACATCGTTTTTTTGCTTTTAATTAAATATTTTTATAATTGATACAAAAGCTTATTAAAAAAAATTAATTACTTCAGCAGATTAAGAATTAGATAAGAACCATTTTAGTTAGTATGATCTTTTATATGATTACCTTTGATAATGGTAGTTTTTTTATTTTAAGTTAAATATTAGTATGATATTTAGCTTTTAATGTCTTAAAAAAATGAAACTTTATAAAACAAACTTTAATTGCAACACTATCTAAATTTATATCAATACTCTTTAGTATATTTCTCTCGGTCCAAATAAAAGCAATTCTCCCTATCTTTACTTATTTATATTGTTTTATTATGCGGAGTTTTTCCTTCAAATAATAATGACAAACCTTAATCAAACCTTTGCACTCCTCTCTATTAGAATTTTGGCTCCATCATTGGTTAAGGATTGATACCAGAAGAAACCTTAACCGGTATACCCATATCATATTTACCCAAATTAATTTTTAAATCATAAAAAATCTCAAACTGATATACTTGTATCACATTTATCTCAAATTGGTGTATTCCTATAACATTCACCCCGAATTAATTTTCATGTCACAAAAAACTCAAATCAATATATCTATGACACATTTACTTCAAACTAAAGGTTAATGTGGAACGAGTATATAAATTTGGATAAATGTGACATATGTGTACTAGTTTGGATTTTTTTGTGTCATAATTATGACATGACTGAATCTATTTAAGAAAAATTAGTTTTAAATAAATGTAACCAAGTACACCGGGTTGGGTGCTTTTGTGGTATTAGCCCTTATTTAAAATGAAGGAATTAGATTGTGTTTTATCTTTAGTGAATTTTTTCGAAACCATCCGTAGAATCATAACATATCACGACCTTTAGTTTCAATCACCCAATTAAAACTTTGTTGGGAAAATTTCTATTTTTTTTGTTCTAGCGTTTTCCAAAATTAGAAATCACAAGCTTCCCTAATATCAATAATCATACCAATCAGGCATCAGATGAGAAAGAAATAAAAGCTAAAATTTTTACTGCTTTATAACAAAGAGTCTGACCTCATAATTTAATTGCGTATACCTCTCGGTAGAGTGGCCTTTTAACTTTCAAACATATCTCGACTTGTTTCATGGTATCCAACCATAGGTTGTTTGCCCAATCTAATATTCAATTTGATTTCAAGGAGTTCAACCATAAAGTCAGAAGGAATTGATTCAAATTGATTTTCATTTATTTGTCTTTGTGGATTGCGAGAATCACTCAAACCAAATACGAACCAAAAAATTTCAAAAGAGTTAGTCCTATTGGATAACCAAAAAATTGTGTCAAGTCATCGTTCACATGTTGGTATTGTGCATCGCGGACAAACATGGTGCAGGTGTACAATGGTCGCGGCTCTCAAATATTAGACCCATGAATAACTTCTTAGACCCTCATCTTTGTTCATTCTTTCTCCACACTTTCTCTTAGGGATGTACAAAACAAACGACTCAAATCAGGAAATATTCGGACCGGACCAGTCATTTTGGTCTAATTCTCGCAAGGGTTGATCCATTTTTCAATTCCAAAAGTGGAACCGGTGGCCGAGTAGTCCGGATCACAGTTCCAATAGAGAATCGGACCGACTAAATATACTTTTTAATATTATTATATATTCAAAAATTAGTAAAATGTGAACTAAACACTATCTCGGTCCGGTTTCAAATAGTGGGAAAAAAAGATAATGAGAAAAAAATGGTCAGTTTATTGGACTAGACCATAATCAAACCGTACTAAACCATTGGTCCGATTCCCGTCTTAGGACCAACCGATCCGATCCCCAGTTCCGAATTATGGGAATCGGTCCTTCCAGTCCGGTCGCCGATTCCACCTAAGAACCAATCACCTCTACTTCCTTTAGCCTTCTAAAAGAAAAAAGGAAAAAAAAAAGAATGCGGTAGTCTTTTGATTTCTTCCAAGTGTCGTCGTTTCCTTGGGTCTCCAAGTAATTTTCCAATTCTATCTTCGGTAAATATGGAGCAATAATGCTTAAGACAGTAGTTATTTTTCAAAACAATTAATCATCAGAGTGAAAATCAACATTATCTTCAAGTGATGGTTGAACTTCCGAGGTTAAAATAGACTATCGTAATGCTTCAATTTACAAGGAATTTAAAATATAGTTTGTATTTTTGATAGCTGAAACCGAGGATAACGATGGGCAACCAATCAGTTAGAATATAGTTTAATGATTAGTTGTTGTGATTTCAACGCACCTTAAAATCTGGCGATCTCTTGCTTTCTTATAAAAAAGTTTACCTCACGTGATCAAGAGATGCGTTTGACTCGTTAGTTTATTTTTTAATTGTTACGTAATTCATTTCGACATCTCATCTTCAAATTTAAGTATGTCCTTAAACTTTTCTGTTTGAAATTGACATTGACATCCCTTGAACATAAAACACAAAGAGTGTAATCCTCCTCTTAGGAAAAAAACATCTAGACAAAAATTCGAGACTGAGTCGTGTGGGCATGCCCGTCAATAATATATCTGTTGAATAAATGGGACGGTTCTCAATAATTTTGAAAGGAACCTCCTTCTTGATAAAGACACTTGAAGACACTTGAAAATAACTAAGGAACTGCGGCATTTGTTTTAAAGCAAAAAAGAGCACTGAGGACAAGCGGTGTCATCCCTCCCTTTGGCATGAAATCACTCATTATGCAATGTGGGGTTTGACTTTAACGGATGAATAATCACCTTATTCATTCATTCGCATAATCTAGGCGCATGCAAAATAGACTGCCCAAGTTAGAAATTGCTCAAATCAACCGGTTTGATTTGATTTCTAAGAGTATCAATCCAATTCGTGGTTCCTAAAAGTGGAATTGATGTCTAGGCAGTCAAATTCCCTATTCCAATGGGGAATCGAATTGAACCAACTAAATATTTTATTATTTTATTATTTCTTTAAAATTTTTTAGTGAAATGTGAACTAAACATTATCTTAATCCGATTCCAAAATTTAGGACCAATCGGTTCGATCCTCGATTTCGAATTTTGGAAACTAGTCCGGTTTCTTATTCCACTTTGGAACTGGACTGTAGTGAGAACTAATTATCCTTAATATAATCCTCCTTCCCCTTTCTCTTTCCTCACACCCACCCGCCAACCTCGCATACATCGATCCAACCAGGACTCGGAGTGGAACCATGGGCGTCACGGACACCAGTCAACAAGCCTCCGACCGAGCACAAGAGCTGAAGCGATTCGAAGAATCCAAGCTCGGCGTCAAAGGCCTCGTCGACTCCGGCCTCACCTCCCTCCCTCCTCTCGTCATCCACCCGCCCGAGACCCTCTCCGACCTCAAGCCCGCCCGCCCCACGCCCGGCTCCATCCCCACCATTGACCTCTCCGGCTGCGACTCCGCCCGCCGCCCCTCCGTCGTCGCAGAAGTGGGTTGCGCGGCTCGCGAGCTCGGCTTCTTCCAGGTGGTCAACCACGGCGTGCCCCAGGAGGTACTGGACAGCACCGTCGCGGCGGTGAAGGCCTTCCACGAGCAGCAGGCGGAGGCGAAGGCGAGGATCTACCGGAGGCAGACGGAGACCGGCTTGTCCTTCTTCTCCAACGTCGACTTGTTCCTCTCCAAAGCGGCTGGCTGGAGGTAAGCCACGAAGCCACCTTCAATTAGTTTCGTTCCAATTCATGAATTTGATGAAAATTAGTAATGTAAAAGCTAGATTTAGCAAAGCACACTACTGAACTGATGTATCATATGTGTCTGAAGAGAAGACAACGACACATCCTCTCATGTGTTGAGTGTCGTTTTGACGAAATTAGACAGCATACGGTTGGAGAATTCATTTTGACAAACAAAAGAAAAAATCATTTGTTTTACCAAAAAAAAAAAGAAAAAATTGGGGAAGCGAACGGAACCAGTTCAAGCAATGCACGGAAAAATGCTGCAGGGACACGCTCCGGATAAAGCTGGGACCGAAATTGACGGACGTGGAAGAGATCCCAGAGGTGTGCAGAAATGAGGTGTTGGAGTGGAATCAGCAGGTCCAGCGGCTTGGAGGCCTCCTGTTGGGGCTGTTGAGCGAGGGGCTGGGATTGAGTCCCGGCAAGCTACAGGAATTGACGTGCCTGGATTCAAGGACGATGGTGGGGCGTTACTATCCCTGCTGCCCCCAGCCCGATCTGACGGTCGGCTTGAAGTCCCACAGAGACCCGGAGCTTGTAACCTCCGATAAAACTTAAGATAATTGTCAGGATGTTAACGATGGCATTCGCTTGGGGCACTGCCAATCCCCTTGTTTTATTGGAACATCTTTGGGGCACTGCCAGGATTAGATGATCACCAGCTGGTGTGGGCTTGGACAAATCAGAGCCAAGAACATCGCTGCCATACCCTACCGTTTGCTTTAGCAGTGCTTTGATTGATTCCTAGAAGACATGGTTTGTTCTCCACAGTAACACTTATGGGGTCAAGTCCGTATGTTGACAAGGTTCGCATAACATCAACTAGGCGCCCTCCTTCATCTTCGCGCACCTTCACGAACGCTCTCTCGCAATTTCCTCTCGAGCTGCGAGAGCTGCAAACCTGGCAAAGCAGCCATCTCTAATGAGGTATGACTGACTGATAAACCAATAAAACATCTAATGATCATCGCCAGTCTTTAAGAAAAGAGCAGCCATCGCATACATTTCCCTCGTCAACGCCCACATGTGTC
The DNA here is from genome assembly GCA_014182895.1 of Angophora floribunda. Classification (NCBI taxonomy): domain Eukaryota; kingdom Viridiplantae; phylum Streptophyta; class Magnoliopsida; order Myrtales; family Myrtaceae; genus Angophora; species Angophora floribunda. Next base: position 33,755,657 of record CM024706.1, on the reverse strand, counting down.
CAAAAATTTAGGAATTTCATTGAACAAATTAAAAATCCAAAAACATATCCCATAATAGATTAAAATTCAAGAGCATTAATGTCATTTTCCCAATTTTAATTGAGGTTGAAATTGTACACTTTGTTTCCCAAAGTTGAATGGGTTTACTAAGCTCGTCCTTCGAATTTTATAGTATGTCTAGGTCGTCTGTTTTTTGGCTTTACATTAAATATTTTCATAATTAATATACAAGCTTTAAATTTTATTTTAATTACTTTATCAGATTAATAATTAGATAAGAACCATTTGTTAATTAATATGATCTTCTATATGATGACTTTCGATAAAGGTAATTGTTTATTTTAAGTAAAATATTAGTATGATATTTAGCTTTTAGTGTCTTAAAAAATGAAACTCTATAAACAAACTTTAACTACACCACTATCTAAATTTATATCAATAATACTCTTTAGTGTATTTTTCTCGGTTAAAAAAAAATTCTCACTATCTTTATTCATTTAGGACCCGTTAGACCCCTGCATAACTTCTTAGACCCTCGTCGTTGTTCGTTCTTTCTCTACACTTTCTCTTAGGGATATATAAAATAGACTACTCAAACCAGGAACCATTTTGACCGGACCAATTGTTTTGGTCTGATTCTCGCGAGGGTCGATTTATTTCTCAATTCCTAAAAGTGGAACCAGTGACCGGATAGTTCGGATCACTGTTCCAATAAGGAACCGAACCAACTAAATATACTTCTTTTATATTATTATTTATTAAAAAAATTAGTAAAATATGAACGAAACACTATCTCGGTCTAATTTCAAATAGTTGGAAAAAAAGTAATGAGAAAAAAAAGTCAATTGATTGGACTAGACCAAAATCAAACCGTACTAAACCATTGGTCTAATTCCTAGTCTTAGGACCCACCGATCCAATCCCCAATTCCGAATTATGGGAATCGGTCCTTCCAGTCCGATCCCCAATTCCACCTTGGAACTGGATTGAACTAGAAACTAGTCACATCTGCTTCCTTTAGCCTTCTCAAAAAAAAAAAAAAAAAAGAATGCGGTAGTCTTTTGATTTCTTCCAAGTGTCGTCGTTTCCTTGGGTCTCCAAGTAGTTTTCCAATTCTATCTTTGGTAAATATGGAGCAATAATGCTCAAGACAGTAGTTATTTTTCAAAACAATTGCCCAAGTTAAAAATCGCTCGAATCAACCGGTTTGGTCTGGTTTCCAAGAGTATCAGTCTAGTTCGTGGTTCCTAAAAGTGGAATTGATGTCTAGGCGGTCCAATTCCCTATTCCAATGGGAAATCAAATTGAACCAACTAAATATATTTTATTATTTTATTATTTCTTCAAAAAAAAAGTAAAATGTGAACTAAACATTATCTTAATCCGATTTCAAATGGTGGGAAAAAAAATTAATGGAAAGAAAAGTAATGAGAAAAAAATGATTAATTTATTGGACCAAACTAGATCATCGGTTTGGTTTTTAATTTAGGACCAATCGATTCGATTCTCGATTTCGAATTTTGGTAACTAGTCCAATTTTCGATTTCACTTTGGAACCCGACTATATTCTTCTCAATATCCTTAATATAATCCTCTTTTCCCTTTCTCTTTCCTCACACCCAATCGCTAGCCTCGCATACATCGATCCAACCAGACCTCGGAGTGGAACCATGGACGTCACGGACACCAATGAACAAGCCTCCGACCGAGCCCAAGAGCTGAAGCGATTCGAAGAATCCAAGCTCGGCGTCAAAGGCCTCCTCGACTCCGGCCTCACCTCCCTCCCTCCTCTCTTCATCCACCCGGCCGAGACCCTCTCCGACCTCAAGCCCGCCCGCCCCACGCCCGGCTCCATCCCCACCGTCGACCTCTCCGGCTGCGACTCCGCCCGCCGCCCCTCCGTCGTCGCAGAAGTGGGTTGCGCGGCTCGCGAGCTCGGCTTCTTCCAGGTGGTCAACCACGGCGTGCCCCAGGAGGTCCTGGACCGCACCGTCGCGGCGGTGAAGGCCTTCCACGAGCAGCCGGCGGAGGCGAAGGCGAGCATCTACCGGAGAAATTCGGAGACCGGCGTGTCCTTCTTCTCCAACGTCGACTTGTTCCTCTCCAAAGCGGCCAGCTGGAGGTAAGCCACGAAGCCACCTTCAATTAGTTTCGTTCCAATTCATGAATTTGATGAAAATTAGTTTTGTAAAAGCTATATTAGCAAACGACACTACTGAACTGATGTATCATATATGTCTGAAGAGAGGTCAACGACACATCCTCTCATGTGTTAGAATGTCGTTCTGACAAAATTATACAGCATACGGTTGGCGAATTTATTTTGACAAACAAAAGAAAAAATTGGGGAAGCGAACGGAACCAGTTCAAGCAATGCACGGAATATGTTGCAGGGACACGCTCCGGATAAGGCTGGGACCGAAATTGGCGGACGTGGAAGAGATCCCAGAGGTGTGCAGAAATGAGGTGTTGGAGTGGAATCAGCAGGTCCAGCGGCTGGGAGGCCTCCTGCTGGGGCTGTTGAGCGAGGGGCTGGGATTGAGTCCTGGCAAGCTACAGGAATTGATGTGCTTGGATTCAAGGACGATGGTGGGGCATTACTATCCCTACTGCCCCCAGCCCAATCTGACTGTCGGCTTGACATCCCACGCGGACCCAGGAGTGATCACGGTGCTCCTGCAGGACCAGGTCGGCGGGTTGCAGGTGAAGCGCAGCGATGGGTGGGTGGATCTGACGCCTGTCCCCGGTGCTCTTGTTGTGAACATTGGTGACATCCTCCAGGTAAACTCCCATTGAGGACTAGCACCTGAGCAAGTTAAAAAGGTTACCTTCTACTGTGAAATACAAAACTATTTACGTGCTTTTGATTTGTCCAGATCATGTCCAATGACGAGTACAAAAGCGTGGACCACCGGGTGTTGGCCAACCCTAGCCGAGAGCCACGCGTGTCAATAGCAGTTTTCTGTAACCCAAGGGATCACGAGAATCAGTTTGGGCCGTTCCCAGAGCTTGTAACCTCCGATAAACCCGCCGCTTTTCGGCAGTTCACCTTGAACGAATACATGAGGAGGCTTTTTTCAAAGAAGTTGGAGGGGAAAAATCTGATAAATTACTTCAGGGCATGATTGATTGAGAGGTGCGTAGGTCAAAAAAGGTGATAAAAGAATAAGATGCTTCCTTGTAATACTGAAGGAAATACTGGGTTCTTCCCCTGAACTCTTCTAAGGCTTGTGTTATTATTGTTCTTCTAGTGGTTAATTTGCACATATCTGTATGTATAATCCTTGTGTGACAGTAACTACTGCGATGGACGAAGTTTGTTTACTAAACTCGTTCCCATAGCGAGAATGCACAAGATGAATCGTTTACTGTCCATTGGAAAATAGAAGGCAGAATAAGAAACAGGTGAATTCGATTCTTGCCAATTACATGTGCAGGCATCTCTACTTACATCTTTCCACTGCCAAACTATTCGGCCATTTCTTCATCGTCCTCAAGGTCTGGTGATTCTTACTTACTATAAATTCTGGATGAGCGTGGCTTGTCTGGAACTGCCTTTTTCTCTGTGGTCATTCTAATTCTTTCCAGCATGTTCAACTTCGACGTTGCCCACTTTTTTGTGTCATGAGACACATAGCTTGCGCCTCCTGCAGGTGGAAAATCAAGAATTCCAGAAGCCATTCGATGAGTTTGTTAAACTTCGGTTTCTCAGTGACCCCGTTCTCTCCATCCACAAATCTCCACATATTTGCAACCCGCATTTGACTATTTCTTCTCGGAGACCACATAGAATTCTATCTTCAACGGCTCCATGACCTCTATGATGACTTCCAAAATCGTGCTCCCCTTGAGAAGAGCCACATTTGAATTTGATGTTATAGGCCTTCTATAATCTCACTTCAGGCATACGTATTCCTTCTAAAGTTGATGTAGTTGCACCTATCAATCACAGATCCATTAGCGCAGAACAGCTCATAAACAGTAACTGCTCGATATGGTTGGTCACTGAAAGAAAGGAGGCAAGGAAAGGAGTAGGAAAAACCCACAATATACACTCCCGCTCGCCAGGATTGAGTTTCCTTTTCGGGGGTTTATGAATGCCCTCCAAAATATCCGGTATTCTTTGCAAAATTTATGAAAATTGCATCTGCTAAATGCAACAGTTTCTATAAGAGAGGAGGTCTCCTGACCCTCGCCACAAATTAGTGAACAACTAAGAAA